>BDMV01000009.1:30067088-30499604 GCA_008326285.1 Oryza officinalis | reverse complement strand
CTATTAGTGTGAGTATATCTATAATCTTTATTTGCATCTTTTTTGTTCTCTTCTATTTTTTTTAACTTTCCTGCAAGAGTTGGTGGTTGGAACACAAACTTCTTATTGTTGTTTCTAGGGGTCTTATGTTAGAAGCTATCTTAATTCTATGTTCTTTATAAAAAAAACAAGTAAAATGTCAACAGAAATTACAAACCAAAGCTCTAGCTTCAGCACTGTATGTGCATATGCATCGTCCTTACTCTCATATGTAGGAGATGTTTATGAGGTTTTGAATGTTCAAATATGTGGTCATATTTTTCACACTTACATAGTCACAATCTATATGTTCTATGTATTAATTTTCTCTAATAATTGTGCTCCAGAGAAGGCAAAAATGGGAGAGAAGGAATGGTATTTCTTTAGCCTAAGGGACCGAAAGTATCCAACAGGCGTGCGCACAAACCGTGCAACTAATGCTGGTTATTGGAAAACAACGGGAAAGGATAAGGAAATCTTCACTGGACAACCACCAGCAACGTCAGAGTTGGTTGGAATGAAGAAAACCCTAGTGTTCTACAAAGGAAGGGCTCCAAGAGGTGAAAAAACCAATTGGGTCATGCACGAGTACCGACTCCACTCCAAATCGATCCCTAAATCAAACAAGGTAAATAATTCAATTGATAGTATTTTCAAACTAACTACTATACACATGCTTCACTAAGTTTACTTGTATGAATTGAAATGTTTTTGTGGTGCATCATTTTGTTTATACTCGTTATATGATAGGATGAGTGGGTCGTCTGTCGCATATTTGCCAAGACTGCCGGTGTCAAGAAATACCCCTCCAACAATGCTCATTCTCGATCCCACCACCCATACGCACTAGACATGGTCCCACCTCTCCTTCCGGTTCTATTGCAACAAGACCCATTTGGTCGTGGACACCATCCTTACATGAACCCCGTTGACATGGCAGAACTCTCCCGCTTTGCTAGAGGTACGCCGGGGTTGCACCCACACATCCAACCACATCCCGGTTACATCAACCCGGCCGCACCATTTACACTATCAGGCCTTAACCTCAACCTTGGGTCCTCGCCGGCCATGCCTCCACCACCAGTGCCGTCACCACCACAATCCATCCTCCAAGCAATGTCGATGCCGATGAACCAACCAAGTACTACAAACCAGGTCATGGCAACGGAACAGATGATTCCAGGACTCCCCAATGGTGTCATCCCACAGGGAACAGATGGGGGTTTTACCACAGATGCTGTTGTTGGAGGCACTGGCATCAGATACCAGAATTTGGATGTAGAGCAGCTGGTGGAGAGGTACTGGCCTGGTAGTTACCAAATGTAGTCCTGCAGGAAATGCTTGGTGTGCCAAGCAATTGTTGGTCTATTATGTAGGAAGACATAATTATTTGAGCTACCTTAATTTAGTCTATGGATGTTGTATCATTACTTAGCTAATGTTGTACCCTAGCTTTTTAGTTTCTCAGTTCTCTTGTACCTCTAGATTTAGTTTGTCAGATTGTAGAAACTAGAGGACTGTTTGCTTGACCCGATTGCGTGTACACCTTATATATTAGTGATCAGATCATGGATAGTGCTCCGCTGTGAGATTGTGAGGGGTATAGCTAAGATGATGCCAGGATGGACGTGCAAGATAGATTTGTATAAAATGGACAACAAGTTAGCACAACCAATTCAATCATCAAACGTCTAAAAAGCTTACGTACGTACGTCCATGAGGAACTAGTGGCAGAAGTAGCAGTGTACAGCACTAAATCAGGGCATATGCCATGACATAAAACTATCAGAGAGCTGACACGGACTCAACCATGAATTGTGTCTTCACGTAGCAGGAAGAAAGAGAAAGGAAGAACCGAGACAAAAACCTGGAGTAAATAAAGCCGTACGAACTTCAGTGCAGAAACAGATCTCGAGTGGCAATGGCGGCAACAACGAATTAGCTAGGTAGCACAGCAGTTGAAACTAAAACAAAATTACTGTACATATGACTAATGCGTACAATCTATGTTCGATTCAACTAATACATAGACATTACTGTTTTTCTAAATTCACGTAAAAAAACTAAATATAAAAATTGATAGATAAGATATGATCGGATGCTAGTTGTTCGGTATAGTCGTAGGTATAGCAGGTGGACTTCTGTTCGCCCGGTGTGCCTGTTCCTTACTGACTTTAAATTTCTCGCTGGGCCCCGGTGCGTGTGTTGTTCCCTTGACGCGGCCTCACGACGTACAACGACCTTGCCGGCGGCGCGCTTGGCCACCCAAGCGAGCGCAGGGAGGGGCAGCCGCGCTGTGCCTGTCGCGCGGGGGGCCCGGCGTTGAAGGGGTCACGACGGCTGGGAGGCGGGGAGCGGCGGCGACGTGCTTGGCGAGGGAGACGGATGGGCGGTTCACCAAACCAGGCGAAGTTGTTGTGGGCTGTCTAGTGTGACGCATCTTACTTGGGCCGAAATATGTTGGCAGCAAAAAATCAAGAGGATGGACGTGAGAAGTAGATTTGATCTGACACAACCAGATTAATCATCATTGTCTCCAGAGCTTACATGCAGGAAGAACCGACGGAAGTAGTAGCAAGCGCCACATCAGTGCATGCCATGCATACCAGAAAGAAATCAATCACAGCCTCGACGCTGAACTCTGTTAAACATGGAGAATGACAATACTACAGTTTCAGTCAGTGAGAGCCCAGACAACGAGGCAGGGATTACACAACCACACAAGCTCTAAGGAAAACGCATGAACAGAAACTACAGGAAGACATGACCAATAAAATGAATAAGCATATACAACTTCGTTGTCCACTAAATTCTACTCAGCAAAGTGCAGATCGACAGTAACAGAACCGCAATTACAACTAGGTCCGTACATTGGGGGGGGGGGGGGGGGGCAAAAATACATAGTTCTTGTGTGATCTAGTGTAACTCGTTAATAATACAAACCAATGCTTAGCGATGCACAGATGCACAGATGGCCCGGGATATCCTACTCTGCATGCCATCCGAGATCTGCACAGATGCACAGTACAACTCAATGTCAAGCCAAGAGCAGAAGCCTATAATAATTTGTTTAGGCCTGTATAAACTTCATTTGGGTCTAGCTTTTAGTTCAAAGTCATACCGACATTTGTAACAAAAATCTTTTCAAGCATAGGTTCTTTTTATACTGTATGAATAGAGAACAAAACGAGCAAGCATAGGTTTCAATTGATCCAAGATTCCCATGCCACAACAGTATATCGCGAGCTAGAGCACATTACATGAATCTGATTTTACCATTGAAATAGGAACAAAGGGTGCAAGTACCTTCTCCAACTACAATGTGGCAGACCAGACATGGCCCAAATCCAACATCTGTGGTCTATTTGTCAGCATGCCGGCGCTTGTGTTTCCGATGGCCATGGTTGGCATTAACATTCCGTGTGGCTTTCTTCTGCTTCTTGGAGCTACACGGAAATGAAAATATTGAGCTCAAATAAAGAACAGGAATACTAGCTGATAAGCAAATAAAAAACAGAAATACCAACCAGAATGTTTCAACCAGGACCATGTAAAAAACATAAATGGGCATAATCAGCAAAGCAGAAGCCTGCAAAAGTAGTTAAGACATTACATTATGGCCTTTCATACTTAAAACCACTTGAAGCACAGTTCAATTAGTGCCCTACCAGGTACCAAGCCAACTCTTCAGTCGCAAATTCTTTTGTCAATTCATGTTGGTGCAGGTAGTCCAAGACAGTTGCTTGAGCCTGGAAAAAGAACATATCTGAGATTCCGGAAATATATCTTGAAACAGATATGTAGTATACCACACAAAAGAAATGGTATTCCATGCATCTACCGAACAGTACACAATAAGACAATTGCAGTAGTTTAAGATATATACTGTATGCAAAGAGAACAGACAGAATGAGGTTCGACTATCACGACACTGTTTTGTCCAACCAATTAGCTAAGGAAATTTTGGAGGAACTTGCACAAAGGAACATCACACTATGGAGGTGATTTTATCCAAGTACTTGTGTTTCATCCATAGC
Source organism: Oryza officinalis (assembly GCA_008326285.1). Lineage (NCBI taxonomy): Eukaryota > Viridiplantae > Streptophyta > Magnoliopsida > Poales > Poaceae > Oryza > Oryza officinalis. The sequence goes on along the minus strand of BDMV01000009.1, from coordinate 30,495,549 downwards.
ATGACCAACACCAAGCATCAAACACCAGAAATAATAGAATTTGGAGCATTTAAGCCTTAAAATGAAGAACTCTCAAGAGGTAAGACCTCAGCAGTCACTAGGGAAAATACACGGAATTACTATTATTACAATACAACAATACAAAAGGTGTGTTTCATATAGTCTTATTCTCCAGTAGGATAAAAAAACCATATGGAAGTTACTTGACACACTACTAATTAAGATCAATCACAACTACCCATAAGAAGCAAAGAGTTTCTGAATTCAAAAGCAATGGGGGAAGTATGGCAGAAGCATAAAGTTGTGTGCTGCAATTGAGTATTAATGTAAACCAAGAAGCTGCAATACACAGGAAAAAATGGAAGGGGAAAAAGAAATAACAATCACCTGTTGATGATAAGCTGTAGCCTTCTCAAGAAAATTTCCATATACATGGCCTGCTCTTTTTGTATAAGGCTTCAAAATAATTCTAATTTTCTCAACATGTGGCTTAGTGGCCTTAGCAACTTGATCAATGTAAGGTTTGGATACTTTCTTGGCTTCCTGAAAAAAGATGCAATCATCTGATTATAAATCAATGATTATGTTGGCAATCCATATACTCTAAAAAAGAAACTGCCTCCTATCCTATCATAATCAAACTGCCTCCTGGCATGTACAACTGTGAATTCGTGAAAAGGCAGGACCTTAGATGTACCTGGAAGTAGGGATCAGCAATCTTATGTGCTTTCACAACATGAGGTAAGACAACATCCTTAGATGCTTGATAGAGCTCTATAGATTTTGCTGAGACCTTTTGCACATAAGGCTCTGCATTTGTCTTTATGGTAACCCATTTTTCATTGATAACAGGTATCCATTTCTTCAAAAGGTAAATGCCATTGTTAATGAAAGATGATAAAAAAGTCAAAAACTTAACAGACTTGCAGTGCTATATCACATGATAACATCAAGAGTTGTCCATAAATACATGAGATTAATGCAATTTTTAAAATATCTCAGTTTTACTCTGCAACCAATTTCTTGAACTGCAGTATCAGGAACAGGTAATAATATTACCGTCTTGGCAGCTTCTACATGTGGCTCGGCCCATTTCTTTGCCTGAACTAATTTTTCTGATGCCTGCAGTGATTTAGTTCACAGAATATAAACGACTGCATAAATGACATAATTGACATTTTCAATGTTCAAATAAAGAAATATGGTAAGTAGCACCTTCTGCAATAAACTGTTAACAGCAGGTTTCCCATGTTCATTCCAGTGACTTGACATCATTTCCTGCACAAGTCAATGACTGATGAGAACAAGCAAACTGAGAAGAGATATATATTCTTTATCATCAGTTATACCTTAGCACGAGCTGTGTGTGTCACTAACCAAGGTGGCAACCAAGCTCCATGAACCTGCATAAGTATTAACTGGTAGTTCAGTACGACACTCATTGCAGTGATCGGACTGAAAGTAGTAGGTGACTTTCATGTAACAATGGGAAGATTACTTTCGTCTCATTTATTCTACAGATGGAATAGGGGCTCTACCCTGTTGATCTAAAGAAAACAATAGAAAGATTACGCTCATTATATGCTCAATCATCATCTAACAATCAGGAATTCCCAATTCTCAGGTACCAAATCATACATGATACATTCATAATAAGGTTCAGTGGTTAGAAGAGTATTGCCATGTACAATTCCGTCAGAATTTAACAGCTAAGATGACCAACTAGGCTGCATTTTGAACCTATTGTTCAAAAGTCACGGGTACCCCTGAAGTCCAGTTTAACATTGGCTTAGATGGCATGCCAAGTTTGCGGAGTAAATAGCTAGTGCAGCCTAAAGTCTGAGTAATGTTATCTTACTGGCATAGCCCAAATCTAAATCAAAACAGATAGCAGATGCAGAAGTAGAATATTTACCTCTTTCAGCTGTTTTAATTGTGTTGTTGTTTCTAACTGCACCCTCATAAGCTCCTCCTAAGAACATGAGAAGCAAAGACTGAAGAGAATGGCACCAAGAAACTATATCAGAGTAATCGCATCGATACAAACCTCTGCAACTTTAAGAGCATGTTCAGTCTTCTGAATCCTACGCTTTTGCTCATCACTTGTCTTTTGGAGCTATTAAGAACAGTATCATATAAAGATAAGGAGAATTGTAACCATATAAGAGAGGTGCTGTAAATCTATTAAGATCATGAAGGGATATACCCATGTTTCCACCAAAACTATTTTACAGGAGAGCAAAAGAAATAAAAACATACAAGCTCATCTAGCCTGTATTGTAAGTTACTTCATGGAGCACTCCATCAACTTTTGGCAATACCGTGCTAGAGAAATATCACCTTAAGTTTTCACAATTTTTATAGTAAGTTTACATAATTACACTTCAATTACCATGGATGGAGAAACAGAGAAATGTGAACCATCTACAAGTATTTGGATTTTGGAATAACACAAATAGCAGCATGAACCTTCTATAGCAAAATGTTACCCTTATCTAACCATAAGAAATTCATAATGTGCCAATTGTAGAGAGTGCAAAGGATGTCACTTAAAATACCAAGCCACAGGAGTGCATTGAGATTCAAGATATTCAGCAAATGCACGCGTCCAAATTTTCTTTGCGGAAATAAAGAAATTAAAAACCATTGCAGTAGGAATGAAAATCAGGGCAGCTGCATACTTACTTTCTCCAGCTTAGCATTCAGCTCTTGCACCTTCTTATCTGCATCACCAGCCCTAGCCTCCACAGTTGATTTCTTGCTATTTTGTGCTTCAATACCCTTCTTCAGTTTTTCAATCTGGAAGAGGTCGAATCAGAAAACACAGTATCCTAATTGTCACACTAGAAATCTGGACAAATCATGCATTTCAGCTACCTGCTTCTCAAGCTCAATAGCCCGGGCATTGGCCTTGCCTGCTTGCTCCTCTGCAGCTAAAGATCTCTTTGTCTGTATATGACATGGAAAAGGACTATAATCACTTCAAGAGTGTAAAAAAATGCTTCAAAAGTATTATCATTTGTCAATAGATACCTCAAGTGAAGTTATCTCACTCTGCAGGTTAGCAATTTTCTGTGACTTCTCCTCAATAAGCTTTTCCAGCTTCTGGATGCCGTCATCCTTGCTCTTCAACTCCTGGGTCTGTTTTGCAATGCTCGACTCTGCAGGATGAAAATAATCAAGCTCTTCTACACTAAACTGATGTCTTTTTGAAGAATCATGCGGCATGCAAGCTTTAAATGGTCGGGATATTTTTTAGTCGAAAGATCATATGATTCAGGCTTTATAAGAAAGCCCGAAAGGAGGTCCATATAAAATTAACAGAAATTGCTACAATCCACTCTCAACTTGTCGAGACTCGGTAACTAAATATGCATCTGCCAGAGACATGCTGGTAGCTAACTTCTACAGAGTTACTGGATTCCCTAAGAGCAGAAGCTTCCTCGAGCATTATAACCTAGTTCCAAGCAAGGGTCACTCATTTCACGTGCATCCTTTTCTAGACTGAAAATTCTGGTACATCTAACGGGAAATTCATGACCCGTTACAGACCAAATCAGCAAATGCAGGTAATGACCACAAGGCTTTTGCTCAGAATGGAAACCATTTAACGAGATAACCCCAGAACAATCTAACATTCCTCCAACAATTCCAAATCAGCATCAACCCTCTCACACCAAGCCACTGAAAACACCAAAGCCCCCATCCCAAATCACCGAATGACTCCCCATATTGCCCATTCAATAGCGTAAACCCCTAGCTGCCCGCATCTAAACGCCTCCAAAACCCTAACAGGTCAACTAAAACCCATCGAACCCCCAAATGAAGCAGCAAAGCATCACGAATTCGCGACCCGGCCCGGCCCGAATCGAGCCGAGCGGAGCCATTACACGTACGCACCTAAGGCGGAGATCTTCGCCCTGAGCTGGCCCAGCTCGGCCGCGAGCGCCGCCGCCGCCGCGGTCTCCTCCGGCGCCACGTCCCCGAGCCCCGCGTCCTGCGCCACCACCGCCCCGGCGACGAGCAGCAGCAGCGCCGCCGCCTCCGCGACGCGCCTCGCGATCCGCATCCCGAGATCCGCGCGAGCCTGTCTCCCCGCCTCGGCGCACGCGGAGCGGAAAAAGTGGAGCGCTCGCCTCGCCTCCCTCCTCTCCTACCTCGCTCGCTGTGGCTTCCCCTCTCTCTCTCTCTCGGGTGGCCAAGCCAACGACTCGTTTTATGGAGAGAGCTCACGAGGGGAGAGGAGAGCACGTGGGCATGGCTGGCACAATGCTGCGGGGTAAGTGGCGGTGGCCGGCGTGACGCCTGGGTCACTGCCCGGTGGCCCCCACCCAAATCCGGCCAGCGGCGAGGGAGGCGCGCGGCACCGGGCCATTAAAGCCCATCAAAGTGGGCCACATGTGAACTTACATGGGCCAAACCTTACGCACTAGGTGGGCCGGGCCCACTAGTCCCCAGGAGGAGGGAACTAAAAGAGGCGGAGCCGTCAGCCCGTCAGTGTCTTGCTCCTCTTTTTCTTCTTCGTCTTCTTCCTCCGCCACCACCCGACTCGGCGGCCTCTGCTCCTCCGCTCGATCCTCCCCCGGCGAGGGTGGGAGCCGGGGCTCCAGAGTACAGGGAGCTGAGCCGCTCCGCCGGCTGCAGGTACCTGCTCCGTGCCGCCGTGCGCAGATTTCTCATGGTTTTGGCGTGTTGTTCGTCTTGATTCGCTAGCTTTATCTTGTTTAGACGGAGCGGTTTGGGTGTGGCTGCCTGCCCCTTCTCGATTGCTCTGTGCTCTCATCGTTCCTGAGCCGCGTCTGGGAGTGAATCTTGGTAGGAGCGGGCTGCGTTTGGTGTGGCTGCACCTGTCGATTTCTGATTACTGTTCTTGTTGGTTGGTTGGTTGATTGGTTGGCGGCCTAGTCGGTTCCACAATTCATTATGTTTGTCATGGGGATAATTGTTGATCAAGCTGTTTCTCGTCTTATAGTGCGTAGTGCGTTGTTTCATCTTAAGGCAGAGTCGCAGAAATAAAATTTTCTTACATGTCCATGCTGTGAGAGTCTTCTAGTGTTGCTCCGTGTAAGTAGTATAGTGCCCAAAAGTCCAATTTCTGCCTGATTCGGCCTATTCTATGCTGTGTTTAATAAGGAAAAATATTGTTTTTGCTCCGATTTATTCGTGTGGTTGGTCAGTGTAACAGTGTTCATAGTACAGAATGCATAAACAGTTAACACACCTTGTATTGGACAATTGTTCAGGGTCACTAGATTTCAGGATTTCTTAAAAGAAAAATCTATGGTTTCAGGATGACGGATTTCTTAGGGGAAAAAACAAGATCATTTTTTCTCTCAGATGGATTGTAGAGAGTTTTTCTGTATGTGAGTAAAGGTTTTAGCAACTATAACTATGAACACACCCCTTTCATTCAGGCCTGCTTTTGCAAAGAGGTTTGACAATAAATTTCATTTCTTGAATCATATATAGTACAGAAGTGGTCAGCTTGTCGGCACTGTGAAGGATCTGTTAACCTCTGCCTATATCATAATTTTTGTATCTATTTATGCCATTGACATCATTTGGCAATCTAGTTTCCTAAAAGAATATTTGTCAATCTATTTCTTATTGCTGATAAACAAAATTTAATTTCTAATTTCTAACCTTTATTCTTTGTTTGTTAGCCTTATGACAGACAGAAATGGACCATTTGGTAGGCTCCCTGAGCATCTCCTTGTAGAAATATTTATCCGGTTACCAACATGCGAGTGGGTTCAAATATCATGTGTCAGCAAGCACTGGGCAAGCATATTTCAAGGAGAATGTATGTGGCAAACTGCTATTGCAAGGAACTGGCCATCAGCTGGTTTACGGAAACGCTGGCCTGGGCCAATTCCCAGAGGTTCTGCTAGGAGGTTAGTTTTGTAATCTGATGTCGCATATCTTCTCCATCATATGATGGTGTTGGAAATTTCAAAGTATTGCCAGAGTCTGTCTGAAGTATGCATGATTGCTGGTTGCTGTATTTGTGTATCCACTTTAAACAAATACACCAATCTGAAACAAGATAAAAAAAATCTCAGATATCAAATGGTTTGCATTAAGTTTATTACCTTAGGTTCCTTTAGTATCATGCTTTACTAGATGCATAGATCTACTTAGGCAACTGAGTTTGAAGAGGCATAAAGAGCTGTGTTCCGCTATACATGCTCACTATCCCAAAATCTTAAGATAGTGTCTCTCTTTGGATACCATCTTGCATCTGAACATTCAATAAAAAAAAAGTATCTCTCGGACATTTGTAGGAGATTCCAAGCATTATATGTCAGCCAGAACCTTGTCTCATCTGGTGGGGATATTGATGAACTTGTTGGTCACACTTATCTCTATTTGAAAGAACAGCTTGAGCGCCCAGTCGTTGCTCCTTCCAGCATACTCCATGGCACCATCATCGGTGAGGTTTCCTTCTCCAAGTTCCAACTAGTCCAAATATAGAGTTTATTGTAGTTCATGTGTTGGCGTGCTTTTTGTGTTGAGTGATCATGATGAAAATCTTTTCTCAAAGATAAAACACATGGGAAGGATGCGATTAAACCATGTCAGGTACGGGAAATTTTGATAGCACATGTTTTGTGTCTGACATTACAGGAAGAAATGTTTGTTCTTGTAGGATTGGTAACAATAGTATGAACTCGTGATTCAATTGCATGGCATGTTGAGTTACTGGCAGATTTATGTATGTTGTCACTTTTTTGAGAAAATTTTATTCTCCAACAAAATGAAACCTGGCAGATTCTCAAACAAATGAAGTTCCTATTTTTCCCAAGTGGATTCGAGTCTCGATGAGGACTTTAAAGCTGCTTCCAATCTAAAGCTGATAACTATGGATTGTTTTTTTGTGGTACAATGAGATTCATTTTCAGTGTCAATAGTAGAGCTTCATCACTGCGTATTGCTTATACTGACGTTATTGCTCACACTGAATGTAACATTGCCTCACCCTTTTATGTACAGATCAGTTCATTGCTTGTGGTAGGACAGGAGAAAAGGCACATGAACTTGCTTCAAAGATATGGCTTGCAGTTATTGACAACTTGGAAGAAAACCAGCAAACTTTCTTGCTGTTAAAACACCTTTCTCAAGAAGGAGAAGTAAGTTCAGCTTCCTAATTTTATTTATGACCTCTTACTAAAGGAAATTGTGTACTCACATTTGACATGTCAATACAATGGACGCGTCATCCCTCCCTTTTCCATAAGTCATCAAAAAAATCTCTTGCGTGAAATGATGTGTTTCATACTTCTTAGGGCCTGGCTAGGTGCATCTTCATAAAATAGCTACTACGGTGCATTCTGCCGTTCTTTCGGTACTAGAATAAAAGTAAATAAGATGAATATCATATTTGATATGCAACTTTGCAAAGTGCAACAACTTGCTGAAAACCGTTATATTTCACTTTCTACTTGCAGTTTTTCCTTCCATTTCCATACTCCAGATCATATAAAGTCCTTTGGAGGGTGTTTGACAAGCTGTTCACCGACTTCCGTGACTGCTTCAGCCGAGTGGATTACCATGATGCACTAGCGGGTGCCAAGTCCAGGTTTCAGCCAGTACCATCTGCATGGCTTGGCCACTGACGAGCAGTTGCTGCTCTTGTTGTGCACTGCACATTGCCTTTTAGATGTAGCAGCTATACTTTCTGAAATGCAAAACTGGACCGAAGGATGGTACTTCCATTCCAATGGATGATTTGTATGCCTTTTAGTGTCTTAACAACTTCAGAAACACCCAACTGTTATCTGATCGAAAAAATATCTTCTCTCTTGTAAATTCTTATAAATTCTAAACATTCAGAATTACCTGACTTCCCAGTTTCGGCTTGTGATGGAACTTGTTATCTGAACGCTTACCTGTAGCAAGTCAAATGTGGGGTGTGCTACAAAAGTTTTACTCCCTCTATTTCAAACCACTTGTCATTCTAGGTTTGTCCTAACTCAAACATGTATATCTTTGACCATCAGTACCCTTTTAAAAATCTGTGTAGTCTAACATCATGTGAATTATATATTATAAAAATATTTCTGTTAACACCAGATTTTCGTAATCTACTCGGAAAGGAAAGAGAAAACCGACGCAGAGAAGAAGGAACAATTCGAGTCGGATCGGTTGCGCTATTGGACCAAGCCGGGTATCGGACCAAGTTCCGTATCGGACTCAGCGGTGCATCGGACCAAATGGAGCACCAACAGAGGGACTGTATCGGCCGATGTGGGTTCAATACGGCCATCGGCTGATGGGAGCAGGAAGCCGATGGAGGCAGAGCGGGCTCGGTTTGGGCCTGAGTCAAGCTTCAAAGGAGATTGCCAAATAGGGATAAGGCCCGATTTTAGGCAATTGTATCTCTTAATTAGGAAGTTAAATTAGTTTCGATCTAATCTATGGCAAGAGTCCGCCATAAGGACTTGTTTGTTAGTTATAGATAAAATCGTGTCCTATATGGACAATGTTGTAAATCTCGGGTATAAATATCCCGATAGTTTGTACTTAGAAACTCTCTCTAAAATTCGACAATCAAAACACTACAGTTCAATCTACTTTCGGCGCATCGCCACCCTCGCAAGAGGTTGATTTCCGGCGAGTTTTTGCTTCCCCAGAGCAGAGGTAAGAACTCGTACCCGACGATCTACGTCGTCGGGGCTAGCGTGTCGTTTTAGACACGTTAAGCCTAGCTACGTGATCGTCGTTTATCATGTTTTGGATGATCTTGATATGGCATCTCAATTCTATCTCGCCAGCGATAAATTCGTTTTAGGGTTTGTTGCCGATGATGGTTGAATTAGCCTGCTTATCTAGATCCTCCAAGGCATCTACCATCCCCAAAAGCGATCGGCAGCTTGATTGTCTTTGTGTTAGTTCTCGATTCACACTTTGAGTTGCTATCGACCTTAGTCGTGTTTTGAGATCTAACTCAAAGCCTGTTTTCGATCGTAATTAAGGATAGTACCGGGGATTCAGCCGGTCTTACCTAATACATATGATTACTTTATGTTTTTATATGTATTTGCCACTTGTATGAGTGGATCGACAGATATAAATGTGTTTGTCACAGATTGTTCTCAGGATTTCTTTGTGATCAGTATATTTATATTGGCCAATCGGTTCGCACAGATTCATACTAGAGTATTAGCTAGTGCATCTACTTTCCATGTCCCTCATCGACCGATGTCATCAAATTGACACAAATATATTGATGAAGGCCGATGAGAATAGATCTGTGTATTAATCTTATTTCATTATAACCTCGAGTAGGCCGATACAGCTTTGCCCTATCGGCTAGGCCCTCACGATGCGACATCGGCCTACAGGCCGATCGGCCATCGTTTGCTAACATGGTTTACTTGCCTATTCTTGTTGATTGCAGATCAAATCAACTGGCACGCCCTATACACACCTAGGCAAGCCATTGGACCTTCACTGGAGTTAAACAGATCTTCCAGGCCGCCGTGGTAACGTGAAACCCGCTTTGACACGAGGGTGGGTCGAAATTCTGCGCCAACAAGTTCTCACGGTGAATTTAAAAAATTAAAATTTTATTATGTTAAACTATATGAGTTTAGAGAAATTGATGGTCAAAGATTAAAATGTTGGAGGTAGCTAATTTGCCGGGACTTTGGAAAACTTGTGCAACCATTGCTCTTTCCAGCACAATTCCCATGCATGCAATGTTATATGCTTGCACAACAGATCATCCCCAAGCCCACACACTCCGCATGATGAACAAGCCCACAACGACTTTCCATGCTCCTCCCCTCCTACAAACTTATATGTTCTTACAATCATTGCTGCATCTCAGACCCTCAGTGTTCACCATTGCTGATCCTCCCTCTCCAAGCCAAGCTCCAACAATGGCTAAACCATCCTTGCTCCTCCTCCTCCTTCCTCTGCTCCTCTTCTCCATCGGCGCGACTCTCGGCCGCGCCGATCTCATGCTCGACAGGTTCGAGCAGTGGATGACCAGGCATGGCCGTGCCTACACCGACGCCGGGGAGAAGCAGAGGAGGTTCGAGGTGTACCGGAGGAACGTCGAGCTCGTTGAGAAGTTCAACTCCATGAGCAATGGCTACAAGCTGGCTGACAACAAGTTCGCCGACCTGACGAATGAGGAGTTCAGAGCCAAGATGCTGGGTTTCAGACCTCATGTCGCAATTCCTCAGATTTCAAATACCTGCTCTGTATGATTTTCACTCACCCAAATTACATTTTTAATAATAAGTCAATAACAATCAATTGTGAACAAGAAATTTGTGTTTTTTTGGTGATATATATGATAAAAAAAAACAGGCTGACATAGCAATGCCTGGAGAGAGTAGTGATGATATTCTGCCGAAAAGCGTGGATTGGAGGAAGAAAGGAGCAGTGGTGGAAGTGAAGAACCAAGGAGATTGTGGTGTGTGATCAACTGATCATCAGTGAGCAAATAGCATGGTAAGATTCAACCCTGTAAAATGTTGGAGATTAATCGATGGAAACTTGCATCTTGCGTGGATCGATGCAGGTTCTTGCTGGGCGTTCTCTGCGGTGGCGGCGATAGAGGGGATCAACCAGATCAAGAACGGCGAACTGGTATCGCTGTCGGAGCAGGAGCTCGTGGACTGCGACGACGAGGCCGTGGGCTGCGGCGGCGGGTATATGAGCTGGGCGTTCGAGTTCGTCGTCGGCAACCACGGCCTCACCACGGAGGCGAGCTACCCGTACCACGCCGCGAACGGCGCGTGCCAGGCGGCGAAGCTGAACCAGAGCGCGGTGAGCATCGCGGGCTACCGGAACGTGACGCCCAGCAGCGAGCCCGACCTGGCGAGGGCCGCGGCAGCGCAGCCGGTGTCCGTCGCCGTCGACGCCGGCAGCTTCATGTTCCAGCTCTACGGCAGCGGGGTCTACACGGGGCCGTGCACCGCCGACGTCAACCACGGCGTCACCGTGGTGGGCTACGGCGAGGCCGAGCCGACGACGGACGACGACGGCGGCGCGGCCGCCGGCGGCGAGAAGTACTGGATCGTGAAGAACTCGTGGGGCCCGGAGTGGGGCGACGCCGGCTACATCCTCATGCAGCGCGACGTCGCCGGCGTGGCGTCCGGCCTGTGCGGCATCGCGCTGCTGCCGAGCTACCCCGTCATGTGAACCTCGTGGCCCGATCACACGGTGCGTGTGAAGAAGGCGGAGGAACTTGTGTTGTGTGGCTTGAATTGGGATGGTTTTAGTCTACTTAGTGATGTAATTATGTACGTAAACCATTGTGTCACCTGTAAAGTTATAAAGAAAGCACGAAAATCTCTCGAATTGAATTATTAAATTATGAACTTGTTTGTTCAGATTGTGCATTTCTATCCTTGTTCAAAATTAGACCACGTTCATTTGTCCTGAATAGTTGTTCTTTTGTGATGAATAGCATAATGATTTAGATTTATGATAATTATTCGAGACTACAAATGAACGAATTAAATAAAGTTGAGAAGTGGAATCAAAACGGTATTTGAAAAATTCATATGGAGAATTTGCACCATTTATAAGCTCGGGAATTCTCCAACTTGACCAGTGTAAAACTACATCGCCACAACATTATTGTATTGTGCAACTAACGAGAGCTCATATGAATTACTAATGCTAAGCCTGCAATCAAATTTACTGAATCAGTACCTCTTTGCCAAGAAAAGGGATTTTTGTTCAATCTGCATTGAGCCTGACCATCCGTATAACAGAAAAGTGATACATAAACTTTCTGAAGGAAATTCTAGGCCATAAGTTATACAGATACAAAGTTTTAACTGCCTGGTCAATAAACAGGTTAAAACAAAAATTTTGCAAGATGTAGTAATGCCTTGGAGCAGCCTAGTCTCGTATCATTTCTTCAGAAGCTTCCTCAACACTTCCTCAGCATGATGCTCCATCTTTGGTAAAGCCCAGTCATGCTGGATAATATCCAGGTTGTCTTTCTCTGCGGCCAAACCCTGGAAACAGCCAGTTCAAAAATGTGAGATGATTCTGTGTTAATCTAGTCCGTTCAAAGAACCATTATAACGTGCATGCATATAGAAAGATAGTGAAATCAATAGTGGAAAAGGACAACCAAAGGACTGTAAAACATCAAGCAGATTTCAGATGAATGTTTGGACAACAAAATACCTAACTATTCAATAAGGAATTAAAATAGCTATGCATATTGCTGTATATCTATATCAAAGGGAAAATATGACAAGATATGAGCTGCACCACTCCCCTGCAGTATTTATTACTACCTCTGTCCTAAAATAATTATATTTCTAGGATTCAAAATTTGTCCCAAAATAATTATCATTCTAGAGTACTAATTGTCCCATCAATCACCTCTCATTCAAATTTCTCCTTATTTTATCCTCAACCACCCTCCCACTCCCACCTACACACCATTTAATAAGAGGCACCATAGTCTTTCTTCTCAAACCTTAATATATGCTAAACAACCTAGAATTATAATTATTTTGGGACAGAGGTAGCATATGTCTGGTATCAGAGTAAGAAGGTACAATTTGCATTGCGCGACAAAATAATGGAACAACTGAAACCCTCAAGTAGCATTTAAGCACTAAAAACGGCCAACGGTCCAATCAAGTGGATACATCATTACAATAAATTCAAAATGCCAAAAGCAATTTTTCATACAGACTCATTCAAGCTATACATCCTATGCTTAAAGTAATTTAATCTAATTTATGTGAAGGTCCAACATGCAGGGCCTATGAAAACAAAAATGCTAACTGGAGTTCTTTTTTTCTATTGTATTCAGGAACCCGTGCTATGTAATGCATGTTTATATGCAGCAGTTCAAGATAAGCATCAGGAATCCATTAAAAGATGGGGAGCACCATACCATTGTGGGATTACCGCCAAATCCCCCGCCCATCTGCATCATCTTTTGTGCATCATCAGTAGCTGCAGGTCATGAAAAAAAATCAGAAAACCCCAAGACAACAAAGCACAATCAGGAGAACCCATAAATATGACAAAGTTCCACATAGGAGTGACTTTGTTATCTAACCATTTTCTTCACCAAGGATCAGACTGAAGAGACCCCTCAAACCAAACAAATTGAGAAAGTACCTGATAATAACAAAAAACCATTAGAGCACTTCAGAAGTTGTGATTCATATATAACCTAGATCATTCCTTACTTGGCATTTTGGCAAAACAATTAAAAATAAATATACGCACCATGAACGGCTGCTAACATAGCTCACATCAACAGTACTCAGGTCTATCCCGTTTTGCAGCATTCCCCTGAACCGCGGAGTCAATGGAAAGGGAATCTTAGCTGAAACGAGAGCAGGAAATATGTGAGTCCAGGGACTTGTACATGCAATTGAATTGTACATATGATCACAAAAACGAAATAAGTGGATGACACATATGGCTATATATCAGTAAACAGTATACCAAATCCATCAACCGTTCAATCACATCTGAAAATTCAAAATCATGGATAACACATTTCACTCTTGTACAATTTTAGTTGTTGTCAAAGCTTCTCGTCACAGGGAAGATCACGGTTATAAGTGCATGGATGATGTACCTAAATATTTTAAACTAAAATTTTCCAAATGCATCCATAGGAGATGGGATAACTTCAGTATATATCCTGGCTAAAATGATCATACTGTCATAAGGTTATTTCATGCCAGGCAATCTGATTAACTGAACAAAATATACTTCATAAATTTCCATGGCAGAATTAATCCTTGATGAGTCAGTAACAGGTTCAACATCGACGAGGAAATATGATATCTAATTTTTTCCAGGCAATGCTGGATATACTTTTCTTAACATAGGTGGCATGACTGAAGCTTCAATGCTAATACACAATAGGAATTCTAGAGCCTGGGCAAGTACATCTCAACTAAGTGTCTGCTATGAAAATATATTATTTTAAATCTCTAAGTTAACACTAAAATTTCACTGCACATTCATGCACATTCACGACGAACCCGGGCGGCCGCCTGGGGTCACCAGGTAGTGGATCCGCCAGTGCTAATACATGACAACCATTTCAATGCACTTTTGCCTCAAAAATCAAAATAGACAGATCTCACATGAGAACAACGTAGTACACATCACATCAGTTTGCCCAAGACTTGAATGGTGATGTATTTTTATACTAGTTAATACTTAATAGTGATGATTTTGAAGCAGCATTAAATAGATATATAAACATGGAATTGGCATATCAGAAGAACAAGTACCACAGTAGCATAAAAAGTTTACCTGCAACAAAACCCGAAAAGAAGAAGTTCACCCATGCAAATGTAAGTGTCTGCAAAATATTGAAGCAACATATTTAACAAACAGAGCCATGGTAGCTAAGATGGAAGAAAATTGAATTGCAAGCTACTAAACCTGAGGAACTATCATAGAGAGGTTCTTCTTCATCATGTCCATGGCCATGTTTGGATCTGAAAACATGGCAGCCTGAGCTTTCTGTGCTTCCTCTTTCGGGACATGAAGCAATCCATTTTCCTACAGCGTACTCAAGAAAGGTCAAAATAATGTACCCAAAAGATAATACTCGATTAGTTAGTGGAGTAACGTATGTTAGTATCAAATCAAAACATTCAGCAGTCACGAAGTCCATCCTGAAATTTCCTCAATTTGCAGATTATAACATATACTGGTGCTGTACAGTCTCTAATAACTATAAAAGGCTAGCCCTTTACAAATCCTTGCTTAATTGGGGATAATACACTCAAATGCTTCAAGTTGAATTACCTCGTTAGTGTAATAAACCTTGCGCGACTTGAATGCCTTGGCCGGGATGTACTGCGAATTGATCCTCAGGTTCCTCGCCCTAATTACCACTTGCCTGTGAACAAGCAAAAACCCTCGCATCAACATCCAAACATGAACAACATCTAAACATGAAAAAAAAAAAGAGACGCGATACAGCACGCGACACGCTGGCAGAGACTAAAATTCTAGGAAAATCCAGCAGCGGGGAGGCCTCCGGATCTAGGTCTCGCGCAGATCGAGCGAATCGGCGAACAAACATATCGCGGCAGAATCGCGAGTGGAAAAGCACGAACCCTTCCTTGACGAGCTTGGGGTCGGGGGATGGTGACGCCGACGGGGAGCGCATCAGCTTGGCGACGAAGTAGCGGAGCACGCCGATGAGCACCATCACCACGGAGAGCGGGACGAGCACCCAGTCCCGGATCGCCGTGTCCAGCACCAGCTCCTCCGCCATCGCAGCCGGTGGAAGGTCTCACACGCTAAAGCTAACCCACCTACTAGCTGCGGCCTGCGCGGCAGAGGGCGGCGGCGAGCCGGCGACGCGACGGCGAGGGGAGGAGGCGAGAGGAGATCGGGGGGAGAGATCGCCGCCGCGGGTGGATTGGGCCGATGCGGAGGAGGACGCGACGCGAGGATATTCCTAACCAACCCGCCTGCGGCTGCGAGTCGGAAGGGTTATTGGGTCGGGTTGGATCGGATCGGGTCGGGTCGGATTCTTTTCTATAGATTTCCTTTTGGGCTCCGCTGGAGGACGAGGCCCATTAGGTTTGGTTGTTGGGCTGAGTTGGATTCTTCTTTTTTTCTTTTTGCCCAAAAAGAGGCCCATATTGTTCTCGAGAAAAGCGAGGCCCAGGAACACACCAGTATTTTTTCTAGTTTTTTTTCTTCACCAAATTATCCCATCCCACTTTCTTAGGTCACGAGATCCTAACAAACAAAACAAATTCTAGGTTGGTAGACTTTAAATTCTTTTTAAAAAAATTGAGTTTTGGTAAAACCAGATGTTCAAACAATCCGTTGTTGTCTGGGATTTCAGTTACAATGACACGAAAAGTGAAATTACAGGATTTTGAGGCCGAATTCTTCGAACTCGGTACTTGGGCAATCGTTAGACAAGCAGTCAAGCAGATATTCGTGTGCATGAACGTACGTGTACGGTGGAAAGTATCTTATGTTGGTGATGACATGGGCACGATGAACAAGTTGAGATCATGTGTGACGGAAAAAATAAATGTAGTCCTCTCACCGTACCAAGTAGGCAATTTCTGTGCAATAATCCGGCATTAGCCTCGTGTTTCTTCCCAAAAATACCTAGTCTTTTGTACTGTGCAGCGTAGCAACTTACACCGAGGCTGACTGGTCAAGTACATGTGCGAGTTTTTTTATTTTTACCCCCTCTGTAGGGGAACTACTACATAATTTGTCTGAGTTAGTTAAAGCATTTAAATGGTCGAATGGCTATAGGGAGACAGCTAATTCAACACACAAATGCATTGCCTAACTACCCATTTTGTTGACAAATGCAATACTACTAAACATGTAGATGTAGTCAACTATGATTTCGAATGAACTATATATATAGAGTAAATACAATGTTTGCATGAACACTTTAGCCATAGAAACCTCAAGCTAAAGAGTCAGTGGCATTTGATTTTTTGCTAGTGCCTACAAAATATTTATATGGTCTACTTTATTCAATTATAATTAATTAGAGAACATATCCTATGCACAAAAGCTTTCCATGCACATCAACTAACAAATGTCATAAAAAGTTCTATAAAAAGTTAGACGCATACTTTCAATAGTATTGTACCTATGTATGAAATCTTATCTTTTTACTTTTTTGTTACAGCTAAAATATAATGAATTTGAATATAATACTTTGCATATATGTGTGATACTACTAGGAGTACATGTCCATTTTTTTCTAGATTTTTTCATGCCATTTAATAGTCGATGTACACGGAGTGTGCACGAAAGCTTATGTGTATAGGATATGTTCCCAATTAACTAACGTTGCGATTGAATGTGAGTTTGGGCTGGGCTAATACCTCGCTCACCATGGGTACATTTTTCAAACTGTTAAACAATATGTTGCGTGTAAAAAAATAGTTATATAAAGGTTCTTTAAAAACAAATAAATCCCCTTTTAAAGTTTAGAATAATCGATACCTAATTAATCATGCTCTAATGACTTTCCTCTTTTCCGTGCCAATATAAACTCTGCCTAGTCTTCTTTCCCGAACGCAGCCTAAATATCAACATAAAGCAAGTCTAGGAATAATCACTTTGAGTGTGAGCTAGATAAACTATGTAGGTAATGACATAGGAATGACGAGTAAAGCCTAAAAGTAAGAAACGCCAAACAAAAGGTAATTATATGTGTAGCATCTCACCTGCGATACATGCAACTAACCTTAGCCATCCACAACAAAACAGATGGCGTGAGACCGACAAAATGCAAAGCACCAACAGCTTCAGATGCTAGCAACAACGGTTAGTGTTATTGTCAGTTCCAAAAAGCGCTTGACGTGGAAAGTTTTAAATACACACAAGCAAGAGATAAGCACAGCAAAACAAGAGTAATGTGTGCATGCCAACTTTCCTAACAGAAAACAAAATGCTCCAAGATATACCCTTTGCTACACAAATACCAGTACACATACCAAACTATCAACACATACATCCTACATCTTATATTGTTCTATATCATTCCATCGTATCTAATAATAATGTGGAAATTTCATAGTAATATGGAGATGTTCTTGAAAAAAAAAGTTATAACATGGAGAGGATCAAAATGGCTAAAACCTACGTAGTGCATTCAGATAGGAAAAACAACCCAAGAGAAACTTGTAAAAAAAAAGTGAAATGGCACTACCCTATCCTAGTGCACGCGTAGCAATTCCCTTGAGACCCTGGAATAATCCTCTGTCGTCACCTAGGCCAACGACGATGCCACGCACCATAGGCCCATCCTGGTCATTTCCACCCCCTCCCCAACCCATCCCACCTACCCATCCATTCCTGCACGGATCTCAAAACGAGGTCAACAAACCCGAGATTTTGTCGCGCCATTCCCGGTGTGGAAAGGCAGAGGAGGGAGGAAGCGGTTCGAGGGTTTAAAAAGGGAGATGCACGCAACGCCTTCTCCTCCCACCCCTCTTCGCACCTCGGACTCAAAGTAAAGGGAGGAGAAAAACAAAGGTAGCGAAGCAGCCGGGAAAAGCTCAACGACTTAGAGATAAAAAGGGAAAGGAAGAGAGTGAGAGGAGAGCATTGGCGGTGTGAGGCGGTTGGAGAGGGGCATGCGCGCAGGAAAGGGGAGAGGAAATAGAGAGAGGGGTGTCGCCAGTGGCGAAGGCTTGGCGGTTGGTCGTCCTAGGGTTGCAGCGCGCCATTTTGTTGTCGCAGGGATCAGCGAAGGTTAGGCCTTGGTTCCCTAACTCAATTATGCGAACAATGCATTTTTTATGTCTATAAGATGGTAGAGACATTTTCTAGAGGCATTAAATTATACCACAACCATATTAAACCAATGTGAAAGGGGGGTCAGCGAAGGTGAGGCCTTGGTTCCCCTAACTCAATTATGTGAACACTACATTTTTAACTCAACTATGTGAATAGTGCATTTTATGTCTATAAGACGGTAGAGGCATTTTTTGGAGGCATTAAATTATACCACAACCATATCAAACCAATGTGAGAAAATAGAATAAAATATTTTCCTTTGCTATCGCCTACCATATCAAACCAATGTGAGAAAATAGAATAAAATATTTTCCTTTGCTATCGCCAATCCTTGAAGTCAAGACCCCTTGGCAAATCATTTTTATCTTCGATACACTAACCAACTCAACCTCATAACATTACTGGTATGTTTGTGCCTTGTGTTACTTATATTTAGTCCATTAGTATACATAAGCATTCTAAGAAGCGTCTCTAAAGAGTTTAAAATGTCTCAAAAAATGCTTTTACATACTAGACACATTTTTAAGTGCTAAAAGAATGCCCTTACAATATAAAATTTAACAAAATGTGCTGAAAATGTCTCTAAAGTGTCTTTAGAGTGATACTTTTCCAGGCAAATTTTAAAGTGCCTCTAAGAAGTGTCTCTACACTATAAAATTTCTGATTTTAGAGGCAATTTACGAAATGCCTCTATAAAAGTGCCTCTAAATGAGGTTTTTGTTGTATTGTCGTATCAAAGTAAAGCAAGTTCGGAGATAATCACTTTTAGTGTGAACTAGATAAACTATATAGGTAACGATATATGAATGACGAGGAAAGCTTAAAAGTAAGAAACATCAAGCAGAAGGTAATTATACGTGTAGCAGCTCACCTACAAAGCAGGCAGCTAGCATTGCCACCCGCCAACAAAACAGATGGTGCGAGACCAACAAAACACAAAGCACTAGCAGCCTCGATTGCTACCAGCAATGGTTAGTGTTATCGTCAGTTCCAAAAAGCGCTTGACGTGAAAAGTTGTAAGTACACGCAAGCAAGAGATAAGCACATCAAAACGAGAGTAATGTGAGAGCGCCAACTTTCCTAACAGGAAAACAAATGCTCTACGGTATAGCCCTTCTCGATGAAAAATCAATATACGTACCAAATTACCGATATATACATAGTACATTCTCTAATAGCTTTGTGTCGTTCCATCGTGCATATAATAGTACAATAATTTTATGGTAATACGAAGATACTATTGAAAAGGTTGAAAACATGGAGAGGATCAAAATGCCTAAAACATATGTGGTGGATTGAGATTGAAAACAACCCAAAATAAATTATTTTTTTAAAAAAGGTGAAATATAGTACTACCCTACCCTACCCTACCCTGGGGTTTGGATGCGAGTTTGGGTTGGGCTAATACCTCGCTTACCATGAGCACATGCTTCTCAAATTGTTAAACAATGCATCGCGTGTAAAAAATATATATATAAGTTTGTTTAAGAAACAAATAAATCCATTTTTCAATTTTAGAACAACCAATGCCTAACTAATGATGCTCTAATGACTCTCCTCTTTTCCATGCCAATATAAGCTTAGTCTGTTCTACTGTCCTGAATTTAACCTAAATATTAATGTAAAACAAGTCTAGGGATAATCACTTTGAGTGTGAGCTAGATAAACCATGTAGGTAATGACATACGAATGACGAGTAAAACCAAAAGTAAGAAACACCAAACAAAAGGTAATTATACGTGTAGCAACCCACCGACAAAACATGCAACTAACATTGTTGCTCGCTAACATAACAGATGGTGCAAGACCGACAAAAACACAAAGCACTGGTAGCCTTAGACGCTAGCAACGACAGTTAGTGTTATCGTTAGTTCCAAAAGGTGCTTGACGTGGAAAGTTTTAAGTACACGTAAGCAAGAGATAAGCACCGCAAAACGAGAGTAATGCGCGCGCGCCAACTTTTCTAACAGAAAAAAAATGCTCCAAGATATACCCTTCGCTAAAAAATATACGTACCAAACCATCAACACATACATCCGATATCCTGCACCACTCTATATCATTCCATCATATATAATAATAACATGGAAATTTCATAGTAATACGAAGATGTTCTTGAAAAAAAAAGTTATAACATAGAGATGATCAAAATGGCTAAAACCTACGTGGTGCATTTAGATCAGAAAAACAACCCAAGAGAAACTTGCGTAAAAAAACATAAATGAAATGTCACTACCATACACTGGGGTACGCGTAGCAATTCCCCTGGGACCCTGGCAGAATCCCCTGCCGTCGCCCAGGCCGGCCTAGGAACGGCCTCACCCCGTACATTAGCGACGAGGCCCCCCGCATCCGCAGGCCCATCCCGGTCATTTCCACCCCCACCCAACCCATCCCCCCCCNAAGCGGGGGCAATCCCGGGATTTTGCCGCGCCATTCCCGGGGCGGAAAGGCGGAGGCGGCGGACGAGGGAGGACGGAGGAAGCGGTTCGAGGGTTTAAGAAGCCTTCTCCCCCCACCTCTCCTTACCTCGGACTCAAAGCAGAGAGAGAGAGAGAGAGGAGAAAAACACAAAGGCAGCGAAGCGGCCGCGAAAAGCTCAACGACTCGGAGATAAAAGGTAAAGGGAGAGAGAGGAGAAGCATTGGCGGCGTGAGGCGGTTGGAGCGGGGCACGCGCGCGGCGAAGGGGAGAGGGGGGGTGGCGCCGGCGGCGAAGGTTGGCCGTCTTAGGGTTGCGGGTGTGCCGTCCTGTCGTCGCGGGGGGGTCAGCGAAGGTGAGGGCCTTGGTTCCCCTAACTCAATTATGTGAACACTGCTTCTCCGTTTGTGCTCTGTTTATGTGTGTGTGTGTGTGTGTTTTTGTTGAGACTGAGTTTTTTTTTTGAGGGTTGCTGTACAGGAGAAGGTGGTGTTTTTTTTAAAAAAAATATTTTATTTTTTTTACTCGCTGCGGTTTGAGCGTTCGTGGAGTGTTATGTTTTGCGAGCACGGGTGGTTTTGTGGTTATGGATGTATCGTATATGTGCGTAATTCTGTGCAATGCTTGATCAGGTGGCGAGTTCCTCACTTCGGTATGTTTTAATTTTATATCCTTTTTGGGCTTCGTTTGATGTTGCTCTGCGGTCTGCACTCTGCAGCTTGGTTTAGGCCAGAGATTGTGTGCAAAGTGTTTTTTTTACCCAATTTCGTGTTTTTTTTTTCTGTTGTCTGGAGTTAAATTTTAGGCTGGTTGGAGACTTGAGTTTCTGTTCAGTAAGTATTTGGGGCAGTAATTTTTTTTTGGAAGATGTAATTTCTGTTTTCGATGGCGAATGTATGCGTGATCTCACCAGCAAGCCCCCGTCTTTGGTGTGCTTCACGTGGTGTCCTCCATGGCCTCATGGGGCAGGTATCTTTAGGCGGTGGATTTTATTTGCTGTGCTGGATCACAAAAACCATGGCTAAAAACTAAAAAGTCGCCTTTATTTGGCATTTTGCTATGACGAGTTCGATGGTTAAAGTTCTTGAGATTTTATATATATATAATTTTTGTAATGGAGCATGCATATTTGCTTGCTTTATAGCATTACATGTGTAATTAGTCTGTACTCGTATAGGTTCTAAAATTGAACTGAACTTACAGAATTCAGTAGTGAAATTATCACTAAAACCGATCACCTTTTGTTGTCCAGCAAAATGGCTACAGAGAGTGTCCTGCCGTTAACCGGAGGAACTGGAGCAGGGAAATGGCCACCAAGCAAGGACACGAGTTCTTATGATTCTATACCAGCTAGCCTTTCAGAAGATGAGTTAGCGGAGTTGGCCTTCATGCCAAATAGTGGTGGCATTTTTGGGAAGTGGAGGGGTTCTGTCCTGGAACGCAGTGGAAGCGCTCCTCCTACCATGGAAGGCTCTTTAGCTGCACTTGGTCACCTCACAGGTCAGCAGAGTGGGAACCTTGGGGCCATACTGCCAAACTTGGGCACTGAAGCTAACAATTCAGAGTCTAAGGAGAACATATATTATGATTCGGCATGCGTCGAATACTATATGTCCAAGGTGAATTTGAACCCAAGGTTTCCTCCACCACTCGTTTCAAGGAACCAGTTTGGCAGGTCTGAAGAACGAAGGCCGTTCTCCCTTGATAACAGCAGCAGCAGGTCCTTACTTCTTGGTCATTCTACTCTGCCAACACACAAGGAAGAACCTGAGGACGAAAAGTCGCCAAGTTTGGATTCAAGTTCAGCAGAAGATGCTCAATGTGATTCTGCCCAAGCCCAAAGCACATCTAACTTAGGGGGCCACAGTCCAAATCTTGTAGATTCAATTAAGGTAATTCCCGTATTAATTCAAAAGCTAGCTCTGATTATTTTTTCCACATGCACTCAAACAAACTTAATGGCGCTGTTCGGCTGTGATTTTTGCAGCAGCTGCTGCAGCTGCACCTGGTTTCTGCGGCTGCAGTGCACAGCTGTGGCTACCAGAAACAGCTGCAGTCACAGCCAAAAAAATGGCAGCCGAACAAGGCTAATGTTTTCATCCGTGAGATAACTCCATTTATGTATCCTCAAGTATTAAAGTCAAGAAATCTTTATGCACCATGGCCATACAGTAGCAGTCAGCTTCACAGACCACAAGAATAGAAAGCTCAGACTTAGTAAGGTGAATAATACAGTACAACATATGATTAATGCCCCCTGCGATATACAAACAAAAAAAATCCAATATTCAGTGGCACTAGGGCGTTTTCCAAAAAATCACTTATTTGAAATAGTAACTGGAAATTCTGATTTAAACTGATTCATCTTTATTATGTAGTATCTGCTAAATAAAATCAAAACATGTTTTTGTTTCAAGGAAAGGTGATGGGATTGGCACTAAACCTGCAATTCCATAAAAGAATTATTGATTGTACTCCTTCATAAAAATTGTTATTTACCAACTCCCATGTTCTGTTTTGCTACAGAGTTTGCTGCTGCAGATACTTATTGATAATGTTTTCTTTTTGTTTAGGAAAACTTTCATCGGAGCAATGGTTTGTATGATAATTCTTCCGATCATTTAAATGCAAACTCTGGTGATGGAGGGTCGATTTATTCTGGCATTAGTTCTTTGAAGAATTCCTCACTTGATGTTGTCCAGTCATCAGACTTGAATGGATTTCCACCAGACGTTCATCAATGTTCACCTAGACCTATTGGGACTCCAGTCAGTAAAAAAGTTACTAGCGACAGTCTGCCAGCTTCATCTCCTCCCACTTCATCCTGTTCTGACTACAATACTATTACTGAACCTTGTCTGCAAAGAAATCCAAGCATGGCCATTAAACCTGGTGAAGCAGTTGGTACCATGCTTGATAGTTCAGACTTCAGTATGAAGAATTTGAATATTAGTCCAGATATCCTGAGTAGTTCATATGTCATGCAACAGTGGCAGAAAAATGTCCCAGTGTGGAATGGCCTATCAAATCTAGTCCATGGCGATCCTGTGCCAATGATTCCTCCAGGAATTAATCTTCCTCAAGTTCCATTTGTGGGCAATTCCTGTTTTGGTCATATGAAGTTCTCTGGTGATGTTCAATTGATGCCCCAGATCGGGATGGCAACACCTTTTTGTACTCCAAATTCTTTTGGGATACCATGTTATCCTAATTTGCAGTCACCTAGTGTTTGGGTTCCTCCATTTGGAATCGGCGGCTATGGTTTGCCTGGTCCATTTGTCCCACCTGTTATAACTAACTTCACTCCTCAGCTTCCTGGCTTTCCTTCAGCAGTAAATCTTGCTGCAGGAACTGACTTATTTCACCCATATAAGATGTATGAGCATCTTGGGGTACCTATGCCATCCCCTGTTCCTGATCAGAGCCTTATGCATTATTTTCAACAACCCCCTATCCATCCGTATGGTGTTGGAAATCCATATGATTCAATGGTTTCAAGTAATAATTTTGTAGGGAATCCTGCTGGCGTTTTTGGTTCACCAATCATAGACCCACCAGAGCAGAAGTTTCAGATACCGGTTACTACTGTAGCGGCTAATGCCTCTACTCCCATTAAAGGTGGAAAGTCTGTTGGGAATTATGAGACTGCCTCACCTTACTTTGGCATACCGATGCCTTATCCAGCAGGTCCAACATTACTTGGGCAACCTGCTTCTGGAACATATCCTCATGAAAAAAGGAACAATGTCAAGGGATTCCAACCCCCTCAAAAAAATATGCCTGTTAGTTCCGGGATACAAGGTCAGCAAGGGAGGGAGAAGTTTGATGATCCCAAGGCGCAATTTTTTGTTGAAGAACTAATGTCCAGCAGAACTCATAGGGTTGAGCTGTCTGACATCAAAGGACAGATAGTGAAATACAGGTTAGTTTTGATTTTGCTTGTTTCATTCACTGTCTAAATGCACATAACCCAATGAAAAGCTTGAGATATTAATTGTTATTATGTTCTTGTCCTCAGCTCGGACCAAAATGGCAGCCGGTTCATTCAGCAGATACTGGAGAATTGTACCATTGAAGAAAAGGATTTACTTTTTGCTGAGGTCCTTCCTCATGCTTTGGAATTGATGACTGATGTATTCGGAAATTATGTTATTCAGAAGGTATAGTATTTCCTTTTCTTATATGATTCATTTAATGGTAATATTTTTATGAATAGTACGCCTTTTGAACTTGAACAAGTGTACCCCTTTTTAAGAGATTACATTACCATAGCAGCAATTATTAAAAAGAATGTTTATTTGTATGAAATGAAAATAACATGTAGTACCTGCAGTTCTTCGATAAGGGGAGCCCACAGCAAAAGAGAGATATAGCTGATAAGCTTGCTGGCCATGTGTTTTCTTTGAGCCTTCAGATGTATGGATGCAGAGTAATTCAGAAGGTAGTCTTGACTTCTTTATGGGAAGTATAACTTTATTTCTGCTTAATGTTTTGGATACCGTATCATGAATACCTTTTCAGTGGCACACTATAGCATGTATTGTCTGGGGCGGTCTGAGCAAATTTTCTTCAGACTGTTATGCTATCCGTAGACTTATTTATTCTCAATATCAGCTGGCAAAGTATTATCTGAGTAAATTTTCTTCAGACTGTTATTCTATCCATAGAATTGTTTATTCTGAATATCAGTTGGTAAGTTTTAAAGTGGTTAGCCTGTTGGACACCATTTCTCATATTATGCATGGTAATCAGCATACATTCTTTTAATAAGTTGCAATCCCACTGTAGCCAGATATTCGCAGATTAGCATGTGATGGAAATGAAAAATAATGTGACTTATAAGTTGCAATCCCATTATAGCCAGTTATTCACACATTCTACTTGCTATATTCCTGTAGAGCTAATTTTCAGATGAGTTTTGTGTTATTCTCATATATAATGGATACATAGAAATGCTCTCTTACTCCCACACACAGACTAAGTGGTTACAAATAAAAACATTAAAGTAATTAAACTGAACCGCAACTGAAAAGATGAGGAACACACAACAGACAAGTAGTCAATGTCAGGTTATGTGTGTTCGCATTTTCATCATTCGTCGTAAGTTTTCATGAGTAATTATGCTATTTAGACAGTCTTGTAAATTGTTTATTGACACTGCTACACTGCCTTTTCTGGACGTTATCGCTATTTGAACTCAAATACCAATCACTGCCTACTTCACTGTTACAATTGCAGGCCCTTGAAGTAATTGATCTTGAACAGAAAATTGTTCTTGTTGGTGAACTCGATGGACATGTGCTGCGATGCGTTCATGACCAAAATGGGAATCATGTTATACAAAAGTGCATTGAATGTATTCCATTGGAACACATTGGTTTTCTGGTGTCTTCTTTTCAGGGCCAGGTTGCCAAACTGTCAATGCATACATATGGATGTCGTGTTATTCAGGTGAATTGGTAACGATGTTGTTTTTTTGTTAACTTCTTGTCATTTTCTTGTGGTGTTGATCATATTCACATTCTGCTTGGCAGAGAATCCTCGAGCGTTGCAGCAATAATTCTGAATGCCTCTGCATAATTGATGAAATCTTGCAGTCTGCTTGCATCCTCGCACAAGATCAGTATGGCAACTATGTTGTGCAGGTGAATTTCTTCTTATTCTCCGAAACTTAGTGTCTGATTTGACTAAATTTTCATTAATATAAGCCATCAGCATCTTGTTGCTGTAATCCAGATAGCTATTTTGAGTTGGAGCAAGTGTAACTTAAGTAGCTGATGTTGAATTTGGCAACCTGCAGCATCTTTGCCTTCATTATAACCATGGGTATTTTGCAGCATGTTTTGGAGAAAGGGAATGAACATGAAAGGGGCCAAATCATCACTAAATTGGCTGGGCAGGTAGTGCCCATGAGCCAAAACAAATTTGCGTCTAATGTCATAGAGAGGTGTTTTGAAAATGGGGGCAGTGCAGAGCGGGAACTTTTGGTCAAGGAGATTCTGAAGCAAACTGAGAGCAATAATTATTTGCTGGTATGCATGATTACTGTAACTCACTTTTTGTTTTTTTTTCCTTTGCCATTCCATGTTCTTTTGAGCCAAATAGCTAAAAGCTCTTGTTTGTTCAAAATTTGACTAATGTTAAACTCAATTAAAGAGATGGCAGGTGCCTTAATGATCCGAATAATTGAGTAGTAGGAGTTTTGCTTAAATCGAAACATATAACAGAAGCCCGTCATTTTTTAGGATAACAGAAGTAATCCTCATAAAATTCTGGCACGGCCACTGTTTCTAAGGCTACTTGGTGCAATACAAATAACAGTGTTTCCAGCTATTTTTGTTTCGTTATTTGTGCTGTTAGTCTAAATCTTTACTCAAGTAAACGATTTACGAATTACCTGCACTGCTACACAGGTGATAATGAAGGACCAGTATGCTAATTATGTGGTACAAAAGATGCTTACAACCTGCAATGAACAACATAAGGAGATCCTTCTCAGTCGTGTGAAAATCCATTTGCCATTATTGAAGAAATACACCTATGCCAAGCACATCGTCAGCCTAGTCGAGCGCCTCTGCGGTGACGGTGAGTCCGCCTGCCATTCTTCCTCCAGCCCTGCTAAATTTCTCCCCCTGATCCTCTACTTCAATTGGCTCCAAAATTTACTGCTCCCATATATGCCATTTTTCAGGAGCTGTGCAGTCGAAATCCGATAAAACTGTCACCAAGGGGTGCTGAATTCGCCACAGGGAAGCTGACTCTTTGCTGCCGACCCTGTCAAGTTCAGCGTAGAAGGCCTATCAATCGCAAAAGTGGCTAACAGAGCCAAAAAAAAAAAACCTGTCAATCTGTCACCATAGATCATCATCATACAGATATAGTCGTTCCAAGCGGTTTGTCCGTGTATTTCAGCTAGGAAATGCTAGTGTCATGCTATAGGAATGGTAATAATAATCTGTGTGGGCTGTAGCTGGCTAGCTGCTGCGCTTCACAGAAGAGAGTCTTGAGTGTGTGGTGGTGCGTTGCCGTACAGTACATATCCCGGAGTCTTGTACCCTTGCTTGGTGATGTGTATTTATTGCCGCATCCGGCTTGCCTGGTCACTTGCTTCTGTGCTTGCTCCCCGGTGCGCGTGATTGCGCCTGCCGTCTCGCCCATCGGCCGGCATGACGATCTCTCCTAGTCCTACTCCTTCCATTTCATAATACAAAATGTTTCAATTTTTTCTTAAATCAAAATTTCTTAAATCTGACCTTTTTTATAAAAAAATATAGCAACATCTATATGATTTTTATTAAATCTAGCATTAAATATATTTTGATATTGTATTTATTTTGTGTTAAAAATATTGCTACATTTTTCTATAAATTTTGTTAATATTAAATAAGTTTAACTTGAAAAAAAATCAAAACATTCTAATAATATGAAACAGAGGTGCCAAGGCAGCAGGCGCCCGCGCGGCCACAAGCTTGGAATGGAGGAGATTTGAGAGAATTTCACAGGATTTGAACTAATTCATGTGAAAATCAGGTAAAGTTCCTCCGTTCGGAAGAAAACCTTACATGCCAACATTTTCACCCATTCTCGTGTGAAAAACCCACGGTTGACACCATGTAATCAATCAGGCATTCCAAATTAGCGAGAAACAACACATGCTCTCCCAGTCATCAGCCAAAAGAAAAACCAGCGTCTCCTCCTATCTAGCCATTTTTTCGGCGTCATCCAGGGTGGGACTCGAAAACTGGGAAAAGATCAGGAATCCCACCGATACAAGAATCTTTAACTCATTATTGTTTTCTACGATGCAAATATGCAATTCGTCAGGTTGCGGTTGCTCGATGCCTCATTCGCCTTAAGCTTTGCGCTTGTCCTTGTCCGCCAAAAGGATGTCCTTCCAGGCCTCGTAGAACATCCAGGTGATGCCAGAATTGGGCATCACCTTCAGGCAGCTGGCCCCCCACCCGCGGTAGAGCCCCTGGAAGCCCTCCTCCTGGATCACTTCTGCCAGGGCTGCGATCATATGGGCTGGGCACTTCCCTTGCAGGGCACCCACCATGAGCCGCTTCCGCGCCACCTCCAGCGGGAAGCTGATTGTGCTTGCGGTCAGGCCTGCAGATTCAACAGCCAGATATGAACAATGCAACCAGCTGTTTGGTCAAATTTCAAGCTAATATTTTGTTTGAAGGAGAAGTAGTTTTGCATCTTCATTGTATGTAGATAGTAGAGAATTGCAAATGTCAAAACAGGGGAGAACCTGGTAGACAGATTTTAAGACAGCTGAACGGCTAATGAAGATGGCGAAATGATATAGATGTAGGTGAAGAGGAATCATTTACCTGACAGTGCTCCAATAACAAGAAGCTCAGGCCGAGTCAAAGATGTCTTCTTATGTAAGCGGCAGTAAGAAGTCTTGATTGTGTCGTACATAAAGTAGTAGCATGTGCTATAAGGAAGCATCCCAATTAGTGTTGGACAGAGGCCAGCATAGAGACCACCAATTCCATCAGTTCGGTATATCTTGCTGAAGGCGACGCTAATACTAGGATAGGCTTCTCGGTTAATAGTTAAGCGATCCTGTCATAGAACATGGAAGATATCAGGCGAAGTTATACTATTCCAAAGAAAATGAATATATGGATGACAAATAGTTTCTATTTTCAACGAGTCAGTTCAGCAATCACCTTAATGACTTCAAGAGGATGACACATCAATGTGCCAGCTATTCCAGCAGCTGCACCAGCTACAGCAATTGGAGATAAAAATTGAAGTGGAAATTCAATTTTCAGTTTACCAATTTGTATCTTTGGGCATCCGTCTTCTTTCCATTTCTCTTGCGCTTCTGCCATTCTCCTTTTGACACACTCAAATGTTCCGAGCTCAATTGCTTGAGTTGGAATAATACGGATCATGTTGATTGTATTACCTGCCCAAAGCCCTTGCCATCCATTTTGTTCGATGATTTCTACAAAGCTACCACCGATATGCCTAGATCCTACTCCTACAACCATTCTTGTCCTGAAATTAATAACATACTAACATATTACGACACAGGCACAAATTAATCTTTGATATGCAACGAACTGCATGCTTCAATTCAACAGCACAGTTGGGAATCATATATCTAAAATGATGTATGCATATAAAGACTACAATCTCCACTGCTCACAGGAAAGCAAACAATCCTACAAATACTGGTTATGTTATGCACTAAATAAAAGAATATGTTTACACATGAAAATGTGACTATTGAACTTTGAGACTAGAAATATTTCATGTTTAACTATTAAATGGTGAAAGTTGGATTACAACATTGAAATATATGCCTCAACGAGTTAATTTACAGATGATGAATTTTGGAGCATATAACTGCAATGATGTTTGCAAAGGTTGTCGCGCGCTTTATCTTTTAATTTTTAAGATTTACATCTAAGTTGTAAGACCATGCTCAAATGCTTTATTAAAAAGAAGAGAGAGAAATACCTGATAGTCTCGAGAGGAGCAAGAACAGCTTTAGACATAGCACCAGCTAATGCTCCACTGGCAAATTCTCTAACCTCTCGACTCCTAAAAAAGGCCTGCAATGAAAAGGAAAAGGAACCTCTCAAAACAACCCCTTAAAAGTGTTAAGGTATTTATGAGAGAAAAAAGTGTAGCAAACACAGTGTATATTGTATAATCATCAAAATCACCCATGGATATTATTAAACCATGCATATCTGTGTGATATGGACAGATTCAGAGCCATTCAGTTAAGTACTTGGTCAATATTTGTTTTATATAGATAGGCGGGTTCCGAATAAGAACATTTACTACGTTATCATAAGCCCATCATCAATCATCGATATTACAGCAAGACCTCTACTGAAGGTTTGGTTGGTCAGTGGTTAAGAGTGAAAAAATGGAATGCTGAAACAAGAGCTAGATCACAATAAATGTAATTTTAGTAAACTGTTTGTCACATATATTATAACACAAGTATGCAACTCAATTTTGTAGTTGGAAGAAGTAATTGTAAAAAGGACTAAAGGACAATTGATTTTCCACATGTTTGGACACATTCAAGATACTTGGATGAAAATGACACAACTTTAGCACCGAAGAAGAAATATTGTTCCATCTGTGAAAGGAACAGCTTTGTCCAAACCTGTTGTAGAGAATAACCCCAAACATAGTCAAAGTTCTTTATGTATGTTGGCTAAGCGTATAAAATTAGTTGACTGAATCAAGTATAATAAAACAAATACTGAAGCTTGTTTGTTCCATTTGACTTTTTAAGGCCTCTTGATCTTTCCTACCATTTTCTGACTCCATAAACTAGGGTGTAAAGGAAGGTCCTCTGCCGTTAATTGTTCAGTATTATTCCCACTTGTAGCAAACACTACAAAGACACATCGCTATCTAAAATTCTGAAATCAGATCCGATTTTCACCTAACCAGCAACGCAAGCTAACAAAAAGAAATTGAGAATATGACCACAGGAGTACATGACACATGCGTATTGGTTGTACACATCAATATGGTCCTAACAAGTAGTAAAGCCTCATCTGCATCTCTTACGTGTCAACGTTAAGTCGGCAGATGGGTCTCTCAACCAAAAGAACAGGCTAAAACTTACTTTTCTTTATGAAGCTAGATTGATATGAACGCATATATAAGCATAGAAAGGGGAAAAAAACACTACGCAACAGGAGACCACTGCAGCTGACGATAGATTAGAGATGCTTGCTGGTTCGAGAGTAATCTCTGCTAAGAACAGATAATCAACCACGGATTCCGGTAGAAATCTTTCACATGTTCTGCAGCAAAACAGCTCGTCCATACAACGAAACCTAGGAATCCTAAGCAATGTTTCGAATCGTCGCAACAACAATCCTAAAACGAAGCAAACGCATCGAACGAGCGAGCAGCGCCATTCGCCCTCTCAATCGGATTGGAGAAAAAAAAATCAAGCCGAGCAAAACTGCCGAGATTTCCCACCTTTCGCCGCATGAGCAACCAAGAAACGCGGGCAGGGAGGGAGGGCTCCTTACCCTCACGGCCCCTTCGACGTCGGGCAGCCTGAAGCCGAGGACCTCGGCGACCTTGCCGGCGTCGAGGTCGTCGTCCTTGGGGAGAGCCATCACGAGCAGCTCCTTGTAACCCCCTCCTCCTCCCCCGCCGCCGCTCCCCGCGGCCCCGGCCCCGGCCCCCGCCCCGGCGCTGGCGAGGCCGACGCTGGCGAGCGACAGCTTGCCGCCCCCGGCGGCGCCGCCGCTGCTCGGCGCGTCCTCGAAACCCATGGCGATGGCGGCGCGTGACCGCTTCCCTCGCGGGCTTGCCCTTTGGATTTGGGAGGGTCGGGGTTATTAATAGGAGGATCCCGAGGGGGCGAGGCCCAAAAAGCTGTCGCTGACTCACTTTTTTGCTCGGCGCCGCGACCTGCGGTCACGGGAGGGTGGGGAGTGATATGTGAGAGTGTAGAGGGTGGAGGGGTGAGAATGTAAAAAGTTCCAGCGCTACGGTTTCGTGGAGGAACTGGAAGCGTATACGTACGGTGGGTTGGGTTGGGTGGTGTATTTACCGGTTTTGCATCTATGCTTACCGTATCTGGCAGATATGGGCCCCGTTCCTTTCCTCCTTTCCGGATAAAATTTTAGATATTCGTGACACGTTTTTCAAACTGCTAAACGACGCGTTTCGTGCGAAAATTTTTTATATGAAAGTTATTTTAAAATATGAGATAAATCTATTTTTCAAGTTTGTAATAATTAAAACTCAATTAATCACACGTTAATGTCACCTCG
The DNA here is from genome assembly GCA_008326285.1 of Oryza officinalis. Taxonomy (NCBI): domain Eukaryota; kingdom Viridiplantae; phylum Streptophyta; class Magnoliopsida; order Poales; family Poaceae; genus Oryza; species Oryza officinalis. The sequence goes on along the minus strand of BDMV01000009.1, from coordinate 30,463,081 downwards.
TTTTACGTGAAACATTTAATTTTATCTTCATTTTCAGAAGATTCAAACATCACCCTGTTCTGTTTATGAGCCGGTCCCGTCTGTCAGCCCACTCCAACAATCCAGCTCAGTGTGCCACTGCCACTGTGAAAAAATCATCTCGGGGTTAACTAAGGCCCTTTGGAATTTCGGAGGGTTCCATCATATAGAATTTTTTTTGTTTAGATAGCCTTTTAAATCAAATGAATAGACACAAATAAATCTTATCAAATTCATGTGAAATATCTCTCACCATATATGACGGAGCGTGAAACTCCTCACCGAGAGACCGCGCAAGTCCCCTTTTGCCGGTTCGGCCGGGGGCGCAAGGTGAATTTCTTTGCCCCTGATCTATGGGATCCTAGCGAGAAAAACGTGCGGACGCAGGCGATTTAGACAGGTTCGGGCCGCTAAGAAGCGTGATACCCTACTCCTGTGTTCTGGTAGATCTGAGAGTATGATGGAATCTAGAGAGAGTCCAGCTTCTGGCCAGCTAGTCCCCCCTTCTCTCCTAAGCCTGGGCCTCCTTTTATATGGTAAGGGGCTACCACATGGGCCACGAGCTGCCTAAGAAAGAAAACATTCTTTTACACTTAGGGTTATCCTACCGCCGGAAGCAGTCTCTGACAGACGCCGCAGCACGCCTCTGCCCGGCTAGTCGACCCATCCGGGGGACGCTCGTTTCAACTTTCATTAAATAGCGGACGACTTTCTCGTCTTGCCTGCGCCGGAATCGGGAAAACATTTGACCGGGGCTGACATACCAACTCCGGAAGTTGGCACGCCAACTCCGGCTAAGAGACAAGAGACAGAGGGCTCTCATCATTCCGACGGGACAGGGCGAGGCGTGCAGCGGGCCGCCTGACGCCACCTAACCCGCGATCTGACCGGTCTGCGGCCGGTCACTCACCGTGACCGGTCATGGACCGGATATGCACGCGCCACGCCGCATTAAATGCGGCGTAGTGCGCCCGTCTGAACCGCTATAAATGCGGTTAGGTGAGCTCCACCGTGCTCACCTAACCTGCGCACGTGGCACCAAAGCAACAGGGGGTCGGGGCGCCCCAGGCCTTGGGGCAGAAACGGGGGCGGCCTGACCCCGAGGGAAACCGGGAGGGCAGCCGCCACGTCACCCTCGGGCCCGACCCCTCCGGGGGAACGGGCCACGTGGATCCCTGTGACCGTCCTTCCCTTTGGTCTCGATACCCCCGGTCCCATGTCACCGACAGTAGCCCCCGGCGTCACGCCCGGGTGGCCACACTCGGGGGGGGCATCCAGGCTTGACGCCACCCCTCAGGCCTTGTGACAGGTGGGACCGGCCCCCAAAGGCGGGCAGGACTCCTACGGTCGTGAACTGCGCATATCGGTGAAGAATGTCAGTCGACATTAATGAGCGGTCTCCTTGTAACCGCAACATTACTCGAGGCAGCGTGCGGATCGGGACACGTCGGTCCGTTTCGCCTGGGGACGTGATGATGGCATTTTTTGCGGTAACCGAGCGCGATTAATGCGCACACGATCTGCCCCTCCTCGACCGCCACGGTCGCACGACTGACGCGTGCGCCGTAAGCGGGCGAGTGGGGTTAGTGGAGGCATGGCGCGAGAAACGAGGGGGCAAGGAGATGGGCGCGGGAAACGAGGAGCCGAGCACGGCGGAGGCAAGGGCATAAAAGGCGTCGAGGAAGGGATTCGTTTCTTTCCTCTCGCCACTTTTTCCTTGCCTTTGCCATTCGTGCTCTAGCTCTCTCGTTTCTCTCGCCTTACTCTCGCCACGCGCTCTCGTCCTCAAGCTCCCCCTCCGCCGGCGCCATGACGCGTAGCTCCACGCCGCTTGACGGCAGCGTGCTGCCGCCTTCTCGCATCACCAACGAGAGGCAGGTCGGGCTGCTGCGCCGGTTCATGCCGGAATCTGCCACCCAGGAGGTGGTTGCGCTGGGCGAGGGACGCCCGGCGCCGCACTACCCGGAGCGGTCCATCTTCTTCCTCTCCTTCGCCATGGCGGGCTTGATCCCGCCGTTCTCCACATTCTTCATGGACGTTCTGGAGTTCTACGGCCTCCAGATGGCGTACCTCACCCCCAACGCAGTGATGACGTTGGCCATCTTCGCACACCTGTGCGAGATGTTCATAGGGGTGCGTCCATCCTTTCAGCTGTTTCGGTGGTTCTTCACCGTGCAGACGGTGGGCGCGCGTCGAGGAGGGGCGGCGCTCCAGGGAGGCCATGGTGGAGGCCGGCCGTAAGGCGCACAGCCTGCACACCTCGCAGCTCGAGGCTCGTCGCAGGACCCTGGCGAAAATCGCCCGGGAAGTGGAGGAGGAGCGGGAGACCGCCCTCATCGCCAATACGGGAGCCGGATGGCGGAGTTGGAGGAGAAGCTCGACGCCGCCCGCGGAGTTCTCGACGCCGCCGCTGCCCGGGAGCGGCGGGCGACGGAGATCGAGGCGGCGATCCGCCAGCGCGAGGAGGCCCTAGAGGCCCGGACCATGGCGCTGGAGGAGCGCTCCGCCACGCTCGGGGGCGGGCCTCGCGCCTGCTCGTGCAAGAGGCCGCCGTGCGCCGGCGGGCCGAGGCCCTTGACCTCCGCACCCGGGAGCTGGAGGCGCTGGAGGAGCGCGCCCGCGCCCTGGATGCGAAGGAGGCGGCGCTGGCGGCACGCGAGGCCGCCGCCGCACACGGGAGGCGATGTTGGCGGCGCACGAAGCTGCCTCCGCCGAGCAGGAGTCCGCACTCCGCCTCCGCGAAGACGCGCTCGCCGAGCGGGGGCGAGCCCTCGAGGAGGCCGAGGCCGCGGCGCAGCGGCTGGCGGACAGCCTGCTCCTCCGCGAGACGCGCGGGAGGAGCAGGCGCGCCGTAATCTGGAAAGTGCCCGCGTCGAGAGGGACGCGCTGAACCAGCGGGCCTCCGAACTCGAGGCGCGGGCAAGGGAGCTGGACGCGCAGGCGCGCAGCGGCGGGGCGGCCGCGGGCCACGGCGATCTGGTCGCCTGCCTCACAGCCGCCGAGGACACCATCGCCGAGCTGCAGGGCGCCCTGGACTCGTCCGCCGGGGAGGTTGAGGCCCTCCGGCTGTCGAACGAGGTGGGGCCTGGCATGCTTCGAGACACCGTCTCCCGTCTCGACCGCGCCGGGCGTCAAGCCGGCATCTGGAGCGGGCGGCTTGCAAAGTACGCCGCCAACCAGGGGGGCCTCGCCCAGCGCCTCTCGGAGATGGTCGGGGACCTTGAAAGGCTCCCCGAGGAGATCGAGGAGACGGTTAAGTCTTCCTCAAGGGACCTCGCCCGGGGGGCGGTGGAGCTCGCACTGGCGAGCTACCAAGCCCGGGACCCTGACTTCTCCCCGTGGACGGCGTTGGAAGAATTCCCTCCCGGAACCGAGGACAACGCGCGTGCCCAAGTCCGGGATGCCGCCGATCAAATCGTCCACGGCTTCGAGGGGACGGCCCCTCGGCTCGTCTTCGCTCTCGACTTCGACGAGGAGGAGGACGGCGACGATGGTGCCAACGACGACAACGACGGCGAGGCTGGCGACGCGGGTGCGTCGGAGTGAGCCCCCGGGCCCCCGCGTATCTTAATTTTTTTATTCCTTCATCTTCTGAGGCCTTTGGGCCAATGCTTGTATATCTGACTTTATTTTATCTGCAATCAAACAAGATTTTAATTTCTATGTTAGTTATGCTTGCTATATGCGCGCGATAAGGATGGTCTGTGTCGCGATCCTTTTGCATCTTTGGCTTGAGCGAGGGCTCGTGCTCGGGCCCCAGCCTCATGCGGCGTGGGTCGGAGCTAGTGCCTGGGGAGATCTGCATGTCGAGACTGACCAGGCCGGGAGCGCGGTGACCGAGGGTTATGGGGACCTGATTGTGGGCCATTGCCGATTCCCCCCCGGAGTTCACCGCGCCCCGAGGCACGGCTTGGTTCTGGGCCCCGTTTGGCGGTTTAGACGACCCGGGCCGCCGAGGGCAAGGACGAGCACGAGCAGACTGACTCAAGCCAAGACTTTTCAAAGAGAAACGATAACACAGGCGCAGTCCTTAGGAAATTGAAAATGCTTGTTATTGAAATGCTAGGAAAAAATTAAATAAGTATGTGCATGTGGGAGCCCCCGGCCAACCCTGCGTGCCCGAGGGGGACGCGGGGTTGGCCTGAGCCCGAGGTACGACACCCGACCCCCTCATGGGTAGAAGCGGCGAAGATGCTCGATGTTCTACGGGTTAGGCAGCTCTGTGCCGTCGCCCGTGGCCAATCGAACCGAGCCCGACCGGGGAACGCCAATCACTCGATACGGACCCTCCCACATTGGTGAGAGTTTGCTCAGTCCAGCACGCGTTTGGACACGGTGTAGGACGAGATCGTCGACGCAGAGTGATCGGGCTCGAACATGGCACTGATGGTAGCGCCGCAGGCTTTGCTGGTAGCGCGCGGCTCGGAGGGCCGCGCGCCGCCTTCGCTCTTCCAGGTAGTCGAGGTCGTCTCAGCGAAGTTGATTTTGATCAGCCTCGCAATACATGGTGGCCCGAGGGGACCTCAGGGTGAGCTCGGATGGGAGGACCGCCTCCGCGCCGTAGACGAGGAAGAAAGGCGTTTCCCCCGTCGCTCGGCTTGGGGTGGTTTGGTTCGCCCAGAGCACCGCTGGCAGTTCCTCGATCCACGAGTCGCCATGCTTCTTGAGGATGTTGAAGGTCTTGGTCTTGATGCCCTTGAGGATTTCCGCGTTGGCGCGCTCCACCTGGCCGTTGCTTCTGGGTGGGCGGGTGAGGCGAAACAGAGCTTGATGCCCATGTCTTCGCAGTAGTCGCCGAAAAGCTCACTGGTGAACTGGGTGCCGTTGTCCGTAATGATACGGTTAGGCACCCTGAACCGAGTAGTGATGCCCTTTATGAATTTTAGCGCCGAGTGCTTGTCGATCTTGATGACCGGATAAGCCTCGGGCCACTTAGTGAACTTGTCGATTACGACGTACAGATACTCAAACCCGCCCGGGGCCTTCCTGAAGGGACCCAGGATATCCAGCCCCCAGACAGCAAATGACCATGAAAGAGGTATGGTCTGCAGGGCCTGAGCCGGCTGATGCGTTTGCTTGGCGTGAAACTTGCACGCCCTGCATCGTCGGACTAGGTCAGCTGCGTCATGGAGCGCCGTCGGCCAATAGAAACCCTGACGAAAGGCCTTGCCGACCAAGGTGCGCGAGGCGGAGTGGGCTCCGCACTCGCCTTCATGGACATCGACAAGAAGCTCGACGCCTTGCTCCCGAGGAATGCACTTAAGGAGGACTCCGTTGGCCCCGCGCCGGTAGAGAGCCCCTTCCACCAGCACGTAGCGCTTGGAGATGCGACTGACGCGTTCACTCCCTTCGCGATCCTCGGGTAGAGTCTGGTCTTTGAGGAACGCCTGGATCTCAGCTATCCAGCTGACCAATCTTGGGGGGCCGGGCTCGGCCCCCCCGGGTCCCGAGGCCTGGACTCCGACGGGCCTCGGGGGCCGCGCAGGCGCGTCCGTCTCCCCTAGGGGGTCGGGGCGCGCCGACGGTTGAGCCAACCTTTCTTCAAAGGCGCCCAGTGGGGTCGGGGCTCGCGATGAAGCGAGCCTCGAGAGTTCATCGGCGACCGCGTTATCCCATCTGGGCACGTGCCGAAGTTCTAACCCGTCGAAATGGTGCTCCATACGCCGCACCTCGCGGACGTAGGCGTCCATCTGCGGGTCGGAGCACCGGTACTCCTTGGAGACCTGGTTAACGACCAACTGGGAGTCGCCTAGAACCAGGAGGCGGCGGATCCCCATTCCGGCCGTCACTCTGAGTCCCGCAAGGAGTCCCTCGTACTCCGCCGTATTGTTGGTTGCCCGGAAATCTAGGCGAACCAAATATCTGAGGACGTCTCCACTCGGCGAGGTCAAGGTGACCCCCGCGCCGGCGCCCTGAAGAGCCAGGGAGCCGTCGAACTGCATCACCCAGTAGGTGGCGTGAGGCAGCTGCGAGGGGCTCAAGTTGGCCTCGGGGACGGAGAGTCCAAGATCGGGCTCAGGAGCCGGGGTCCATTCCGCCACGAAGTCGGCGAGGGCCTGTCTCTTAATCGCGTGGCGTGGCTCAAAGCGCAAGTCGAATTCGGAGAGTTCGATTGCCCATTTCACCACCCGTCCAGTACCCTCTAGGTTGCGTAGGATTTGGCCGACGGGGTAGGACGTGACCACCGTGACCCGATGCGCCTGGAAATAATGGCGCAGCTTCCTCGAGGCCATCAGAATCGCGTAGAGCATCTTCTGGGCCTGAGGGTATCGGGTCTTGGCATCCCGCAGTGCCTCACTAACGAAGTAGACGGACCGCTGCACCTTTCGGCGGGGCCTGTCCTCTCCGTTGAGGGCACCGTTCCCGGGGCGCTCGTCGTCCAAGGGGCCTTGCCGGGCCCACTTGGCTTCTGTGCCGACGACCTCGGGGTCGGAGGGCGTCGGGCGCGGCCTTCCCGCAGTGGCCCCAGGGCCTTCCTGGGGGTCGGGGGCGTCTGGCGCCGTCGGACGAGCGGGCAGAGAGCCACATCCGGTCGTCAGGAGCCTTAGGCCGCCGTCCGGCTCGGGGGCCTCTCCTCCCTTCTCTGTCCCGGATCGGGTCGACACAGGGTGGGAGCGCGCAGGCCGAGGGCTGTCCTCGTCGCGCTCCACAACCAACGCCGCGCTGACCACTTGTGGGGTTGCCGCCAAGTAGAGTAGCAGCGGCTCATCGGGCTCCGGGACGACCAAGATCGGGGGGAGCTGAGGTATGCCTTCAACTGGGTGAGGGCCCGCTCAGCCTCCTCCGTCGAGGTAAACGGCCCGGAGCGCTTAAGGAGCTTAAATAGGGGCAGCGCCTTCTCTTCCAGGCTCGATATGAATCGGCTTAAGGCAGCCATGCATCCGGTGACGCATTGCACGTCCTTAAGCTTGCTGGGGAGGCACATTCGCTCTATAGCTCGTATCTTCTCGGGGTTGGCCTCAATGCCTCGGGCAGAGATCAAGAACCCGAGAAGCTTGCCCGCAGGCACACCGAACACACACTTTTCGGGGTTCAGTTTTATGCGCGCGGAGCGGAGACTTTCGAAAGTCTCCGCTAAATCCGAGAGCAAGGTCTCTTGGTTGCGTGTTTTTACAACCAAGTCATCGACGTAGGCCTCAACATTGCGTCCTATCTGACTACCCAAAGAAATATGAGTAGTACGCTGAAAAGTAGGACTTGCATTCTTTAACCCGAAGGGCATGGTTGTATAACAATAAGTTCCTACAGGGGTAATAAATGCAGTTTTTTCCTCATCCTCCCTAGCCATGCGAATCTGATGATATCCTGAGTATGCATCTAGAAAACACAAAAGATCGCACCCCGCGGTGGAGTCGACAATTTGATCTATGCGTGGCAGGGGATAAGGGTCCTTAGGACATGCCTTGTTGAGGTCGGTGTAGTCGATGCACATCCGAAGCTTGCCGTTCACCTTGGGGACGACGACCGGGTTCGCAAGCCACTCCGGATGGATGACCTCACGGATGAATCCGGCCTCCAGGAGCAGCGCCACCTCCTCACGGATGAAGGCTTGGCGCTCCGGGGCCTGCCGCCGCACCTTCTGCTGGACGGGCCTTGCGTCCGGCCGCACGGCGAGACGGTGCTCAATCACCTCCCTGGGGACCCCGGGCATGTCCGCCGGTCTCCACGCGAAGACGTCAGCGTTTGCCCGCAGGAAGGAGACGAGCACGTCTTCCTATTTGTCGCCCAAGAGACCACCAATCCGGGTGGTCTTGGACGGGCCGTCGCCCAGGGCGACCTCCTTCACCGGGACCTCGTCGCCTCGGGGCAGGCGAGGTGGAGGTGCCGAGCCTCTCGTCGCCACCCGCGGGCTTGGACACCGCGGCAAGGCGATCCGCGCGCTGCTCCATATAAGCAAGCGCGACTTTGAGGTCGCCGTGGACGGTGATGGGGCCACTTGGCCCCGGCATCTTCATCTGGAGGTAGGCATAGTGGGTGGCTGCCATGAACTTCACCAACGTGGGCCTTCCCAGGACCGCGTTGTAGGGCAGATTGAGGTTCGCCACATCGAAGTCGACCCGCTTGGTGCGGAAGTTGGCGGGGCCACCGAAGGTGACCGGGAGGTCGATGTGACCTAGCGGCCAGGTGTGCTCTGGCGTTACGCCGATGATTGGCTGGGACGGCCGGAGCTCCATCCCCGGGGCCTTGATGGCATCAAAGGCCGCGGGGGAGAGGATGTTGAGAGCTGCGCCACCGTCTATCAGGACGCGCCCCAACTTCACATTGCAGACAGTGGGGGAGACCACCATCGCGATCTGTCCTCCCCGGGCAACGCATGGCGAGTGGTCGGTCCGGCCAAAGGCGAGGGTGACCTCCGACCAACGCGCCCGCCGCATCGCCTCATGGGTAGGGACTACGGCCAAAAGCTCTCGCTTCATGGCCTTGAGGCTTCGGCGAGAAGCGTGAGCGCACGCTCCCCCGCCAACGGTGGCGACGGTGGCCTCGGGCTCCTGAAAGCCCAGGTCATCGTCGCCATCGTCGGCGTCCTCAGCGGGGGCCTTCTGCTTGGCCTCACCTCGCCGGTTGCTGGTGGAAGTCGCCGGGGCCTTGCCCTCACGGCGTTCCTGCCTCCTCTCCTCCTCCCACTTCCTCGTTCGCTCGGCCAAGCTTTTGACCGCGCGGCAGTCAGCGAGGTCGTGGAGGGAGGTTTTGTGCACAGTGCACCACCTGCCGCCCGGGCGCTCTCTGCCGGGAGCGCCGGCCTCCTTTTTGTCGCCCACGGGCCTCCCCTTTCGGGGGGCCCGCGAAGCGCCCTCGGTGGCGAGGACGTGACCCTCGTCGTCGGAACGGGCTGACCTATTCTTCCTCCTGTCCCGCCGCCCTGAACGAGCGGCGGACTCGGGGGCAGCCGGAGCCGCCGCTCCAGAGCCGGAGGAGTTCCAGGTCTAGGCCTCCTCCTTGCGAGCCACCCGGTCCACGAGCTCGAAGAGCTGCGCGGTAGTCTAGGGCTCCTTGGAGGTGATCTTTTCGAGTATGCGGTTGTGCCGCACGCCCCCCCTGAATGCGTTGATAACGACATGTGCAGGGATGCAAGGTATGGTGTTGCGGACTTGACAGAACCGCTGGATGTACGACCGGAGAGACTCATCGTCCCTCCGCTGTACCGCGTGCAAATCCGCCTCTTCGCCTGGGCGCGGATATGTGCCTTGGAAGTTCGTGGTGAACTGCTGGTACAAATCCTCCCAGGAGTGGACCGACACGGGTGGCAGGTTCATTAGCCAACCCCGTCGTCACCCCCCGCTGCTTCTATTCCAGTCGTGTAGATCTGGAGAAACTGAGCGGGGTTGACGCTCCCGTCATATTTTTCGGTGATGGTGGGCCGGAACCTCGGGAGCCAACGGACATTCCAAAGGCTCGCCACGAAGGCTCGACAGCCGGCACCACCAACCGGGGACACGGGGGGCCGGCCCCCATGATCGGAACGGAGCGGCGCCCCAGAGAAGGAGGCGTCTTCCGTTGCATGGGCGACGCGACGAGCGTCGCGCCGGCGCTCGATATCGAGTCGGGTGTCTGGCCCCCCACGCATATTCTCATGAGTCGGAGGCGTTGACGAGGGAACCGCGGAAGAACGGCGGGTGTCGGCCGTCACCCGTCGTGCCCTCCGCCTCGACAACGTAGAGCCGGCGGTGGCAGCGCCAGAGGTCCCGGCGGCGGAAGACCGCCTGCCGGTGCCTAGGCGCTGCTGCGCCGTCATGACCAGGTTGGCCACGTCATCTAGCCAACGCTTGGTCGGGGTCTCTGGATCGGGGACGACGGGCGAGTGACGCAAGAGCGCGCCCTGGGGCGTGTCGCCATCACCATAGGTGAGGCAACGACGCACTCCGCCTCGCCGTCCTCCTCCATCGCCTGCGGGCGGCGAGGTCGCGGATCCCTCGACTTCCTCAGGCGCCCTCCCCCGCCCAAGGTTTCGGCGGGAGGGGGACGACGGGGTGCGAGCCCGATGGCGCGGGTTCTGCTCCCCGCCATCATCGCTGGCGCTCAAAGAAGGATCGTACGCCACTGCCTCTTCGGCCATAGGGCTGACCTAGCGAAGCTTGGCGCACACGAAAGGAGATGGGGGCTCAGAAAAACACGCGCGCGTCCCCTACCTGGCGCGCCAGATGACGGAGCGTGAAACTCCTCGCCGGAAGACCGCACAGGTCCACCTTTGCCAGTTCGGCCGGGGGCGCAAGGTGAATTTCTTTGCCCCTGATCTGTGGGATCCTAGCGAGAAAAATGCGCAGACGCAGGCGATTTAGACAGGTTCGGGCCGCTAAGAAGTGTGATACCCTACTCTTGTGTTCTGGTAGATCTGAGAGTATGATAGAATCCAGAGAGAGTCCAGCTTCTGGCCAGCCAGTTCCCCCCTTCTCTCCTAGGCCTGGGCCTCCTTTTATATGGCAAGAGGCTATCACATGGGCCACGAGCTGCCTAAGAAAGAACACATTCTTTTACACTTAGGGCTATCCTACCGCTGGAAGCAGTCTCTGACAGACGCCGCAGCACGCCTCTGCCCGGCTAGTCGACCCATCCGGGGGACGCCCGTTTCAACTTTCGTTAAATGGCGGGCGACTTTCTCGTCTTGCCTGCGCCGGAATCAGGAAAGCATCTGACCGGGGCTGACATACCAACTCCGGGAGTTGGCACGCCAACTCCGGCTAAGAGACGAGAGACAGAGGGCTCTCATCATTCCGACGGGACAGGGCGAGGCGTGCAGCGGGCCGCCTGACGCCACCTAACCTGCGATCTGACCAGTCTGCGGCCGGTCACTCACCGTGACCGGTCACGGATCGGATATGCACGCGCCACGCCGCATTAAATGCGACGTAGTGCGCCCGTCTGAACCGCTATAAATGCGGTTAGGTGAGCTCCGCCGTGCTCACCTAACCTGCGCACGTGGCACCAAAGCAACAGGGGGTCTGGGCGCCCAGGCCTCGGGGCAGAAACGAGGCCGGCCCGACCCCGGGGGAAACCGGGAGGGCAGCCGCCACGTCACCCTCGGGCCCGACCCCTCCGGGGGAACGGGCCACGTGGATCCCTGTGGCCGTCCTTCCCTTTGGTCTCGATATCCCCGGTCCCATGTCACCGACAATATAAATTTTGAAGAAAATTTAACACGAGGTAGACCCTCATGGAAATTTTTCTTTAAGTCTTTATCTTTTCTCTAATTCATGTGTTTTTCATGCAGTCCAATCAAACGACCATTCATGTGTTTTTTTTATGCAATCATTTGTTTTATATTTTCATTCTATCAAAATCCTATATTTTTCTAATTCTGCGTTTTAAATGGGCCCTAAACGGTTTAAGTTGGGGTTAAGTAATCAGCATTTCAGTGGCAAGTAATATTTCTAATTGTAATATTTTGTTTGTGTTACAGGATGTAGAGACCATGTTTTTAATCATTATAAAAAACTAATTGTAATATCTCTATATATAAAGATTGTGAATCAATGCGTTTTCAATATTGCTCCGGCATGTAATGTAGTAAACAGTAACAGTCGCCGTCTTAATCTCGAAAAATCAAATCAGAGTATATAAGTATATTATGGTCGTGTTGAGTTTGCTAGCAGTATTATTTTTTAACTCTACCAAAATTTGGTACGTGACAATGCTGTAATGCCAAAATTTGACAAAGCAGCAACCTATAGATGTTTCAAATACCTTATCAGATCATTCCATGTCAATTTTTGGTAATTTCCTAAAATCTCCCATTAAAAAATTGGAAAGGTACCAAACCAAGCAAAACACAACACACAACATACCTTCTAGCACCTTACTGCTATTTTTTGGCGTCATCAATCTTTGCCAAATTTTGGGTAGGGTCAATTTTGCCATCAAACTGAACCTATCCATTATCTGCATTATATGCCAAAGTTTTTCTTTTTTTCATTCAGTGCCTGTCTGTCTGAAATATGATCATACTCTCTTCATCCCACCCCATCTCAAATTATAAGGATTATATTTTTTTACATAGTCTTCAATAACATATTTTGACCATTAATTTATTATATGTTATATTTTTAATGAATATAAAATTACATTTATGAATCTAATGATATAACATACATAATATTTAATATAAATATAATTAATATAATTATTAATAAAAAATTATCGAGTTTAATTTTTTTTAAAAGGAGAACGCCATTTGGAAAGGAGGAAGTAGTATATACGGAACCCCGGCGTACGATACGATCGTACGGGCATACGGCCATACCCAATTCGTCTCGTCCGCCCGCCTCCCGCCCGCTCCCGACGCGGGCTCTCGCGGATTTCCCCCCCAAATTGGAGCGCCGAAAATCCCCGGAAATCTGCTACGCGCACCCCACCACCATCGCCACCTCTGACCCACCATAACTTCGCGCGGCCGCTTTGCCACACGCCCCTCCAGTTCCCCCCCCCCCCCCCCCCCTCCTCTTCCTCCACCACCACTCGCGCGCCGCCGCCTCCGCCTCGTCGGAACTCGGAACCCTAGACCACCCGATCGGTGGCGCGGTGATGGCGATGGCGACGCGGCGTGGCCAGCTGGCCGACCGGTGGCGCGGGATCCAGGAGGCCGAGGAGGCCGACGACGACGGCGGCGGCGAGCCGTCCGCGGCCAGGCAGCGCCGCCTCAACCAGGCCAAGGAGGAATGGTACGGCCGCGTCACGCGTCGCTCTCCACTATACATCGTTTCGCGTTGATGGGGGCGTTACGTACTCTACGCGGATTAGCGCGGGTTTAGTGGGGTGTGGGGTTTAGGACTCTGCTGATCGGAGCGAGGCGACGAGTAACGCCTGCGCTAACGGGGAATCGAGCAGGGTAGCTGCATGTTAATAAGCTTGTTTTGATTGTGTGGTTGTTTGATTAGATAATGTGAATGTAGGTTGCTATGGGCCGATAGACTCTCTGACCTCCGTTTCTCACAACAGAGTGGCTTACGAGTGTGAGCGATGTTATGCTGTTGGAAGTCTGTCACTCCGTCTTGTCAGGGGTAGGCACTGCCGATATGCAGAACTATCTGTTCATATTGATTAGAAATGCACATAGCTGTGTGGAAACCAACTTATCATGAACCAAATATACCACTACTCCCTTATGGCCATCCGGCATTCCAGCTTGTCAATTCCCATCCCATCTGCCACTATTTCCTACACTAGCTAAATACCCATCTGTTGCAAGGAGGTTGAATATGTTCTTTTTTTTTCTCTTTCCATAGCTTGGAAATGAATAGTTTACATGCCTCACTGTTCAGTGGCACCCACATGTCAGCTGATAGTGGGAGTTGGTGGTGGCAGATTCACCAATTTCAAGTCTCCACATGTCAGTTGGTGGGTGGTGGCAGATTCACCACTCACCACCACCATTAGAGTTTTTGAAAGGAGTATAGATTATTGGCTTGTTGCTGTACGCCTTTAACACTGTATTGTACTTTGGAGTCATTTGGTTGAAGTAACTTTGTGTTAACAATGATGTGAGTTTTCAAATATAAGGCATAGAAAGTCATAGAGTATTGTTTTCCTTGAAGTTTTTACACCACATGAAAGGTGATATAATGTATGTTTGTGTCTAAAAGACATTTAGTTTATCTGGAATTTAGCTGTGTCGGAACATCAAAAGTCATGTAAGTGGACAGTTGCTCTTCTTACAACATGCCTTGTTTCTAGAGTCAAGAGTCAAAGAGTCAAAGACTTGCCCTAAAATTTCGCTTGACAATCCTAATGAGATTTAATGTTTGTGTAATCACCTGCAGGTTTTCACATTGTTTTAATTTTCTGAGAAGTTTGCCAAAAGAAGAGCATATTTGGTGTGGATATGCTGATATTATGGGACCATTTCTGGAGACCTTCCTTGGTTACTTTGATGATCAAGAGGAAAACTCACCTCCTAAGACAATATGGAAACGAATTTCTGAAGAACTGAATGTTTGCGCACAATGTGTTTGCGAACACCACCAGGCACAGAAGGATTTTGATTCTGAATATCGGTCTGGCGTTGACGCCCTTCTGAAAGTGTTACGGCTTCTCGATGAAGAGAGGGTTACAGAACATCTTAGGCAGATGAATGCAAAAGCACAACTAAAGGAGTACAAACCTTCATGCCATGATGCAGAAGTTAGCATAATGTTTGAAGTATGTATCGTTTATGTGATACTTTTTAGTTTTCCACATATACCTAAATAAAAATACTGAATACCCTTTAAAACATTTTAATTTCTTCCTTTGCCGTTTATGTTCCTTTTGCATGCATATATATTTATAACAACACACTACTGCTACCAACGTTGTACAAAATCTCTCGGCACTAGTATTTATTTGGCCCTTTTCACCTTAATTGCTTTTGTAGACATGTAGTGGCTTACAGAATTGCTCTTAGAGTGAACTGAATAGAGTGCTCTTTTTATCTATCAATATAATATAATGGCATTTGTCCAGTTGAGTTAGCTGAGCTTATTTTGGTTAGCAGGATACCAATCCATTGAATCATGTGCATTCCTGTTCTCTGAATTCTCAGAATCACTTTGCTAATACTGAGAATACAAGCAGCACATAATTAGTCTGCCCCTGTTATGATATGTGTTTCTGACCAGTAATGGTGCAGCTTATTTTCTTTCTTTCTTTTTCCTTTGATACTTTCTGTTATTGGCAATGAACCTGATACTTTTAATCTGCAAAGCAAGCAATTTCAATATCTTAACGAGTCACATTCGTTGTATATACCATCACATAGGAACCAGAGCCCTAAGTTTCATGCAGCCATGACAAACTATTACTCTTTTATATTTGCAGGTTTTGATGTATCCCATTTTGTTTGATGACCTGTCACTGGCTAATCAGTTCCAGACATTCATTGAAAGAATTGATGAAATATTTGAAGTGAGCCTTTCTACTAATCAGCAATACCCTGTAAGTCACTTCTTTTCCTTGAAGATAAACTTAGTTTTTTAAATAATAAAGTAATCCAGGATACTCTATTTTTTTTATTAAACCAGGATACTCTATTTACTTATCACCAATTGGTTTTTGGGCTGTTGCTCAAATAGTATATATTAAGTTTCTTTCCTCCCCATCTATCAAGTTCACCTGTCTCACAGTATCTCCAACTTACAATTTTAGGGTGTTTATGCATTACTCTTCTTCAAAAGTTGTAAAGCTCGAGCAATTGGGCTTCGCTTAGCCCGGTCTATGGGGAAATTGAGGTAATGTGCTTGCCACTTTTCTGTTCATTTTGAATCAACAAAGTTACCAATTAGATCCATACATGGAAATGCATCTATATACTTGTACAATGTAGGAATAGTTAGGCAATGTAATAGAACTGTGCCTGAAGGCGGAAGCTTCCACCCACGTGGTTGATGATGCTGTTTGATTTTGTCATAGTCCGATATCTGTTAATAGCATAAACATTTACAGCTTTTAAACCTATACGCCAAACATTTAATTTGCTACCAAATTTAGGCAGGATCCCATTTCCCTTGTTTTCCCCAGATCATTACAATGTTTGAACAAAAATACTTGCCAATTTGACTTCTGATGTTTTGCGGGGCCAAAATTTGCATTAAACCATGCATGCCCTATATGGTCATGAAAACATCCCAAAATTATCAAAATGCCAATCTTTTCTTCTTTTTCTGCTTTAACTCCTACATAGTGTTTGCGCAACAGCAAAATTAAGCTTTGGCAAGCCAGTCACCTTGTTTCATAGACAAGTAACTCTTTAGCTCTTGGCAAAACAAGCAAGATAAGAGATAGAATTAGTAAGAGAGAATCTATTCTATGCCACTGAGTTTGTCCCAATTCAACGATTTGCCACTGACATTGTCTCTTTCTACAATATACCGATGACTTTATCAATTGTTCTACAATATGCCATTGGACTGTGCCTCTTTTTAAAAAATACCCAAAATACCCTTAGAGACATACAAGGTTAACAATTGATTTATCTCATTAGAAGTTTCAAAAAAATATGAAAATTTTTATGTGGCCTCCTTACACAACAGGGAAGTTTGTATATAAGTTTCAATTTTTTTGTTTTTTTTTTAGAAAAAATATTTTTGTGTGGTATATCAGAGAGAAATAGCTTACACAAAAGATAATAGCAAAAAATATCTTAGGTTGCATATGAAAGATAATTTACATTAAAAACAAGAACACAACAAATATTTTATATAGCAGACAACAGATAACTTATATTTTTTAAAAAGTAGAAATGCAAAAAAATGAAACATATATACAAACTTTTATATTGTGTAAGGTCAAGGAGGCCAAATAAAAGGTTTCATATTTTTTAATTGTTAACCTTCTATGTCCATAAGGGTATTTTAGGTACTTTTGAAAAACAAGCCCAGCCCAATGGCGTATTGTAGAACAATAGATAAAGTTGCCGGTATATTATAGAAAGAGACAATGTCAGTGGTAAATTGTTGAACTAGGACAAACTCAGTGGTATAGAATAGATTCTCAATTAGTAACTACAGGCATAGAGCCTTATTTGAGATATCTTGGCAAGATCCAAAACAGTGAACATGCAAAACGTTGCAATTAAGGACATTTGTTTGAAATATTGTGGTTATTTTTTCTTGGAAAGATGTGATGGATTTAGGAAACAGAAATGGAAGTCTGAAACTGTGGGTATAATACTTAATGCTGCGAAGAAGCTTCAAGATGGAAACCATGATTTGATCCAACTTGTACCATTAATGGACTTGCTTCTGGCTTTGGCTTAGATAATGGTTGGCAATTATTGATTTTATGAACCAAAAACAGTTTCATGCCACAAGGTGGTGTTACGTGTAATACCTTAGCTGATTACTCATAAGATTTTCAGATTTTGCACCCTTTTAATCTACAAAAAAAATTCAAATGCTTTGTTCTCATTTCGGATAATAAAATGCCTCTTTCCATATTAACACTGGAAAGTTCTCCCTGCCATTCCTTTTACATTTGATTCAGTCTTCAACATTCCATTAATATCACTTATATTTTTTTTTGTTTAGTAAGAATATTAAGGCTTTGTTCTTCACTCTCCTTTCCCAACTCAACACTCTTTTTTTTCGCGCGCACGCTTTTCAAACTACTAAACGATGTGTTTTTTTGCAAAAAGTTTCTATATAAAAGTTGCTTTAAAAAATCAAATTAATCCATTTTTGAAAAAAATTTTAGCTAATACTTAATTAATTACGCGCTAATGGACCGTTCCGTTTTCCGTGCGCACTGTACGTGTTCCCAACACAGGGAAACGAACAAAGCCTAAGTATGTTGAAATCTGTAGTAGGATCTGACCTCTATAATTCAACTCAATGTACAAGTTGTGTTCGATCAAGTGCTCTAATATCATGCCAGGAGGCATGTTGAGATTGGTTTAACCTTGTATGGCTTTAACACATTTGGTCTGATTTGTCCGTTTTAATTACTTGCAACTGTATTAACATTAACAGTAATCTGCAGGAAAGCAGTTGACTTGGACCCTTTGCAACCCTTACTGCAAAAATATATTAATTTTTTGGAAGCGGAAGTTCTTCCATCTACTTCAGAATCTCCAAGGCCTAGGGTGCAGCTCAAAAGAGCTGATATATGGCTTGGATTTAAATCACTGTATGTAAGTTTAACACATGTATTTCATATAACTTACCATGTTGCTTCTTCCAAGTTTTGTACCTGTTAATGTATTGACTTTGTTTTTGCAGCCTTGGATTTCTTGATGCACCTGCTTTTGAAGATGGAATCTTGGAGCGATACCCTATATTCCTGAATATTGTACTTAACCATGTCAGTGATGATAGATCTGATTTATCATGTGCCGTTAGTTGCCTGAAAGCATCATTTGAAATGCTTGGTAAGTGTAACTAATATGAGTTTTTGTTATCCTATGAGGCTATGATGAACTTGTCCTGTTGCAAACTTACACATTTTCTTGTTTTAGGTTGCAAACTTTGGTTGAGAACAACTCTATCACCTAATGTCATGCGGAACACATTATTGGGCCATTGTTTTCATACTAGAGATGAGAAAAGCCACAAAGAAATTTTTGACCTTTTCCTCCCATTTCTTCAGGCATGTTTGTTGTTCCTTTGAATCCAATGATATTCGCATATACCGATCATTAGTGCATTATGATGTGCTAAATCTTGTATGCAGTCACTTGAAGCACTGCAAGACGGTGACCATGAAAAGCAAAGGAGGAACATACTTTATTTTCTTCTTCATCAAGTAACTCGGAGTAGTAACTTCAGTGCTCTGATGAGAAAAAATGCTACTAAGGTTAGCTTCTTTTGTTGCTAACTGGATATTCACTTCTTTAGTTATTTGACTTTCCATGTAAATGCTTGCTAAAAATAACTTAACTGTATTCCCTCTTTTTTACTATTAAGTACAGCCTATTTGGGACTTTAACCATTTGTAATACTGCATATTGTTTGAAATCATACTTCAAATCTGAAAGATGCTAGCTGTATAAAACAATACAAGGCCTATACCCATTTCATTAGTTGATTAAATATATTAGTCATCGACTTTGCTACAGTTGTGATGAGGTGGGTGAGTAGAAGTATTCATAGAAAGCCATTAGAGCCTTCTAGGTTTTGTGGTCTGTTATTCCTTCAGTGCTGAAAGGATTATTCCACATAAGTCAAACATTGCTGTCAGTACTGCTGTTGTACTTGTGGTCATCTTCGTTGTTGATTTTGTCACTCACCATGATTGGTGTGCTTGCTGCTCTCCATCGCAGTCGCTGGTCACAATTGTCATTGGCAGTTCCATGGGTTACAACAGCAGAGGACACACAAGGGGGAGGGAGGGAGGGAGAGATTGCATTTCCCTCTGTAATTGCTGCTGCATGCTGATTTTTTTTCCATTGTAGTTTCTGATTCATGCTGTTTATATGCTTACATGGTGTTGATTAAGATGCTTTCTAAATCGCCTAGGTGCCCAGGCAGTGTTGCAGTGCTTCCCTGCGCTCATGATAATCTAAGTACTACATTTGTATTGCAAGGAGAAAATGCTACAAATCATTTTGAGTAGTTCTGCAGTGCGACATGGTAGTTGACAGTTATAAGAGCCATTTGGTGATTTGGGTCTTTTAGATATGCATAGGCAATGGTTAATAATTGTTTCTCCTAAGTTGATGCTGTGCTTTAAGCCTGTGGTTTGAACTTTCTACCTTTTGTTAGGTTACATTGAAAATATCATGCAAGGCTACACAGTGTTAGAATGCACTCTATCACTGCTTCTAGGAATATTATAAAAACTTCAGACTTCCTTTCACATTAATATTTTCATACTTATTTATAACTAACTAAAATATGAAATCCTGACCAAGCTATGTACAACAAAAGACAATAGCCTTTTTCTACATACTTTATACTGTACCAATCATCAACCTGCCTGCAGTCTTGGTTCACTGGCTATAGTCTGTCTGGTTGAACTGCATCTGCCTACCCTTGTGCTGATGGTGATTGCAGCCAAAGTAGTGCATCCATGCCCACAAAGCATGTCAAAATGTTTGAGCCCCCGCTATAAGGGCATACGCTTTTGCAGGAAATATTTTTGCTTCTGTCCACAAGAACAGGGTGCTATCAAAAAGTTAAGTAAATAAAATGTTGCCTTGCACAAGACAGTTCAATATAACAGCATTTCTGTGAAGTCTTTTCCCAGTCCGGTTTATTGCCCCTACCAGAATTGACCAGGTTGCTGTTCTACTTTCTCCAGTCGAACTGACAGTCTGGCCCATTTGAAAAACTACGGGTTCCATCTTCAGATGAAATTCATAGAAACGATATAAATCGATGAAGCTTAGGCAGCGAAATAGAGCATCGAACCTCTGCACATCTATATTTGTCAACTAGTTGTAACAAATGGCAATTGCATGGTGGTACATGGTTCAATATATTTTTGAAGTGTAAGCGACATCATTAAACCTAAATGGATTAAAAAGCTAAATCAAAATAGCACTCATTTTATTAACAAATATGGTCACTAATTATTCATATATTATGTACACTTGCCATTTAATGCCCTGATGTTTTTTCGTGTTTCCTTCCAGATTGCTCTTCTTATTGTACAAAGAGGGTACACAATGAACCCTCCTTGCCCAGCATCTGAATGTGCCCATATGTGGTAAGGACCAAACATACTTCTCTTCACAACGTGGCAAATATCCTATGGTGGCTGAAGTCAAAACTGCTTCTGTATTTTATAAAAAACTTATCATCTATGAAAACCATTGTTGGAAGTTGGCCCACTTCTAGATACCATTGTCCACATATTCATAAAGTGAAGTATCAATATCTTGTATTCTTGTTTTTAGCTAACCTCCATTTGTATTTGCTGCTGGATTTCCCTATTTAATTTCTATTATGAGGAATTTATTTCTCTACTGTTGCATATCATCCCCTGACCTGGATTCTGTACAGGGGACCATCTTTGATTGGCTCATTAAAGGACATATCATTACATAGTTCTTTGCGTCAACCTGCACTCGATCTCATCAATATCCTCATAATTTCTGATGCTTCTGCTTTGATCTCTTTTAAAATGAATTATGAGTCTTTCACAAAGGGTGATGTAAGCAATTCTGTCATATTTGTTGATGATGATGATGAATTGCTTGTCTTCTGTGATGCTGAAGAGATGGATTACGGCTGTTGGAATGATTTCAATGTTCTGTACAAGTTGACATGTCGGGAATGCAAGGATTGGAGATGTGTCCCTTTGTTATGGTACCTCATAATGGTTCAGTTGGAACCTTCTGAACTGCCCATGGCCTTTTCAAAAGCAGTGTTTTGGGCTCTATCTCATATTTCTATGTTGGAGCCTGGAGTATCTACAGAGTCTTCAGTGCCTGTGAATGATTGGTTGTCATCACATGCTGGGGAAGTCTTGCCAACATTTTCATGGCAAGTCCCAAATGGTGCAGACGATGGTGGAGTTGGGAAGGAGTGTATCAATACTCTCAAGGTGTCACAATCTTGTACCCTGCTATTAAAAATATTTAAAAGGTTGACTCTATTTTACCAGTTCCTATTTCATCTTGAAATCTTTCCATGCCATATCTCGTACTTATTGTAATCCATAAATCCTGAATTTCTCCAGTATATTGTACTTGAATTCTTTCTAGATTTGCCATTCATGTCATCATGCAAATTGAGCAACGTGGGCTTCTAAAGCAATGGGCTTGGGAATCAATGATGGCGGAAAGCTTGATTTTGACACTAGTTGATCATAATGATGTAAGGGTATTTATCGCTGTTGTCTTCAATTCTACCCCTTGTGCATCTGAGCACTTAGTATTTCTTCTTCTTACTGTACCCACTGTAGAATCTGCGGCAAGTTGGGCGAGCTGTCTTGGAGCTTGCATCACACGGACGAGGTTTGACGTCTGGGCTTCAATTTCTGTGCTCGAGTGCATCTTCCCTGTCTGCCACATTTTTGGGTCTAAGATATGCAGTTCAATCGGTAAGATTTTGATTTTTTTACATTTATTTTTATTAAGGCGACTCCGGGAATTTCCTGGTTGCTGGCTGGTGGGTACAGGTTTCTGGCGCTGGCAGAAGGAACCCCACCAGGAATAATAGTTAAAGTTTTAGGTTCAAATTTGAATAAGAAACAATTGCCTGATGAGACTATCCAGTTATCAACTATAAAACCTATGAATACCATGAAAGATCAGAGCACAGAGATTTGCAAACAGATTTCACATTACAATTCTTTTGATGATTCATCTTTGCTAGTTTCTAATGGTTCTATCAATAATAGTTCTGCAATAGATGTCATATTAGTGTCCCATATTGTTTCTTTTACGTCCTGTTTGGCTTTGGCACCAATTTTTTTTAGCATGGATAACACACATGATCATTGCCTATGTCTTGCATTTCCAAATATTAGTCACAAATCATTCTGAAAATTGCAAATTGGAAACAAATTTATTGCAGACCTCCTTTTTATGGCTGTCAAAACTCAAAACAAGAAACAATTTCCAACGCTCACGTCCAAATTGTCTGGGTTGAGCAAAGTATTTCTAGTCACAACTGTTATAATACATATTGTGCATTATGGAACTTAATGCCTCCAAAATCCATTTGCTTTACATGCACTCAAATAATTTGCTAAGTGTGATTTGCAGGCAAAACTTGGTGATCATTTCCTAATGGTTGAACTAATTGTTGTCATATCAAGTAGTTCCACAAATTGAGGAAGTGGGTGGACATGGACTCTTGTTCATACTATTTGTATTCTAAATAAAAAGATTCAGATTTGAATTTTAAATACTGTCGTGTAAGCATTCCAAATCCAGCCCAAGAAATCCAGTTTGTTCTGGTTATCACTATGCCAGGAAACTGAACCTTTGCATGAATAACACGGAAACATTTATTTGATGTTCAAAGCTTCATTTATTTACTTGGGTTTCTGAAGGAAAATAGCATTGCTCATTTTAAGGACTGAGGATTATTTCAATCTCTTTGCTTCCAATATAAGCCTGGTTCTCTGAGCCTATGGTCTAAAAAATATTATTTCAATCTCTCTGTAGCTGTTCAGTCCAAACAATTTTTTTTCTTTAAACTGGAAATAATCATGTTCTACCTTATTTGAAATGTTCAGGTGGAAACAAAATCAGTTTTGGCTGATTTTCATAGTCTTCATCACTTGTTTTTTGTCATATGCAAACTATTAAAGGATGTTGTTGTTCAACAACCTTCAGTTGCACTGCAAGCAAAACCTTTTGAAGGGGGTTTCCTGCGCCAGTCCTTTTCAAATGTATCAGTCAACCTACCACAACATTCAGTTGATATTATTTCTTGGGAGAAGTTCAGCAGCTTGCTTTCAGGACTTCTCTGGCCTTTTATTTCCACATGCCTGCGAAAGGGAGATGATCTAATAAATACCAAACAGTGTCAGGTACATCTCTATTGCTTTGACTTACTGTACTATTGCTGTGCATATCTTCATTTCTTTGTCTCATCATGATCTCAATTTTATTTCAGATATCATGTGTTCGATTGCTTGAGTTGGTTCCCCTTGTGTATGAAAGGGTTTCTTCATGTTCTGCCAAGTCATGTGGTTTGCCAACAATGGTTCTGGACCCTACTGATATTACGTGGCTTTTTCACTTGATTAATTGGGGCAAATCATCGCTCCTTGTTATCATTAGACACTGGAAGCAGTGCATGCTATCTCTAATTAAAATATTAAAAGGTTCACTTGGTGGTACTGTTCAACACTACATTGAAGATCTTGGTAGTATCATTTCACATGGTTAGACCTCTAATATTTTCAGTTCTGTATGTTGTTTAAATGTTTCAAGAAATGTTTGGTAGCAACTTATATACCACGCTTTCAGATGCAGTCAATATCGATGAACTCAGCGAGAAAATTTCAGATCTCAATCTTGCATTGTCCAAGGAGGCTTCTGCAAAATCAGAAAGGAGAGTGGTAGCTGGTGTATCAATGTTCACAGAACCAATTGCTGATATTCCTTCTCCAGCTACTCAGATGGCGCAGGAGAGAAACACTGGCAGGGACAATGTTGAAACCATGAAGCCTTCTCGAGCGACTTGTACTGAACATATAATTCTTCTGTCAGATAGTGAAGAAAATTCATCGACAGCTGATGTGTCTGGTGAGGAGGTTTTGTCATCAGTTAAAGATATCGATGGATCTGGTGCTTCAGATATGCAGAAAGAAGTCAGGCATTCTGAACAAAGAATGCCTACTGAAGATAGACATGTGTCACTAAAACAACAGATATGCAGCCCGGTCAGTGATATTGTAGCATCTTCTAAACCTGTATCAAAAGATAGTAGAAGTGTAAGTGCTGCCAAAGAAGGATTGGGTAGAGCGAAGATTCCAACTGTTCCAGTGAATACAAATGATACTTCTCTTTTACCAAAGAAGATTAAACCACCCGCTAGCACATTTTCTCAGCCATCGCGTTCTAATTTGTCATCGGGTGCTGAAAAATTTAAATCAATCTTCAGAGATTTATCTGATGACGAAGATGATCCTTTAGAACATGCACTTGATAGCTGCCGAAAGCCACAAATTCGTTTAACAAAGTCTAGCTTATTGGTTCCTAAAAGACAAGTAGTCCAGCTTCCTTTGTCTGCTGAAAAGAGACAGTCTTCTGGAAGACAAGATGCTAGTTCTCGAAGACTGAAACCTCCTAAACTGGACAGCTGGTTTAAGAACATCTTGGAAATGGATTATTTTGCTGTTGTTGGTCTACCTTCTTCTGAGATAATAAAGAAACTTGCTTTGAAAGAAATCCCTGTATGCTTTGATTCACAAGCTCAATATGTTGAGATTTTCCAGCCACTTGTTCTAGAAGAGTTCAAAGCTCAGTTGCAGAATGCTTATGTAGAAACCCCCGCTGAAGACATGAATTGCGGCTCCATATCTATCCTCTCAGTTGAAAGGGTTGATGAGTTTCTTGTTGTACGTGGCCGCCCGGACAAAAATGACTGTCTGAAATCCAAAAACTGTATGGAAAATGATTTAATATTGCTCAGCAAGGATCCACTGAATAGCTCCGGACAGCAAATTCATGTGCTTGGAAAGGTATTTCTGTTGCCCATGAATATTTGTTGCCCCGACAAAGTATTTTTGGTATTGTGTAACACATTTACTATATTTTCAGGTGGATCGGCGTGAGAGTGATAAAAACAAGGCATTAATTCTTGTAATAAAGTTCTTTCTCTCTAATGAGAATGCACGTCTAAATAAAGTGAAACGACTTCTCGTTGAAAGAAGTAAGTGGTTCCTGAATAGGGTTATGAGCATGACTCCTCAAATTCGAGAATTCAGTGCGCTTTCATCATTGAATGATATACCAGTGCTTCCAGTAATCCTGAATCCTGTTTCTTGTAAGTCAATCCACCATGGATCTGGAAAAGTGCTTCTTGATAAACTTTCATACCCTATGCGAAAAGTTTTGAAGTCATCATACAATGACAGCCAGCTTGAAGCTGTAAGTATTGCTATAGGATCGACAAGCTCGAAAGCAAAATTTGATCTGTCTCTTATTCAGGGCCCTCCAGGTTTGTCCTTTAGTTATGTTTACCAGCAATTTGTCACAATTCCAGGCATAAACAAAGGAAGCTTTACACTTGTGTTTACTGCAGGTACTGGTAAAACCAGAACTATTGTTGCAATTGTGAGTGCCTTGCTTTCTTTACATGCAGCCAACTCCTCACAAAGAAATGAATCCTTCGCTAGTGCTGAATTTAACAAGCCAAGACCAAGGCTAAGCCAGTCTGTTGCAGTAACTAGAGCTTGGCAGGATGCAGCCCTTGCTAAACAACTTATAAACGATTCTCAGAGAGAAGTCCCGACAGATCGGCTTTCAAAAGGAAGGGTTTTAGTATGCGCGCAGTCAAATGCTGCAGTTGATGAACTTGTGTCAAGACTTAGCGAAGGATTGTATGATGCTGATGGAAAGCTATACAAGCCTTATATAGTACGGGTTGGCAATGCAAAGACAGTTCATTCTAATTCAGTTCCTTTCTTTATTGACACACTTGTTGAGCAAAGATTGGCAGATGAGTTAAAGAAGAATAATGATAGCAAAAGTTTATCCGATGCTGAATCCTCTAGCTCACTTAGGGCTAATTTGGAAAAGATTGTAGACAGAATTAGATACTACGAGTTGAGGCGAAAATTATCGGAGGTTGATAAAAAAGAAAATGACTCTCTTGTTCCCAGTGAATATGAGACAGATGAAGTTTCTGATGATGCAATTGGTGCAAAGCTCAACTTTCTGTATGCACAGAAAAGGCAAGTTTCTGCCGAACTTGCCACTGCTCATGCACGTGAAAAGAAAATAGCTGATGAAAACAGATCTCTTAAGCACAAGGTGCGAAAGTCAATTCTTGGAGAAGCAGAAATTGTTGTGACAACACTCAGTGGGTGTGGAGGTGACATTTACAGTGTTTGCTCAGAAACTGCTTCAGCTAATAAATTTGTGAATTTTTCTGAGCATGCTTTGTTTGATGTTGTTGTCATTGATGAAGCTGCACAGGTATTACTGCAGTACTAACTTTTTTTTCTTTTAAATGATGATCACGCTATGTTTTATTGGATTAAAACTAAGTTTATTTGGGCTTATTCTGTAGGCTCTTGAGCCTGCAACTTTGATACCACTTCAGCTACTCAAGTCGAAAGGAACTAAATGTATAATGGTAATTTCTGTTACATCTTTTCCTACACCTTCAAGCAGTTGTATGGTGCTTGCTTTTGCTTATGATGTCTCGCTTGAAGGTTGGAGATCCAAAGCAGCTACCTGCTACCGTGATGTCTGGATTGGCTAGCAAATTTCTTTACGAGTGTAGTATGTTTGAACGCCTACAACGAGCTGGTTATCCAGTGATAATGCTCACCAAACAGGTTATTTTCCGTGATATGCTCTGTGATTTCTATAGTATAGACTTTTTATCTGTAAATTTTGCAGTGTGGAAGTAAAGACTAGTAAAGTACAATAAAGATCTTATGTACCATGGTTGGATTATTAGCATGGCTTTATTCTCAGTAGAGGTTTTCTGCTTCTTGAGTCTAGCTATTTAAAATTTACCATTATCTATTGCACAGGAAACACTGAGAATAACCATTTACGAGTTTCTCTGTATGTTCCTTATTAATGTGCTTGGTAAAATACTATATCGTAGCTCAGTCATGCATGGTCACATGCTCTTGTTAGACTAGCTCCTGAGTTTTAGTTCGATGCGCTAATTTGTGCATGAACTCATTCCTATATATGAGCAACCTTACGCATATACTTTTTTTACAAAACAGACTCTTAACATTATTACAAAGAACTAACATGATTTTGGTTTTTTTCATAAGTTATAAATATATTCATACTTCATAGTTCATGCAGAGTTCTAATGTCTTATAGTATGCAGCTACATTGGTATGTGAGAAGAGCAATCAGTGTAAACCATCTGCTGATTTATGCCAATTATTTTGTTTTGACTGCAGTACCGAATGCATCCTGAAATCAGCAGATTCCCATCGTTGCATTTCTATGACAATAAATTGCTGGATGGTGCTCAGGCTGCTGATAAATCAGCTCCATTCCATGGTCATGACTGTCTTGGTCCATACATGTTCTTTGACATAGCTGACGGCCGTGAGCAGTGTGGGAAAAATGCTGCTACACAATCACTCTGTAATCAATTCGAAGCAGAAGCTGCACTTGAAATACTGGGATTTTTAAAGAATAGGTAACAATGTTTTCTTCTTCAACTACATGCTTAAGGATTTTCATTCTGTAGCTAAGTGAGGCTTTATACTTGCTTCATGAACAGATATCCATCAGAGTTCTCCTGTAGGAAAATAGGGATCATAACTCCATATAGGAGTCAACTCTCTTTACTGCGCTCAAGGTTCAATTCCTTTTTTGGGCCTGAAATTGTTGCAGAGATGGAAATAAATACTGTGGATGGATTTCAAGGTCGTGAAGTTGACATCTTGGTGTTGTCAACTGTTAGAGCCTCTAATTCATCTGACAGTAGACATCATACTGGTGAAGCACGCAGCATTGGGTTTGTTGCAGACGTGAGACGTATGAATGTTGCCTTAACACGTGCCAGGTTTTCTCTATGGATAGTTGGAAATGCAAAGACATTGCAGACCAATTCACATTGGGCTTCTTTATTACAGAATGCTAAAGAAAGGAATCTGTTCATCTCAGTTAATAGGCCATATGGTTCGTTGTTTGAGAAAGTTCGTTTACATTCAGAAGATATTCATGGTTCTAGGCATGCCTACTATACAAGTCACTGTAAGAACAAGGAAAGTGGAAAAAACAGTATGATCAACTCACAAAAAATTGATGCACGACTCCACAAAGAACATGCAAGACATACTGTCAGGACTGTGGAAACAGCAAATGAATGTTTACCAAATGACCAAGCAAAAAGAGCATCACGCTGGGATCGGAAGAGTCCAAAAGCTCATGACCCCTTCCATAGAAAATCTAGCAAGGAAAAGGAACCAGTAATTCAGGATACTGACCAGGACAATGTGGTGAGAAAGGAAAAGGAAGGAAAAGGGCTGACTATCCATAATGACAATCGCCTGGAGACAAGGCAGAGGGAACTGAATAAACCTGTCAAACCGAATATTCATACAGAAGTTGGTAAGTCCTTATGTAACCAAGATTCACTTCAGAATTCTGAGGTTAGAAAGGATGTCAACAAAAAAATCATTATTGGAAATGTGAAGGGCTCACAAAATCATGATACAAAAGCAACAGCCATGAAAATTGATGCTTCTCCACCAGCACAAGACATGCAGAAGATAATACAAAAGGCTAAAGGAGCAAGGAAGTTCTTTGAAAAACCAAGATTCGGTAATTCAAATCAAGTTGATTCCTCAGTTAAACATGAGGCAACTCTGGAATCAGCCAATAAGAAAGGTGGTGCTTGTCCACCAACAAACTCGGAAATGAAGAAAATGGCCGGTAAGTCCAAAAAGGCTAGGAGGTTTTCTGAGCACCCAAGATCTGGGAACTCAAATAAAGTGGACCCTTCACTTCCATCTTTTGATGAAGAAAGTAGCCAAATGCCAGAACTAAAAGAAAACAACTTAACTGCGACTCGTCAAAATCATCTGACTGCATCTAGGAAGCGACAACGGGAGGATATCGAGTCGTTACTTTCATCAGCTCTTATATCATCAAAGAAGCCTCCCTCAAAGTGTCCTTCCAAGAAACAAAAATGAGATCCTGCAGCGAAGGTAAGTTTTTCATGCTACCTTCAATTTGCTGAACTATAACAAAGTTAATCTGTTCGGAAGTTAGTGTTTGCTCTTTTTTTTTCCCTGATACAGAGGGGGAACCCTCCCATTTGGAAGCCAGTATGGTTAACTTTAGAAGTTTGTATCTTTTATGCAAACGTTTCTTGCACTCTATATAAAAAATTCCATACCTGTGGTCGCAGCACATCAACGACTATAAAATAGAATTGGAAGTCACCGAAGCTTAGCTAGTAGTGGTAGTAGCCTGTCTGTTATGAGCTAGTTACCATCATGTTCCTGGTCTATTTCGATTTGCCATTATTTTCTTCTACATATATCCCCCTCAAAGTATTATTTTTTTTTGTCTTTTGTAAAAATTACGTCAAGATTAAATGAAAAACAATACGAAATCACCTCTTACCAGCTCGTATGGATGTACTGGCTCTACTACCCTATAACTGTTAATCAGCTATTCCTACTAATTTGATCAGCCCCTGTACAGTTGGATATGCGTTTGTACTTGGGATCAACTAAGCTTATATGCCTAGTTAGACATGTAAATCAGTGATCCTGGAACCTCAACTTGTGATTTGGCAGTACAATTTCCACTTTTTTGGGGAACACATCCGCGTTCCACCTATTGGTTGTTCACTAAGTTGCTGTTTGATCTTGTGTGCTGCGATATTTTGACATATGCTATCGATTTAATTATCTGAAGCTAATACTCTTTATCTTCAAACGCAGGTGGCGGCAGACTATTTATCTGCTCATGGACCCTTGTAGCTTTTTAACATGCTGACGAGTTCATCTCATGAATTCTGCGGTTGCTGTAATGTGGTTTCTCCACCGACGCCATGGAGACACTTGGATATTGAGTTTCATGAGCTAACATAGCAACTGATTTTCAGAGAGCAGGAATTATTCTGACATTGGTAGATTGTTCTTTGGAGCTTCGCGCCATCTGGATGTGACAAAACCAGACAAGACAACCCATTTAGACAACATAGAAGGTCATTTTTGGATGCTGCTTGTGTCTTTTGCCTAGTTCAGAGATGGTGCTTGTAGATATGCAAGCCAATTTTGCGCTGTAAATTACCTGTACATAGTGCCCATATAGCATGAACATGACGGAACCATACATATGCTTGTCCATGTCCAAAATGAAAAAGGTCGTGGCTCATCCTCCGATCAGCTGGGTGAAAGCTTGATGCCGTGTAGCTCCTTTTCATCAGTACTTGTAGTACTTTACATACTTTAAAATGATCGCGTTCCTTAACAATGCAAAGCAGTTCTTCTGGTTCTGATTACGTATGGTATTAATTAATCAACAGGATAATCAGTATCAACAGTAGTACTAAAAATAAAAAATTCAGATGGGCCACGGCCCTCAACCTATTCCCAAAGAAGAAAATATTCCTAGACAGGCATGGTCCTCGGTATAGCCCAAAACGGCCCATAGGCCATCAGACAGGCCACGGACGTCAGCTCCAGTCCAAAAGAGGACCATGGGCCATCAGGTCAGCTCAGTCCCAAAGCGGCCCATGGCCCATCAGGTTAACTGCATGGGATCCAAGAAAAATTTAACTATTTATCAATTTTGCCCATATAACATGTAACGTGGTAACCTAAGATAAAAAAGAGCGTGAGACACACTCGTCAATCTCTCTTTCCCTTGATCTCTCCTCCGCGCGTCCGCAGCGGCCGGCGCGACACCCCACAGCCGCCACAGCCCGAGGCACGTCATGCGACGTCGAACGGCGCCGATCGGGAACTCCTCGACGTGGAAGACGCTCTCCAGGCCAGGCACGTCGTGGTCGGACGCCGACGGCGGCGGCGCCCTTCCGCGCGGCGAGGCTGAGGTCCGTGGCCTCGTATTATACATCGATATCGTACTCCAGGAGCACATCGAGGCTCGAAAACCACGGCTGTATCGCGTTCCTGAGCTCCGCGGTCTCCCCGTCGCACATCCCCTACGACCCCAACCTTTCCGGCGCTCCCACGCGTTGGAGCAGCTGCGCTCGTTGCTAGCATTAGCAACGCAGGAAGCCACGCGCACGAGGGGGGCGCTGATACTGCATGCGTGCGATCAGCTGTCCCACTTTAGTCTCTCCTCCTATACCTATACATATACGTATGTATGTACTGTATATACATAGGTGTATATATATATAACATATATATAGAGAGAGTTTATACGTATATACATAAAAAATTGCATATAAACTTTATATATATACCATACATTTTTTTGTAAATTTATATGTACATGCATACACATTCAATGTATAAAAATATATACATGTGCAAACTTTGTATACATATATACGTATGCATATATACGAACTTTGTATATATATACATATAGGAATGTATCCTATATATGCACACAAGCTTTCTCGTATACACATCGTGCACATCAACTAAAAAATTTTATTAAAAAATCTAAAAAATTTATACATGTACTTTTAGTAGTATTACATCTACATGTGAAGTCTCATCTTGAAATTCATTATATACAGGGAGCAACAAAAAATACAAAATTTTGATATATTTATGCTCTCAAAACTGTCAGAATTTTTATTTTTTTTGTTACGGCTAAAATATAATGAATTTAAGGTCAAAACTTTACACATAAATATAATACTATTAAAAATACTTGTATAATATTTTCTAGATTTTTTTAGTGAAATTTGTTAGTTGATGTGCACGGTGGTACACGAGAAGGCTTGTGTGCATGGGATATGTTTCACATATATACATGTATACAAATATATTATATACAAATTTTGTATACATACATATACAAACTTTATACATACTATGTATATAAATTTTATACATATAAATTTTCTACACATGGGTTAAAATAAGAGTGGCACGCTAAAAAAAAGAAAACAAATAATTTGACCTGGGGTGAACGAATTGGACCTGGCCTGCTAAATAATAAAGCCTATAAAAAATCAAAAAAAAGACTGAAAACGTGCGGGTCAAAATTGGTAAACGGACGAACTAATCGCGTGCGACTAGCCCCGCACGGCTGGTCATGAATTAGCAGTTTCGTGCGCACGATGAATGTAGCAAGGGAGGAGGATCGACGCGGCGGCGGCGTGCGGGTGGCGAGGACACGCCGGGCGCACGGCGGCCGGCCGGAGGAAGAACGCGGCACGTCGGAGAGAGATAGGCCCGCAGCAGATGCCGCCACCGAGCCATGATCGATCGACGCGTGCACGTGGTTGATCATACGGCTTGAAGAGGTACGTAGTTCCGGCCGGGCTATGGATCGGATTCGTTCTGACCGATGGATTCACCTGACACGTATATATCAGATGCAGCGTTCAGGATTCCATTGTCTAACTGTGTATATGTTAAATGGACCCCGATTCTTGGGAATCGTGGGTGAATGATTCACCCACTAGTTCAAATCGTGATGCTCATATATATATATATATATATATATATATATATATATATATATATATATATATATATATATATATATATATATATATATATATATATATATAGTGTAACTAATATTGTTATGACAACTAGCTTAATAAGTTGTATGTGTGTTGCAACAGAAGAAATTTCATGTAATTAATTAAAGAACATGAGAAGAAAATATGTATCTGCAAGAAGAAAGTTCAAATACATAAACCTAGTAAAAATTAATTAACAAGCTAAAATACAGAAAAAAAGACTCAAATCCAATGATGATGTGTTGTTGGTGTCCGTCTTTTGGCCTTTGGGAATGTGTTAGGGACACATCCGTGAGTCTGTGCATAGTGATGTGTGCTGTTATCCATGTAATAAAAAATACAAAAAATAAAAAATTAAGATGCAAATATCACACTTCTTAAGATGCACTTCTATCGGGGAAAACTCTTTTCATCCCTTAGAAGAATACTCTTTTATTGTTACATGTTATTTAAATAGTCGTAAATTTTTTTTAAAAATTGACATGATAGATCAATATGAGATATATTATTCCATAAACATGCAAATTCAAATTCAACCTACACAAGTAGAAAAAAAGTAACAAATTTCAGTGCAAATAGTACCTACTATTCACAATCAAATTTATTATTTTTGTTAATAGGTTTAATTTGAATTTGCATGTTTGTGGAGGGATATAGTACATATTGATCTATGTTGTCGAAATTTTTTTCAAATTTTTTGATGACATTTAGAACAACATGCTCAAAACGAAAGGATATACTCTCAAGGATAAAAATCCACCTCCTATCTTCTATCGGTCCTATTGCTTGTGCCGTTATGCATTACTTTTGATTTGTGCAATGCTTACCTTCAGCACTGCAGAAATAAAAGTGTGAGGCTCCTTCAGCACTGCAGAAAGTAGATACTGATGTATCTCTAGTATATTTGAGTATACATCTCAATGTCTATATGGATTTCAAGCTCATTTATTTGTGAAAAAGCACATGCGAATAACAACATTTATCTGCTGCACACAATTAGCTGTACTTTGTAATTTTTTTGTAATGTTGTTCGTTCCCTTTTTTGACATAGCTGTTCTTTGGCTTTGTTCTCCTACTGATAGGTGTATCGTCCAGCTTCCAAAAAATAGTCTGAATTTCTGCCAGGCCCTTCAAAGCTGTCTTTCGGGCAACATAATGTATATTGTATATGAGCCGTCGTATTCTTTTGGCCCAAAATATGCAGTAATTAATAAGGGGTGATACTGTTGGTTGATTTTATCGACTCAACGTCGATAAGGATTAGGAGGGAGATAAACCACAAGTTTTCTTCCCAATCAAGAAAGAAAATATAAAAGATAATATTTTGTTTTTGTGTGATCGGTACAAAAATGAATTTGTTTTATAATTTTGGAGATACCATCGAGCCCCACCAGCGTCACCTATAAAAGAAAGAGGAGAGTAGAGGGGCCACAGATGTTCTCTCTCTACTTAAAAAACCCTAAACCTAAGTTGCCCGATCGACTTGATGCTGAAAGGGGTTCGTGAGGATCTCTACAAGTTTTCTTTTATCAACGGAAGAGATGAACAGAAGAAGAAAAGATACAGAAGAAGGAAGAACAACAGAGAAATTAAAGATTGAATTCAATGGTGTCGGTGATACGGGCCCAGGGTACCAAGACTACAGGGATGGGCGGCCCCCTACACCCACGTGGCGCTCTCTCCGGAGGAGTTGGGCCCGAGGGTAACGTGGCGGCTGCCCTCCCTAGTCCCCCCGAGGGTCGGGTCGCTCCTAGACCTTCCCCAAGGGTCGGGTCCCTCCCAGACCTTCCCCGAGGGTCGGGTCGCCCCGACCCCCTCTGCGTTGGTGCTGCGTGTGCGAGGTTAGGTGGGCGTGGCTAGAGCTCACCTAACCGCATTAATAACGGCTCAGGCGAGCGCACCACGCCGCATTTAATGCGGCGTGGCGCGTGCGTGGCCAGTCTGCGACCGGTCATGGTGATTGACCAGTCGCAGACCGGCTACATCACGGGTGAGACGGTGGCAGGGCACCTGCGCGCTGCCCGCATGTCAGGTGGCACACGACACGCCTTGCCTCGTCCCATCAGAATGATGAGGGCCTTTTGCCTCTCGTCCCTTAGCCGGATTTGGTATGCTAGCCTCGGTCAGATGGTTTCCGTTTCCCGATACGAACGGAACGCGGAAGTCTTCATCCATTTAATGGAGTTTGACACGGGAGTCCCCCGTGTCAGCCGTCCGACCGGACGAAGGCCATGCTGCAGCGTCTGTGCGTGTGGCTTCCGACTCAAGCAACAAGACAACCATTAAATGTAAAAGAATATTTTCCTTCTGTCTTAGGCAGCCCTTTGGCCCATGTGGTAGCCCCTTGACATATAAAAGGAGGCCCAGGCCTGAGAGGAGGGGAGGACGAAGGAAAAAACAGATAGACAAGAGAGTAAGGGAGAGCAAACACTAGTATTCCCTGATTTTCCAGTCGCATATCCTCAAAACACAGGAGTAGGGTATTACGCTTTCCAGCGGCCTGAACCTGTATAAACGCTTGTGTCCCTGTCTCTCTCTCTCTCTTGTGCGATCAGGGGAGGAATGAGTTTCACCCTGCGTTCCTGGCCGAACTCACAAAGGGGGGCCCTCTCTGTCCCCCGTTGAGGAGCTAACACTCCGTCAGCTGGCGCGCCAGGTAGGGGGCGCATGTGTGTCCCTGACTACCTGCTCTCTTTCGTGTGCGCTAAGTCTCGCCGAGTATGCCCTATGGCTGAAGAAGCGGTGGCGTACAATCCCACTCCAAGTGCCAGCGATGACGATGGGGAGTCGAATCCTTGTCATCAAGCGCGCACTCCATCGCCTCCCGCCCACCGAAGCCCTAGGCGGGGGAAGGCGCCTCAGGAACCGGAGGGATCCGCGACTTCGCCGTCGGCTGGCGGCGGAGAGGGACAACGTGCCGGAGTGCGACGCTGCCTCACCTATGGTGACGGCGGCATGCCGCAGGGCGCACTCCAGGCTGCGGGTGCACTCCTGCGCCACCCGCCGTCTAGCGCTGGCTGGATGATGTGGCCGATTTGGTCATGACGGCGCACCAGCGCCTAGGCACCGACGGGCGGTCGTCCACCACCGGGACATCTGGCGCTGCCACCGCCGGCTCTTTGTCATCAAGACAAAGGACTCAACGAGCGGCGGCCAACACCCTCGTCGATGCCCTCGGCCAGCCACGGGCGTCACGAGAGCATGCATGGGGGGCCGGATGCCTGGCTCGATATCGAGCGCTGGTGCGATGAGCGTCGTGCCGCCCATGCGGGGGAAGACGCTTCCTCCTCTGGAGTGCCGCCCTACCCTGGTCACGGGGGCAGACCCCCCGTGTCCCCAGTCGATGGTGCTGGCTGTCGAGCCTTCGTGGCGAGTCTTTGGAATGTTCGATGGCCCCCAAGGTTCCGGCCCAACATCACCGAGAAATATGATGGTAGCGTCAACCCCGCTGAGTTCCTCCAGATCTACATGACTGAGATAGAGGCCGCGAGGGATGATGACAGGGTCATGGCGAATTTCTCTCCCATGGCCCTGAAAGGCCAGGCGCGGGGTTGACTGATGAACCTGCCACTCGCGTCGGTCCACTCCTGGGAGGATTTGTGCCAGCAGTTCACCACAAATTTCTAAGGCACATATCTGCGCCCAGGATAAGAAGTAGACTTGCACGCGGTGCAGCGGAGGGACGATGAGTCTCTCCGTTCGTACATCCAGCGGTTCTGCCAGGTCCGCAACACCATCCCCTGCATCCCTGCACATGCAGTCATCTACGCATTCAGGGGGGCGTGCGGCACAACCGCATGCTCGAGAAGATAGCCTCCAAAGAGCCCCAGACCACCGCGCAGCTCTTTGAGCTCGCGGACCGCGTGGCTCGGAAGGAGTAGGCCTGGACCTAGAACTCCATTGGCTCTAGAGCGGCGGCTGCGGCTACCCTCGAGTCCGCTGCCCGCTCTGGGCGGCAGGAAAGAAGGAGGAAGAAAAAGTCGGCCCGTTCCAACGACAAGGGCCACATCCTCGCCGTCGAGGGTGCCTCGTGGACCCCGCGCAAGGGGAGGCCTGCGGGCGACAAAAAGAAGGAAGCCGGTGCTCCCAGCGGAGGGCGCCCGACAGGCAAGTGGTGCTCGGTGCACAACACCTCCCTCCACGACCTCGCCGACTGCCGTGCGGTCAAGAACTTGGCCGAGCGGGTGAGGAAGTGGGAGGAGGAGAAGGAGCAGGGACGCCGCGAGGGCAAGGCCCCGGCGACAACGACGAGGACTTGGGTTTCTAGGAGCCCGAGGCCACCGTCGCCACCGTTGACGGGGGAGCGTGCGCTCACGTTTCCCGTCGCAGCTTCAAGGCCATGAAGCGAGAGCTTCTGGCCGTTGTCCCCACCCATGAGGTGACATGACGGGCGCGTCGGTCGGAGGTCACTCTCACCTTTGACCAGACCGATCACCCCCCCATGCGTTGCCCGGGGAGGGCAGCTCGCGATGGTGGTCTCACCCACCGTCTGCAACGTCAAGTTGAGGCGCGTCCTGATAGACGGCGGCGCAGCCCTCAACATCCTGTCCCCTGCATCCTTCGACATCATCAAGGCCCCGGGGATGAAGCTCCGGCCGTCCCTTCCGATCATCGGTGAGACGCCGGGGCACACGTGGCCGTTAGGTCACATCGACCTCCCAGTCACTTTTGGTGGCCCTGCCAACTTCCGCACCGAGCGGCTGGACTTTGATGTGGCGGATCTCAATCTGCCCTACAACGCGGTCCTGGGAAGGCCCGCGTTGGTGAAGTTCATGGCGGCCACCCACTACGCCTACCTCCAGATAAAGATGCTGGGCCCCAATGGCCCCATCACCGTCCATGGCAACCTCAAGATCACGCTGGCTTGCATGGAGCAGCGCGTGAACAACCTTGCGGCGGTGTCCAAGCCCGCGGGTGACGACGAGAGGCCCCGACACCTCCGCCTCGCACGACCCGAGGCAGCGGATGGCCTCAGGCAACGAGGTCCCCGTGAAGGAGGTCGCGTTGGGCGACGACCCGTCCAAGACCGCCAAGATTGGTGGCCACTTGGACGGCAAATAAGAAGAGACGCTCTTCTCCTTCCTGCGGGCAAACGCTGACGTCTTCGCGTGGAGACCGGCGGACATGCCCGGGGTCCCCAGGGAGGTGATTGAGCATCGTCTCGCCATGCGGCCGGACGCAAGGCCCGTCCGACAGAAGGTGCGGCGGCAGGCCCCGGAGCGCCAAGCCTTCATCCATGAAGAGGTGATGCGACTCCTAGAGGCTGGATTCATCCGAGAGGTCATCCATCCGGAGTGGCTCATGAACCCGGTCGTCGTCCCCAAGGCATACGACAAGCTCCGGATGTGCATCGACTACACCGACCTAAACAAGGCATGTCCTAAGGACCCTTATCCCCTGCCACGCATAGATCAGATTGTCGACTCCACTGCGGGGTGCGACCTTTTGTGTTTTCTAGATGCATACTCAGGGTATCATTAGATTCGCATGGCTAGGGAGGATGAGGAAAAAACTACATTCATTACTCCTGTAGGCACTTATTGTTATACAACCATGCCTTTCGGGTTAAAGAGCGCAAGTCCTACTTTTCAGCATACTACTCGCATTTCTTTGGGTAGTTAGATAGGATGCAATGTTGAGGCGTACGTCGATGACTTGGTTGTGAAAACGCGCAACCAAGAGATCTTGCTCTTGGATTTGGCGGAGACCTTCGAAAGTGTGTGTTCGGTGTGCCGGCGGGCAAACTTCTCGGGTTCTTGGTCTCGGCCCGAGGCATAGAGGCCAATCCCGAGAAGATACGAGCAATAGAGCGGATGCGCCTCCCAACAAGATTAGGGATGTCCAGTGTGTCACTGGATGCATGGCCGCCCTAAGCCGATTCATATCGAGGCTGGGAGATAAGGCGCTGCCCCTATTTAAGCTCCTTAAGCGCTCCGTGCAATTTGTCTGGACAGAGAAGGCTGAGCAGGCCCTCGTCCAGTTGAAGGCTTACCTTAGCTCTCCCCTGGTCCTGGTGGCCCCAGAGCCCGAAGAGCTGCCGCTGCTTTACTTAGTGGCGACCCCACAGATAGTTAGCACGGCGTTGGTTGTGGATCGTGACGAGGAAGGTCCTCGGCCCGCGCGCCCCCATCCTGTGTCGGATCAACCAGGGCTAGAGAAGGGAGGAGAGGCCCCCGAGCCGGACGGCGGCCTAAGGCCCCTGACGACCAGATGTGGCCCTCTGCCCGCTCGTTAGACGGCACCGAGCGCCCCCGACCCTCAGGAAGGCCCCGAGGCCACTGGGGAAAGGAGCGGTCCGACGCCCCCCGACCTCGAGGTCACCGGCACAGAGGCCGAGCGGGCCCGGCAAGGCCTCTCTGGCAATGGGCGCCCCGAGACCAGTGCCCTCAACGAAGAGGCTAGGCCTCGCCGAAATGTGCAGCGGCCGGTCTACTTCGTTAGTGAGGCGCTGCGGGACACCAAAACCCGATACCCTCAGGCCCAAAAAATGTTTTATGCAATTCTGATGGCTTCGAGGAAGTTGCGCCACTACTTCCAAGCGCATCGGGTCACCGTGGTCACGTCCTACCCTCTCGGCCAGATCCTACACAATCGAGAAGGTTCTGGACGAGAGGTAAAGTGGGCGATTGAACTCTCTGAGTTTGATCTACACTTTGAGCCGTGCCACGCGATCAAGAGTTAGGCCCTCGTCAACTTCATGGCCGAGTGGACTCCGACTCCCGAATTCGACCTCGGGCTCTCTGCCCTCGAAGCCGAGGTAGGTCCCTCGCGGCAGCCTCACGCCGCCCATTGGGTGATGCAGTTTGATGGCTCTCTCGCCCTCTAGGGCGCTGGCGCCGGGGTCACCTTGACCTCGCCGAGCAGGGATGTCCTCAGATATCTGGTTCGCCTGGATTTCCAGGCAACCAACAACATGGCGGAGTACGAGGGACTCCTCGCGGGACTCAGAGCGGCGGCCGGAATGGGGATCCGTCGCCTCCTGGTGTTAGGCGACTCTCAGCTAGTTGTGAACCAAGTCTCCAAGGAGTACCGGTGCTCCGACCCACAAATGGAGGCCTACGTCCGCGAGGTACGACGTATGGAGCGCCATTTTAACGGGTTAGAGCTTCGGCACATGCCCAGGCGGGACAACGCGCTTGCCGCTGAGCTCTCAAGGCTCGCTTCCTCCCGGGCCCCGGCCCCACCGGGTGCCTTTGAGGAATGGCTAGCCCAACTGTCGGCATGTCCCGATCCCCTGAGGGAGCTAGACGCTGCCACGCCACCCCCGGGGCCCATCGGAGTCCAGGCCTCGGGGCCCAAGGGGGTCGGGCCCGACCCCCCAAGACAGATCGTCTGGATGACTGAGGTCCAAGTGTTCCTCAAAGATGGGACTCTACCCGAGGGTCACGAAGGGAGTGAGCGCGTCACTCGCGTCTCCAAGCGCTACGTGCTGGTAGAGGGGGCCCTCTACCAGCACGGGGCCAATGAGTCCTCCTAAAATGCATCCCTCTTGAGCAAGACGTCGAGCTCCTTGCCGATGTCCATGAAGACGAGTGCGGAGCCCACTCCGCCTTGTGCACCTTGGTTGGCAAAGCCTTTTGCCAGGGTTTCTACTGGCCAACGGCGCTCCACGATGCAGCCGACCTGGTCGGGAGATGCAGGGCCTGCCAGTTCCACGCCAAGCAGACGCATCAGCCAGCCCAGGCCCTACAGACCATTCCGCTTTCATGGCCATTTGCGGTCTGGGGGCTGGACATCCTGGGTCCCTTCAGGAAGGCCCTGGGCGGGTACAAGTACCTGTATGTCGCCATCGACAAGTTCACCAAGTGGCCCGAGGCTTACCCTGTCATCAAGATTGACAAGCACTCGGCCCTCAGATTCATCAAGGGCATCACCGTCCGGTTCGGGGTGCCTAACCGTATCATTACGGACAACGGCACCCAGTTCACCAGTGAATTGTTTGGCGACTACTACGACGACATGGGCATCAAGCTTTGTTTCGCCTCACCTGCCCACCCTTGAAGCAACGGTCAAGTGGAGCGCCAATGCGGAAATCCTTGTGGAGATTATGGGTACTGGATACCCTCACGGCTAGCTTATCCGACTTACCATAGGGGATAGGTTGCGCCCCATGATTATGTAAACCGGCTATGACTTGGGTATTACATTACCATTGAGATAAGGTAACGGTCTATAGTCTACAGTTGGTAAGATTGAGGAGTCCGACTTAGAATAGAATAGGTCTCCGACTTGTAAACCCGCCCTCTGGGACTATATAAGGAGGGTAGGGCGTCCCTTGAGGGGCATAGAAAAATACATGGACAGACAGAAAACTTGCGAGAGCCCCTATTGAAAGAGATCAAGAGATCAATAAACACTCGGCGGATCAAATCCCCGAAACAGGAGTAGGGTATTACCTCTCGTTAGAGAGGGCTTGAACCTGTCTAAACCTTTGTCCCGACTAACCCATTGTGTTTGGCACTTGACTGCTACCCCCAGATTGATATTGCCGAAACCAAGTTTCGACAGTTGGCGCGCCAGGTAGGGGATCCGCGTCAAGTTCTTCTTCAACTTCTCGCCGACAAGCGCAATGGGATCTCCGTCAAGCTTCGCCGACTTCGTCTTCGCCCCTGGGCAGGCGCTTCGCTTCGGCGGACTCGACTTCATCACCGACAAGTTCGGTAAGCTCTCTCCTCTCGACTCGGATTTGAACCAGTCGGGGAGGGAAAATTCCTTGGCGCCGCTCGGGTTACCGGACGACGCTAAAATCTATCATAATCTCCTATCTTCTGAGTTGGATCCGATCCACTCGGGAGAACCTTCTGAATCTTCTGAGTCTTCATCACCTTCATGCTGTCCCCCGGCCTCACGAGAGGTCGCGGTCATACTCGAACGACTCGGGTCGTACTCATCCACGGACATTGACGAACATATGAGATCCACCGACTTCGACGACCTTTACGACATCTCCACAGACGAAATCAACAGCTACGATGCAGACAAAGACTACTACGATCCGGACCTTCTCAACGTTCTCATGGCCGAAGTAGCTGAGACCGACTCGGCCGTGGCCCGGAGGATCGCGGAGGAGGAACGGGCTAAGCTTGAGCAAGAGCGCAAGCGCGTGGAGGAGGAACGAGCCAAGCTGGAACAAGAGCGCAAGCTTGTGGAGGAGGAGAATAAGCGCAAGGAGGATGAGGAGCTCAGGAAGAAACAACAAGCCGACAAAAAGAAACGAGACCTGAGGGCGACCGGGCGCTCAGCCTACGAGGCCATAATGCAGACACGAGTTGACAACGCCAATATCTTCCAGAGGCCTCAACAAAACGCCGTCGCTGCCCTCACCCTCATCGACACCGTCATCGAAGCGGCGCCGGCTGCGGTGACGCCGCTCCTGGACAAGATCAAAACCATCGTCGCGGCTACGGCCAACGGCCATCCTTCCAGCTCCGCACGAAGGCCGACCGAGTCCGTTGCAGAAACACCCGACAGAAGCCAACTGCCGCCGCTGCGGTCCAAGGATTACAAGAGACCCGAGCAAAGCAGGACACCGGTCAGATTTAAAGACCCTCGCCACGAGGCAGTATGGAGGCCACGAGGCCAAACGGCTGACTCTCACGAGAGAAAACGCAGCCCGGAACCCGTCCACAATCGGAATCGTCGCTACAACAACTCCAACTACCAAAGCAGCCCGCGAAGGCCCCCGCCGAGTGATCTGCGGGAGGTACTCGACCGACGCTACCAGGAACGTGAACGGCGCTCTTCTGAAGACAGAAGGAAATCACCCGACGACTACGACGATGGAGTGCCCGCTTTCACTAGGAACTTGCGTCGAGTGGACTGGCCGAGTGGTTTTAAACCTTCCGGGATTGATAAGTACGACGGCAAGACCGACCCCGAGTCCTGGCTAACTGTGTACACTCTCGCCATCCGCGCAGCAGGAGGAGACAGCAAGGCTATGGCCAATTACCTACCCGTCGCTTTCGCCGACTCAGCCAGGAACTGGCTCACGAGTTTGCCAAGAGGCTCGATTGACTCGTGGAGCGAGCTTCGGGACCACTTCATCGCCAACTTCCAGGGTACTTTTGAAAGGCCCGGGACCCACTTTGACCTCTACAACGTCATCCAGATGCCAGACGAATCGCTGAAGGACTACATTCGATGCTTTTCGGAGAAACAGAACAAGATTCCCAACATCACCGATGACATCATCATTGCTGCATTCTAGAAAGGCGTCCGTGACGAGTTGCTTATCGGCAAGTTTGGGCGCAAGCCACCGAAGACGGTCAAGCAAATGTTCGAGACGGTAAACTCCTACGCCAAATCTGATGACACAATCAAAGCCTCGCGACAAGGTCGGCACGACAAGAGGGACTACAAGCCATCTGGAAGCAGCTGGCGTCCTAAGAAGGACAACGGCAACAACAACGGCGGCCAAAAAGATCGCAAGCACAAGCCCG
The DNA here is from genome assembly GCA_008326285.1 of Oryza officinalis. Classification (NCBI taxonomy): domain Eukaryota; kingdom Viridiplantae; phylum Streptophyta; class Magnoliopsida; order Poales; family Poaceae; genus Oryza; species Oryza officinalis. Next base: position 30,420,420 of record BDMV01000009.1, on the reverse strand, counting down.
AGGATCTGGTCGCCACGACATCAAACTTCCAACAACAGCGTCCCCGAGTCGCCGCCTACGACAAAATCATGAACGCTCAGTGCACGCACCATCCAAACCACAAGCATGCGGCAAAGGATTGCTTCATCTACAAACAATTCGCTGAGCAATACGCGGCACAACTACGACCAAAGATGGCTGATGAAGCCGGCCCATCGGGAACCAAGAGGAACGACCCGACTAGTAGCACAGAGCCTTTCCAAGACCCCGTGGGCGAGCTAAACCACATCTTCGGGGGACCGCAGGCGTACGAGTCCAAGAGGAAGCAGAAGCTGACTGATCGCGAAGTCAACACCGCGCAACCTGAAGTCCCGCACTATCTACGATGGTCGGAGGTGGCTATCACGTTTAACCGCTCGGATCACCCTGACCGAGTGGTTCACCCGGGGCGGTATTCCCTGGTACTAGACCCGGTGGTTCACAATATCAAACTCAAGCGCGTCCTCATCGATAGCGGCAGTGCTCTCAACATCCTATTCGCCAAGACGCTGGACGAGATGTAGATTCCAAGATCCGAGTTGAAGCCGAGTTCGGCCCCCTTTCATGGAGTCATCCCGGGGCTGTCATCGACACCACTCGGGCGCATTACTTTTCCAGTCACCTTCGGGGTTCGGGAGAACTTCTGGACGGAGAACATCACTTTTGAGGTTGCCGACTTCGAAGCGGCCTACCACGCGATCATCGGAAGACCGGCGCTCGCTAAGTTTATGGCAGTACCACATTATACCTACCTCATGATGAAGATGCCCGGGCCCAATGGAGTCATCACCCTGCGCAGCGACGTCAAACAAGCCTTCACTTGTGACAAAGAAAGCTGCGATATGGCCCAAACTCACGAGAGATTACGCGGCCAGCAAGAGGTCCGACTGGCTGCATCAACATCTGGAGAAGGAGAAGTCCCTGCCAAGAAGATAGCCAAGTCGGGAGACGGCGACGCCAAGACTAAGAAAATCCCCCTTGATCCATCTGATCCCTCTAAAACTGCTGTAATAGGCGCAGAGCTAGATCCTAAACAGGAAAGCGCACTCGTCACCTTCCTTCAGAATAATAAAGATATTTTTGCTTGGAAACCGTCTGACATGCCGGGTATTCCTAGGGAGGTGATCGAGCACTCTTTAAACGTCAAAGATGACGCCAAACCTATAAAACAACGATTGCGCCATTTCGCTCAAGACCGAAAAGATGCCATCAAGGAGGAACTCGCCAAGCTCTTAGCTGCCGGGTTCATCAAAGAGGTTTACCATCCCGACTGGCTAGCCAACCCAGTTCTTGTCCGGAAGAAGACAGGGCAATGGCGCATGTGCGTAGACTACACCGATCTCAACAAAGCTTGCCCCAAAGATCCTTTTGGACTACCTCGAATAGACCAAGTCGTCGACTCAACAGCCGGCTGCGAGCTTTTGAGCTTTTTGGATTGTTACTCGGGTTATCACCAGATCAGTTTGAAGGAATCCGACTGCCTGAAGACATCTTTCATCACCCCGTTTGGAGCCTATTGCTACATCACGATGCCCTTTGGCCTGAAGAACGCCGGGGCCACTTATCAGCGCATGATCCAGAGGTGCCTTCAGACCCAGATCGGAAGAAACGTGGAAGCCTACGTCGACGATGTCGTCATCAAGACCAAGCAGAAGGAAGACCTGATCCCCGACTTAGAAGAAACCTTCGCGAACATTCGGGCCTTCAGAATGAAGTTGAATCCGTAGAAGTGTACCTTCGGTGTGCCATCAGGTAAGCTGCTCGGTTTCATGATATCACATCGCGGCATTGAGGCAAATCCAGAGAAGATCAACGCTATCCGGAGCATGAAGCCCCCGAGTACCCAGAAGGACGTCCAGAAGCTCACTGGTTGTATGGCGGCATTGAGCCGTTTTGTCTCCAGACTCGGCAAACGAGGTATGCCTTTTTTCAGGTTACTAAAGAAGACCGATGATTTCCAATGGACTACCGAGGCCCAGAAAGTTTTCGAAGACTTCAAGGAGTTCCTCACGACACCACCCGTGTTGGCGTCACCGCACCCTCAAGAACCCCTGTTGCTCTACGTCTTCGCAACTCACCAGGTGGTCAGCACGGTATTGGTCGTCGAGCGTGAGGAAGAAGGCCGTACCCAAAAGGTTCAACGGCCAATCTACTTCGTCAGCGAGGTTCTAGCAGGAGCCAAAACCCGCTATCCACAGGTACAAAAATTGTTATATGGAGTTTTAATCACTGCTAGGAAGCTAGCCCATTATTTTCAGGGTCACTCGGTCACCGTCGTCACGTCCTTTCCACTCGGCGATGTCATCCACAACCGGGAGGTTACTGGACGCATCGCGAAGTGGGCCCTGGAGTTGATGCCGCTGGACATAGCTTTCAAGGCGAGGACGTCTATAAAGTCTCAAGTCCTGGCAGATTTCGTAGCCGAGTGGACCGAACAACAAGAAGATGTACCTAGAGAAGATCTGCAGTATTGGACCATGCACTTCGACGGATCCAAAAGAGTCACCGGCTTGGGAGCGGGAGTCGTGCTGATCTCCCCGACTGGGGAGAGGCTACGGTATGTCCTTCACATCCACTTTCCCGCCTCACACAATGTCGCCGAGTATGAAGCCCACCTTCACGGCCTACGACTTGCTGTTTCACTCGGGATACGACGGATGATTGTGCGAGGAGATTCTCAGTTGGTGGTTAACCAGGTGATGAAGGACTGGTCCTGCTTGAATGAGACCATGGAGGCCTACCGACAGGAAGTTCGTAAGCTTGAAGACAAGTTTGACGGATTGGAGTTATCCCATGTCTTGAGACATAATAATGAAGCGGCAGATCAGTTGGCACAGTTTGGGTCCAAGCGCGAAGCAGCCCCGACTGACGTTCTCGTGGAACATCTCTATGAGCCGACGGTTGCCAAAGCACTAACCTCCGATGAAGGAGTTACTAGCCAGGTCGCCATGCTTGACGCTGATTGGAGGACACCGTTCATCAGGTTTTTAACTCAGCAAGAGCTGCCGGGTGACCGGGATGATGCGGAACGAGTCCGACATCGCAGTCAAGGCTATGTCATGGTTGACTCTGAGCTATACAAGAGAAGCCCCGCTGGAGTTTTGATGAGATGCGTCACGCCAGAGGAAGGACGACAATTATTGCAAGATATTCACTTGGGCATCTGCGGCAGTCATGCCGCGGCGCGCACTCTGGTGGGCAAGGCTTACAGACAAGGATTCTTCTGGCTCACGGCGGTCACCGATGCAGACAAGGTAGTTCGCACGTGTGAAGGTTGCCAATTCTTCGCTCGGTAGAGCCACGTTCCAGCTCAAGATCTTCAAACAATTCCCTTATCATGGCCTTTCGCCGTGTGGGGCTTGGACATGGTGGGTCCGTTCAAAAAGGCGCCAGGTGGATTCACGCATCTGTTCATCGCGGGTGATAAGTTTTCCAAGTGGATCGAGGCTAAGCCGGTTGCTACGATAACTGCGGACAAGGCGCGAGACTTTAATCTAAACATCGTGCATCGGTTTGGTGTCCCGAACAGAATTATAACTGACAATGGGACTCAATTCACTGGAGGCATTTTTAAGGAGTTCTGTGAAGACTTCAGTATTAAGATTTGCTATGCATCGGTGGCGCACCCTAAGAGCAACGGACAGGTTGAACGAGCTAATGGTATGGTTCTTCAAGGTATCAAAGCCCGAGTGTTTGACAGATTACGACCGTACGCCGGAAGATGGGTTCAAGAGTTGCCTTCGGTATTATGGTCATTGCGGACCACACCCAGTCGGGCTACCGGCCAATCTCCTTTCTTCTTGGTTTACGGAGCAGAAACAATGTTGCCGAGTGAGATGGAGTACGAGTCTCTTCGGGTTCGTAGCTTCGACGACGAGCGTTACGACCAAGACAGAGTTGATGACCTCACCCGACTGGAGGAAGCCCGCGAAGCCGCATTGATTCAGTCGACACGGTATCTTCAAGGACTTCGGCGCTACCATAACCGCAATGTTCGGTCACGAGCCTTCATTGTTAGAGACATGGTTCTACGCAAGATTCAAACTACAAAAGATCGCCACAAGGTATCTCCACTATGGGAAGGGCCCTACATAATCGCTGAGGTGACTCGGCCAGGAGCATATCGTCTAAGGCGTGAAGATGGGACCATGGTGGAGAACTCCTGGAACATTGAGCATCTTCGTCGATATTATACTTAGGCATTTTTTGTCTCTATGTCCTTCTCGACTGCCAACTTCGAGCAGGATGACCTCTTGGGTTGTCAGTCGGGGGCTATACATATATCAATAAAGCATTATTTTCTTTGATAACTTGTTCATATTTAGTTTATCATTGTTTAGTGTTTTGGTTCGAGTCCAATAGATAAGGACTGAGAATTTTTTGATGGCTTAATCAAGCTTAGGCTTGGTGACAGTCGGACGAAAATTCTTAAGAAATTATATATGAAGACTCGGATCAGGGCATTAACATAAATAAGCTATATATTTACAAGTCCACATTATAGCGAGTCATATACATCGAGGCAAGTCAGCTACTCCTGGAAGTTTGCGGCTACATCACCAGCTACCTTTTTCGCCGACTCCTGTGCTTCACTTATGAGCTCCAGGGCTCGCTCATCTGAGGTGCCAGCCGCAAAGCCATCTCCGACAGAGTCCACGTCTATCCGGGGATAGAGTGATTTCGTCTGCGCAAGAGCTAAGCTTGCACCCATGACGGCTGCGTCAGAGATATTCTCCATATATTTAGCCAGGGCTGTCCTGAGTTTATCGAAGATTTCTACGGCATCCAATGAGCTCGTCCTGAGCCCATGTTTATATAGTGCTGACAGGATTGGCGCGGCAGCGTTGGCGATGTCATCCCTTACACTTTCAGCCCTTCGGACTCTTTCAGCGAAGACATCAAATTGTGCTTGGGATTTGACCTTATAAGCTACAAGAGGGATATGATTACATAAATATTCAAGACCAAGCAAGTTACGGAGTGCTATCTTAAAAGGCTTACCTTCAAATTCTTCCAGGATTTTCTCATTGTCAGACTCCAGCTTGGCTTTATCGGTGCTTGTTTTCCTCAGCTGGGCCTCGAGGGAGTCAATTTCGGATAAATTTGCTACAACATGAAGGTTTGCAAGCATCAGGATCAAAACAGATTATATGCAAAGACAGAGCAAGTACAAAGGTGGTTTGGCTTACCCCCGATTGAGCCACAGAGTTCCAAGTTCTCATCTCGGAGCTTCGCGATTTCTGTCCGCAAGACGACCTCTCGAGCTGCAGCTTCTTCTCTGGCGGCCTTGAGGTCTTGATGAACGTTTTCCAGAGAATTTACATGGGGGACCAGCTTCTCGAGAGTGTCTGATTTGGCCATTGAGCGACAATATATTCTCTGCATAAGGGGATGAAGATAGTCAACCACATTAGACGACGATGACAAGACAAAGAGGAGATACACTTACATTCATTAGCCGGGTTGCTTCGTTGAGGCTGGCCACGAGCATGTCGCGTTCTTCATTTTCCTTTTGCTTATTTAACACGATGCCTTGCTTTATGCCTTGGGCATCGTGCCACTCGATCTTGATAGGAGGGACCGAGTCAGTTGAAGACTTCAGTCAGGAGATTTCCTACTCTTCGACTGATTGATTTAGAGGAGCAAAATAAGGATAAGAGCAAAGAGCATGATGAAGACAAGAGTTTGGCGATTATTGAGAGATTTACCTGTTTTAGGAGCCGGAACCTCGGTTGGTGCTTCTTGACCGTGTGAGCCCTGTGGGTTTTCGTCCGGCTGGTTTCCAGTCGGGGCATCCTGATTGGCAGTCGGGGGCTATTCTTCAGCCGATTGGTTTCCAGCTGGGATGTCCTGATTGGCAGTCGGGGGCTCTACAGCAGGGGCATCTTTGCTTGAGGATTCTGCCTCAGGAGCATCTTCACTCGGGACAAGGTCTTGAGTTTTTGGTTCTGCAGGCTTTGGCTTTTCTGACGCTGCAGATGGATTGATGGCTTCAGCCCGCCCGGTGGGATCGATATCTTGAGGTTTCCTGCAAGAAAGAAGATAAAGACAATTGAGTTGGAAGTAAAAAATATTTTTAGCAAGAAGCTGATTCTGGTTATGTGAGATACCTATTGGACCTCCTGATTTTAGGAGTGGACCTGGCTGTTGGTTTCGGAGGACTTATGTTAGATTGTGGAATCTGGACTTCTTCGTCATCCGAGTCATCAACGACCAGTCTCCTTTTACTCGCTCGCCTGCTAATATCTTCATCGGCGGCAGCCCTTTTCTCTTGAGGTTCAACCTTGATTTTGGGGCCGCCGGTTGGTTTTTTGGTAGCAGGCCGAGTTGGCATATCGTCATGATACACCTTGTGTGGCTTGGAAATAATAAGAGCGTTTGCCTGCAAGTAGAGTTTTTGAGATATATGGAAGGATGTGTGCAAGATTGAAAGAGTTTTGAAGAGCCGAGTCGACTTACCGGAGGAGGAGGTCGGAACAGGTTGAACGGAGGAACCGGCATCTTGTGGCTACGATCTACTGTGATTCCAGAGAAGAAAATCTTGTACATGCGAGTGCACAAGGCCTGGTAACTCAGAGCATCGCGGTCCTCCCGATTGGGGTCGCTTTCACCCTCATACTCGAACGTTGGCTTAGATCTTTTCTTGATGGGAGCCAGTCGGTTCTTGATAAAGTGCCGGGTGATTTGTTCTCCTTGGAGGCCTTTCTTCTTCATTTCAAGAATATTAGCCAGGAGGTTATTCGCTTCTACCCAATCTTGGTTCTCCGGCATTGTGCTCTAGTTGGCTCTTTGGATCGGTGGAAGGCCGACGAAGTCGGGCAAACTGGGATTGGGGTTCGAGATATAGAACCAGTTTGCGTGCCAGCCCTTGTTGGAGGATTTCAAGGGGAGAGAGAAGTAGTCTCTGCGGAGAGTCCCACGGAGTTGAAAGCCAGCACCGCCGACGACGCAGGGGTCATCCTTGTTTGGGTGTGGCTTGACATAAAACATCCGGCGAAAAAGATTGAAATGGGGGAGAATGCCTAAAAATGCTTCGCACACATGGATAAATATTGCAATGTGGAGGACAGAATTGGGGTTCAAATGATAGATTTGAAGGCCGTAGTATTCGAGAATACCACGGAAGAAATCGGAAGTGGGAAGACCAAATCCGCAATAGAAAAAAGAGGTGAAGACCACAATCTCACCAGTGTTTGGAGTGGGGAACTCCTCGCCGGCCGCTGGACGCCAGCCGATGATTTATTTGGGCGGAAGAACTCCGTTCTTCACCATTTCCCGCAAGGTCGACTCTTTCACATCCGAGGTAGCCCATTGGTCGAAAGGGATTTCTCTCTCTTCCGCCATGGATGCGAGTTGAGTGGAGTTGGATCTAGCACAGGAAATGGGGATTTTTTGAGGAGATGTTGGCAGCCGGATGCGGATGATGGATTGTGGTGGAACTTGAGTTCTTTGATGGATGATTTTGCGTGAGCACGAGTTCTCGAATTCCTCAGCGCGGCTGATGAACAGGAGCGTGAAAAGGGGAAAAATTTTGGGAAGATGAAGCGGCAGGGACGACGTTGGCGCTTTGAGAAAGATTTTAGGGTTTTTTGCTGGGTTTTCTCGTATTTGGGCCGAGCCCATGAGAAACTTAAGGCCCATCTTATGAGTACGGCTTGACATATGTCCATGAGGACTTAAGCAAATTTGCTCTGGCAATATGCATATGTCTCATTGCCCGATGACTTAAAAATCCTTTCATACAGCAGTTACACAACTTGTTGAAGGTTGGTACGATGCAACTTGGAAGGTGACAAACAGTAAAGTTTTTTATAACTGTCCTGGTAACTTTTTAATAGGTTGCAGGAGCTGTTTGGTTTTTTATAAAGCATTTGATTTTTTATTTATCAATGCTGATTTGCCACCTTGGTGTGCTCTTTTTATCAAGACCAATATTATGGCAAGAGCTATTTAATATTTTGGTCGTGTTTTTCAGATGACTGATAAATTTATTAACTCATATTTTCTATTCATGAGAATTGATTGAGCTGTATGTTCCGGGACGACTCGGGCACAACGACTCGGATAAGCATGAGCTTGCCGCTCGGATTTTTTACCTCTGAGGGTCGGCTGAGTATCTTGTTCTGAGACGACTCAGGTAAATTGGTTCGGATAAGCATGAGCTTGCCGAGTGCTTGGATTCATTATACACTATGCCTTGATTATAAGGTTATGTGTTATATGATCTTTTATGATTGCTTTTGGCTTAGGCTAGGCATTTATTTAACTCAGGAGAGTATGATTACTATAGTTCTTGACTATATGCTTAATTTGTTTAACTAAACACATAGTCGGGGGCTACACCTAATTAGGTGCATCAGTCGATGCACCTAAATTTTTATGTTTGAAATTTTTTGAATTGATTTCAGCCCTTCACAGTCTTTCTTGGATGATGAAGCACTCAGGAGAATCAGGCAGAGATGATGGAGGCACTCGGCAGTGGAAGCACTCGGCTAAGAAGTCAATCGGCCGCGTGTTATTCAAGTTCGAGGCAAAGTTATCTCATCGACTATGAAGGTCTCGGGGGCTACTGTGGAGATTATGAGTACCGGATACCCTCACGGCTAGCTTATCCGACTTACCATAGGGGATAGGTTGCGCCCCATGATTATGTAAACCGGCTATGACTTGGGTATTACGTTACCATTGAGATAAGGTAACGGCCTATAGTCTACAGTTGGTAAGATTGAGGAGTCCGACTTAGAATAGAATAGGTCTCCGACTTGTAAACCCGCCCTCTGGGACTATATAAGGAGGGTAGGGCGTCCCTTGAGGGGCATAGAAAAATACACGGACAGACAGAAAACTTGCGAGAGCCCCTATTGAAAGAGATCAAGAGATCAATAAACACTCGGCGGATCAAATCCCTGAAACAGGAGTAGGGTATTACCTCTCGTTAGAGAGGGCCTGAACCTGTCTAAACCTTTGTCCCAACTAACCCATTGTGTTTGGCACTTGACTGCTACCCCCAGATTGATATTGCCAAAACCAAGTTTTGACAATCCTCAAGGGCCTTAAGACCAAGACATACAACGTCCTCAAGAAGCATGGGGACTCATGGGTTGAGGAGTTACCAGCGGTGCTCTGGGCAAACCGGACTACCCCAAGCCGAGCGATAGAAGAAACGCCTTTCTTCCTAGTCTACGGTGCGGAGGCAGTCCTCCCATCCGAGCTCACCCTGAGGTCCCCTCGGGCCACCATGTACAGCGAAGCTGATCAAGATTAGTTTCGCCGAGACGACCTCGACTACCTGGAAGAGCGAAGGCGGCGCGCGGCCCTCCGAGCTGCACACTATCAGCAGAGCCTGCGGCGCTACCATCAGCGCCACGTCCGAGCCCGATCACTCAGCATTAATGACCTTGTCCTACGCCGCATCCAAACGCGTGCTGGATTGAGTAAGCTCTCACCCATGTGGGAGGGACCATACAGAGTGATCGGCATCCCCCGGCCGGGATCGGTTCGACTGGCCACGGAGGACGGCATAGAGCTGCCTAACCCGTGGAACATCGAGCATCTTCGCTGCTTCTACCCATAAAGGGGTCAAGAGTTGTGCCTCGGGCTCGGGCGAACCCCGCATGACCCCTCGGGCATACGGGATTGGCCGGGGGCTCCCACTATATATACACGTGTTTCTTTCGGTACTTTAATAGCAAGCTTTCTTGATTTTTATCTAAGGTTGTGCCTGCGTTGTCTCTTCCCTTTCGGGTATTTTGGCTTGAGTTGGTGCGTTCACGCTCGTTCCTACCCTCGGTAGCCCAGGCCGTCTAAGACGCCGACGGGGCCCAGAACCGAGCCATGCCCCGGGATGTGGCGAACTCCGGGGGAAATTGGTAATGGCCCACAATCGGGTCCCCACTAACCCCCGGTCACCGCGTTCCCGGCCTGGCCAGTCTCGACATGTGGAACTCCCCAAGGATTAGCACCAACCCTTGCTACTTGAAGCCGAGGCCCGAGCCCGAGCCCCCGCTCAAGCCAAGCTCGGTGGGATTACAGGACGGGCCAGTCTTATCACGAGCAAAAAAGCGTAATTAATATTGAATTAAAAACTTGTTCATTGCAGGTAAATGAAAATAGCAAGAAATGTATATACAAGCATGGCCCGAAGGTCTCAAAGCAAAAGAAGAAAAGATAAAGGCGTGCGGCAACCCGGGGGTCGGCCTCGCCCGCTCAGCCAGAGGCGCTCGGGCCACCAGCCTCGCCGTTGCTGCTGTCATCGTCACCGCTGTCGTTGCCATCGTCCTCCTCGTCATAGTCCAGCACGAAGATGAGCCGAGGGGCCGTCCCCTCGAAGCCATGGACGATCTCGTCGGCAGCCTCCTGGACTTGAGCGCGCGCGCCGGCCTCGGTCCCGGGGGGGAACTCCTTGAACGCGACCCACGGAGAGAAGTCCGGGTCGCGGGCCTGGTAGCTCGCCAGCACGAGCTCCACCGCCTCCAGTGCGAGGTCCATCGAGGAAGACTTCACCGTCTACTCGATATCCTCGGGGAGCTTCTCCAGGTCCCCGGCCATCTTCGAGAGGCGGTGGGCGAGACCCTCCTGGTTGGCGGCATACTTGGGATGCTGGCTGCACCATATGCCTGCCCGGCGCCCCGCGCGGTCCAGACGGGCGACGGTGTTCCGCAGCATGCCAGGCCCCACCTCGTTCGCCAACTGGAGGGCTTCGAGCTCCCTGGCGGACGAGTCCAGGGCCTTCTGCAGCTTGGCGACGGCGCCCTCAGCAGGCATGAGGCAGGCGGCCTGGTCGTCTTGGCCCACGGCCACCCCGCCGCCGCGCGCCAGCGTGTCCAGCTCCTTTGCCCGCGCCTCAAGTTCAAAGGCGTGCTGCTCTAGTGCGGCCCTCTCGGCGTGGGCACTCTCCAGATGGCGGCGTTCGCGTGCCATGACGGCCTTCTCGCGCTTGGCGAGTTGGTCCTCGTGCCGGCACGCCGCCGCCTCGCGACGGTAGATGGCAGATTCGCGTTTCGCGATCCCCCCATCGCGCTCTTTCCACGCCTCCTCGCAGAGGCGCAGATCTTCCGCCAGCCGCCGCGCCACGGCCTCGGCCTCCTTGAGGGCACGCCCCCGCTCGGCGACCGCGGCCTTGCGGAGGCGGAGGGCGGACTCCACCTCCACAGCGGTGGCCTCGTGCGCCACCAGCGTTGCCTCCCACTCGTCTAGGGTACGGGTGCGTTCCTCCAGCACCTCCAGCGCCTGGGCGCACTGGTCGAGGGCCTCGGCCCGTTGGCGTACGGCGGCCTCCTTCGCCTGTAGGCGCAAGGCCCGCTCCCCGAGCGTGCCGGTGCGCTCCTCCAGCGCCATGGTGCGGGCCTCCAGGGCCTCCTCGCGCTGGCGAGTCAATCTCTCGGCCTGCGCCGCCTTCCGCTCCTAGGCTGTGGTAGCGTCGAGCACCCCCCGCGCGGCGTCGAGCTTCTCCTCCAGCTCCGCTGCGCGGACCCCGTGCTGGAGGCAGAGGTCAGCCTGCGCCTCGTCCATGACGGCAGTGGTGACGAGGGCCGTCTACCTCTCCTCCTCCACCTCACGGGCCACCTCGGCCAGGGCCTCACCGCGAGCTTTGAGCTCCGCGAGGTGCAGACCGTGTGTCGCACGACTGGCTTCCACCATAGCCTCCATCGAGCGCCGCAGTTCGGCGACGCGCTCCCACGCCGCGTCAAGGTCGGCCCGCTCCCCCAGCAGAGCCTGCATCTAGGTGCTCAGCCTATCCAACACGGTGTTGTTGGTCGTGGCCAAGGCTTGGAGGAGGGGCTCAGCGCTCAGCGGAGTGGTGACGGAGAAGGGGGACTGCCACCCTCGCGGTGGCGGGGTTCGGCTCGGCTCGCCGGTCGGCATGCGGGCCTCGGGGCCTCCCCCTAGGGCCTGCTCCTCCTCGGCATCCGCCGAGGCGTCAGGCCCCGGGCGCGCCCCCTCCCCACCGTCGCCAGTGGCCCCCGCAGTCGCCTCGGCCTCCCGCGCGGCCAACTCGGTAGCCCGGGCAACCGTCTTGGCTTCCTGTGCGCTGGCGGCCTCGGCCTCCCGCGCGTGGCCTCGGCCACCTGTGCTGCCACTTCGGCCTTGGCCTCTTGTGCGGCCGCCTCGACCACCCGAGCAGCCGCCTCGGCCCCCCGAGCGGCCCTCTCATCCTGGCGTGCCCGGGCCGCCTCCCGAGTAGCCTCCTCGGCCTCCCGCAGGTGTGCCTCGGCCTCCCGGCGGTCGGCCTCCCGCCGCCGCGCCTCCTCGACCATCGGCTCTTCGGCCCTGCCGCTTGTAGGCCGGTCGGCCTTGGATTGGCGGGAAGGGTCACCGCCCCGGGCGCCGCGGGACGGGATCTCGCTGAGGTACAAAAAACAAATAAAAGCAAAATAAGGGGCCGGGGGAATAGAGGATCGATCGCCTCAGGTGTGAGATCGTACCTGTGGGGCGGGCGGTTGAAAGACCACTTAGGGGGCTTGATGAGGCTCCCCCTACATGGTTCGGTCTCCCCCATCTTGCGAAGCAGCTTCTTCTTCCTCTCGGCCTCGGGCAGGGACGTCGGCACGGCGCTCACCGGGCGCCCGCTGCCGGCGCGCTCCGCCCCGCCCCCATGGGGAGGAGATGGAGGAGGGGTCTCCCCTTGCTTCCTCTTTCCCTTGGCGTCGGCAGGGCGGCTACCCCTGAACCCCCGCCGTTGGGCCCCACTGCATGGCCCCTCTGGGGAAGGTCGCTATCCCTCTCCGCGGCTACCACCAGCGCTGTCGCTGCCATGGTGGGCCCGGTCCCCCGAGGCACCGACCGTCTGCATGATGGCCAGGATGTTGGCGCGCTCCAGGTCGCTGCAGAGGGGGAGGATCCCCGGAGGGATGAGGGACGACTCCACAGCGCTGAGGTTTAGCACCCGTTGAACCACCATCTTGAGGTCCTCGGGGTCCCAATCCCACTTGCGGCCTTGGTGCGTTCTCAGGAGGTCGTCGGGGTCGGTGTACTCCCAAGCACCCCGGGCGCGTCGCCGGAGCAGCAAGATCCGACGGCGGAGGTAGTCGCTGAACACCATGGCGCCTATAAGCCCCAGGGTTCGCAGCCTGGCCAGGTGGTCCAGGATGGCGTCGTAGGCGTCCCCCAGCTCCACCGTCGGCCGCCAGCTCGGCGCCTGCACCGGCGGCCGGCTCGGGAGACGAAGGCGCGCTTCGTCGGGGAGGGCGGTGTAGAACCAATTGCTCTTCCAGTCGTCCCACTTCTTGCGTAGGACGCAGGGGATGTAGCGGTACGCCACCTTCCTGCGTGGCTGGAAATAACAGCCACCAACCTCCATCGGCGGTGATACCGGTTGCACGGTGAAGAACCACCGGAACAACCGAAGGGATGGGCACACCCCGATGTACATCTCGCACAAGTGCGCGAAGATGGCCAGCGTCATCACGGCGTTGGGGGTGAGGTGCGCCATCTGGAGCCCGTAGAACTCCAGGACATCCATGAAGAAAGTGGAGAACGACGGGATCAGCCCCATCCATGGCAAAAGAAAGAAAGAATATCGACCGCTCCAGGTAGCGCGGCGCCGGGCGCCCCTCGCGCAGCATGACCACCTCCCGGCCGGTCGACGTCGGCATGAACCGGTGTGGTAGCCCGGCCTGCCTCTCACATGTAATGCGAGAAGGCAACAGCATGCTACCGTCCAGCGGCACGAAGCTCCGCGTCATGTCGCCGGCGAAGGAGGAACGCGAAAACGAGTGCGAGCGGTGAGAAGGGAGTAAGGAAGACGAGAGAGCTAGGGCATGGTTGGCTGAGGCGAGGGAAAAGTGGCGAGAGGAAGGAAGCAAATCCTTTCCTCAGCGCCCTTTATACCCTTGCCCCCACCGCGCTTGGCTCCTCGTTTCCCGTGCCCACTAACTCGCCCCCTCGTTTCTCGCGCCCACTCCTCCACTCGCCCCACTCACCCGCTTTCGGCGCACGCGCCAGTCGTGTAGTCATTACGGTCGAGGCAGCGCAGATCGTGTCTGTGTTAATTGCGCACGGTTACCGCGAAATGTGCCATCATTATATCCCTGGCAAAACGAACCAACGCTCCCCGGTTCACGAGCCGCCCCGAGTAATGCGGCGGTTAAGAGGAGACCGCCCATTACTACCGAGAGGCGGCTCCTTGCAGCACGCGGGATCGCGACCGTTGGAGTTTTACCGTGGGGACCCGGGCCCACGTGTCACTATACCAAAAGGGTGGCGTCAAACCTGGGCGTCCCTTGAGAAGACCCGGCCAGGCGTAACGCCGGGGGCTACTATCGGTGATATGGGCCCGGGGGTACCAAGACTACAGGGATGGGCGGCCCCCTGCACCCACGTGGCGCTCCCCCCAGAGGGGTCGGGCCCGAGGGTAACATGGCGGCTGCCCTCCCTAGTCCCCCCGAGGGTCGGGTCGCTCCCAGACCTTCCTCGAGGGTCAGGTCGCCCCGACCCCGTCTGCGCTGGTGCTGCGTGTGCGAGGTTAGGTGGGCGCGGCCAGAGCTCACCTAACCGCATTAATAACGGCTCAGGCGAGCGCACCACACCACATTTAATGCGGTGTAGCGCATGCGTGGCCAGTCTGCGACCGGTCACGGTGATTGACTAGTCGCAGACCGGCTAGATCACGGGTGAGACAGTGGCAGGGCGCCTGCGCGCACGTCAGGTGGCACACGGCACGCCTTGCCTCGTCCCATTAGAATGATGAGGGCCTTTTGCCTCTCGTCCCTTAGCCGGAGTTGGTATGCCAGCCTTGATCAGATGGTTTCTGCTTCCCGATACGAACGGAACGCGGAAGTCTTCATCCATTTAATGGAGTATGACACGAGAGTCCCCCGTGTCAGCCGCCTGACCGGACGAAGGCCATGCTGCAGCGTCTGTGCGTGTGGCTTTCGAGTCAAGCAACAAGACAACCATTAAATGTAAAAGAATGTTTTCCTTCTGTCTTAGGCAGCCCTTTAGCCCATGTGGTAGCCCCTTGACATATAAAAGGAGGTCCAGGCCTGAGAAGAGGGGAGGATGAAGGAAAAAACAGATAGACAGGAGAGTAAGAGAGAGCAAACACTGGTATTCCCTGATTTTCCAGTCGCATATCCTCAAAACACAGGAGTAGGGTATTACACTTCCCAGTGGCCTGAACCTGTATAAACGCTTGTGTCTCTGTCTCTCTCTCTTTCTTGTGCAATCAGGGGAGTAATGAGTTTCACCCTGCGCCCCTGGCCGAACTCACAAAGGGGGCCCCTCTCTATCCCCCATTGAGGAGCTAACACTCCGTCAAATGGCTTCACAACAAGGTCAGTAGATCAATTTTTCGCATTAAACAGAGGTGATCATGTTTAGGTTAAGACTTAAATTGATTAAGTAAGATTAAATTCCAATAGATACATCACCCAGGCAAATCAACATCAGAGAGGCGGAGAGAGGAAACCTCGTGCTTTAGTATTTCACTGACGTCCAGTACCTCTTGTCCTCTCGCTCTACGACCCTTCTCTCTGGTGGTGTCAAGAATACCATGGTGTTTTCAGCTTTTTGAAGGCATTGGCGAGCTGCTCAGTGGTGGCAACGTTGTTGGTCTGATGGCGCCCGGTCACGCATAGCAGCGGTCGGTGCGGTTCAGTCCTTTGGTGTGTGGTGGTGTGTTTGTTTTTCTTCTTCCCGATTACAGTCTTTTAAGGTTGTAGTCTTTTTTTTTTCATATCAATGCGAAACATCGCGCATTGTCTGGTGTTGTTCTTTAAAAAAGTATTTCACTGACATAGGGTTGCAACATCTCTTTGTATATACACCCTAAATCTAAGAACAATAATGACATGTAGGGACATCTCATTGTAAATCCTAAATTTGAAAAACAGGAAATTCCTTGACAGACATAGTAGAGCGAGTAAAAGCTTGATACGGCATGCACTTCATGCCTCATGTTTTCATTATTTTTACACTTCCTTACAAAACTTGCCACAAAACCAGAGGACAGGAAAGAGTTATAAAAACTGCCAATTCAGTTGGTGTTGCCATGAACACATTGTAGATCATCAAGCCCTTCTGGGATCCCCTTGAAGAAGAAGGGGATACAATATTTTGCATATTTCTTCGCACCTTTCATTTCCCAATAGACTGAAGAAAAATAAACGAAGAAAATAGCTAGCCTGCGTCGAGGATATAAATAAGCAATTAATGAATGTTACTTCAACTGCATGGTTCAAATGTCCGACAACAAGAACGCACAGGTCAGTTTCTAAGGAAGGAAGTTTCAAAAAAAAGGAAGGAGGATATATGTGAAGCGTAATTGATATATATTAACAAAGTTTTTGTCCACCACTCTTTCTTACCATGGACTTAATTTATGTGTTTTGCAAGTTACTGAGAAAAAAACATGGGGGTACTTTTGGGTCTTAATTTCTGTGTTTTGAAAATTATTACTGAAAAAATCATGGGGGTACTTTTGGGTACTTCTTTGATGATAATATACCAATAGCATTTTCTTGTAGTGAATCGAATTGAAAAAAAACTCTAATAAATTCGTATGCACAAATGCTAAAAAGTTTATATTTTGACAGCAAGTAAGAATTAATGCATAAGGCACTTGGTGGTTATTTATATTTTAGTACATGATAAAATAGACTATAAAATGAGGTGTGTGCTATGAACTCTAACCAGACCGAAGAGAGAATGATAGCAATCTGGTACCCATGATCAGTATATATTCCAACGTTTGTAGGGTTTAGGATGCACACGCAGGTGGTCGCAATGGTGTGAGTGTGACGTGTGTGTCCTATACGCATTAATTAATTGTCTTACTGTCCTTGTCTATCTAAAATAATAGAGTTGACTTTGCTCGGCCAATAAAAGATTGACTTATACTGACCTGATATAATCAAGGGGGATAATATTTTTGTGGAAGTCCTTGCCGAGCATAACTACCATGATAACTGCAATTGGAACACTCGCATATTATTAGAGATCTTAGGCAATAAATTCAACTATGCAATTGGAACATGCTTGATTGCAAGATAAACAAGAAAGATTTCAAATACTACTGTATCCGTCTCAAAATATAAAAAGTTTTAGAATTGGACACGAATATTAAGAATAAAAAGTTGATGAAATTAAATAAGGAATGGTTATGATTGGTTGAGAAAAGAAGTTAGAGAATTTGAATGGTGAAAGATTGTAATTGGTTTAGAAAAGAATGTAGGTGAAAAAATTATTATATTTTGAGATAAATTTTGAAGACTAGAAGTTATTACATTTTGAGATAGAAAGAGTGATAGTTATGTTGTTGAGAAAAAGTAATCAACGAAATGTTTGACTATAATTAAATATATGACCGTTGCTGACTTTTAGACATTACTCCTATCGCTTTCATAATTCTTGACGTTTTGAAAAATGACACGGTTTTCAAAATGTATCGTTTGACTATGTTTTTTATTATAATATATATGTGATAAATAAATATATTTTTATTTTTATTATAGTATTTGTAAAAAAAATCTATCTATATATGTTGTTTTAGTGTTTTTAAGCTAAAGTTATTAATAATTAAAGTTATAAGAGTTTAATTTTAAATTAACCTAAAACATCAAGAATTATTGTTCTAGTGCTTTCAAGCTAAAGTTATTAATAATCAAAGTTATAAGAGTTTAACTTTAAACTAATCTAAAACATCAAGAATTATTGTTCTAGTGCTTTTAAGCTAAAGTTATTAATAATCAAATTTATGAAACTTTAACTTTAAAAAAAATACCCTTTTAAAATAATGATAAAAAAGAGTTTAACTTTAAACTTATCTAAAACACCAAGAGTTTTATAGAAATATGTCATTAGATTCCAAATATCAAAAGAGGGATGCATCATGACTGACGAACTTACCCAACTTAAGCCGGATGAGTAGGTCGGGGCAGAAGCCCTGTCGCCGGAGATCGGCCGCCATGACGCTGAGCTTGTAGAAGGCGTAGGCCAGCGCGACGTCGAGGCACATGGCCGGCGCGACGCGCCACAGCTGCCACAGCCCGAGGCACGTCATGGCCGCGCCGAACGGCATGCCGACCTGGAAATCCTCGACGTGGAAGACGCTCTCCAGGCCACGCACGTCGCGGGCGAGCTCCCGGAGCGGCCGGACGACGCCGGCGGCGGCGCCCTTCAGCGCGGCCGCCGCCTCCTTGGACTCGCGCCGGAACCTCTCGCGCAGCGCGGCGGGGCTGAAGTCCGTGGTGTCGAACTCCATGACCTCCTCCATGCTCGGGAACCACGGCGGCAACACCTTCCTGATCTCCGCGATCTCGTCGACACTCATCCCCGTGGCCGTCCCAGACAAAACCGAGGCCCTGTACAAAGTTTAAAACGGGGCCTCGTAAACCAGCACAAATAGAACCATAAATTATATATAAACAATAACATTAGATTGTAATGTGATAAGATATGAATTGTAGTACCTATTGAACTTGCGTCACATAAAGTTTATTTGAAAAACATCATTCTTTTGGTGTTCCTCGAAATGAAATCTTCAATAATATACTCATAGTCAATCTTGTCCAGCAGATCGTCCTCAAGTGCTATTGTAGCCAAATCAGTGAGCCTTTCTTGCGTCATTGTAGAACGCAAATAATTCTTCAATAACTTCAGTTTTGAAAAGCTTCGTTCCGCTGATGCGACGATGACAGGAATGGTCAACAAAACTCTATATGCAATTGTTGCATTAGGAAAATAGTCATGTCGCTTTAAGAACTTTAGATTATCAACAGGGCCCATATCTTCATTTGGAATAAAATCTTGAAGGAACCTCAGCTCCACATACAGTTCATTAGCATCAATGTCTGATTTTCCATCTCTTTTAAGAGCAGCCTCAAGATTATCACAAGAAGATCTCAAGCTATTACTATCCAATGACCGCAATATATTTGAAGTAAATAAGAAACCAAAATCCCTCTGATAGACTTCATATTGTTTAAATCTTATTGTTAATGAAGAAATAGCTTGATCAACAATAGGTGTAAAATATTCCCTTCTAAATAATACCTCTGGAGACTGTGTAGTGACATTTGGGTCTTCTATATTCTCATCAAATTGCCTCTTTCTTTTAATTTGTCTTTTTTTCTGAAATGTTGTGCCAATATCCATCTCAAGTGCAATTCCTTTAGCTATTTCCAGTGCATCTAAGAAACCAGTTTCCCTGTACCCTTTGAAGAAAGAAATCAGCCCTCGCACTTTCTCGATAGCAACATCAATAAGCATATCCTTTGCTTGCAGTTGTTTGCTTACTAAATTAACAGCATACAGTACCTCATACCAAATGACTATTGCCACTATAAATTCATACTCTCCAAGCTCATGATTTGCCAAACCTTTAGCCTCGCTGCTTGTTTTTACATCATTATCCATCTCTGATACCTGAAAATTAAGGAAAGAAAATATGTTTTTAAATTAGATATAACGAGCTGAAATACATTGTTATCAATATGACAACAGACAATATTGGGTACCTGAAGTAGAGCCTCACGAATGTCTGCACACTGAAATCTAATAGCTTTGACACTTTCAATACGACTCTCCCAACGTGTAGCTGATACTGACTTGAGAGTCCATCTTGTTATGTTATCTTTCAGAACTTGCCATTTCTTAGTAGAATTGGCAAAAGTTGTGTAGATGCGTTGGATGATTCCAAAAAAATCTTTAGCTTTTTCACAATTCTTGGCCATATCACAGAGTGTTAAATTAAGGCTATGACAACCACAAGCAGTATAGAAAGCTCTAGGATTTATGTCCAAAAGTTTCCTTTGTACCCCTTGATGTTGGCCTTTCATATTGGACCCATTATCATAGCCTTGTCCTTTCACGTCATCTATATCAAGATCAAGAAGCTTTAGCTCCGTCATCTATATCAAGATCAAGAAGCTTTAGCTCATTCTGTAGCACATCAAAAAGTCCTTGCCTAGTCGTATCATTTACTTCTAAAAATCCTAAAAAGGATTCTTCAATGCTAACACCACATGAAGATGTATCAACATATCTTACAATCAAAGACATTTGTTCTTGGTGACTTGCATCAGGGGTACAGTCAAGTATGACAGAGAAATACTTTGCACTTTTTATTTTCTTAATAATTTCAGACTTAATAGAAGATGCAAGCAAGTGTATCAACTCATTCTGGATTCAAGGACCAAGATAATGAACCTGTGTTTCTTCGTTTGTAATACGTCTAACATGCTCTTGAATAACAGGGTCAAATTCAGCTAATGTCTCTACCAAACCCAAGAAATTTCCATTGCTATCATCATATAACTTGCTGTTGCTACCTCGAAATGCAAGATTGTGCTTGGCAAGAAATTTTACAATGGCAACAATTCTGAACAAAACTTTCCTCCAATGATCCTTTTCTTTCTCTAGTTGTCTTTGGGCAGATTTATCAATAGTTTGATCCTTTTGGAATCTACTACGCAACTCATACCAAGTGGTCATATTCAAAACATTATCCGTACTTGTTTCATGCTCTTTAAGTCTATTGCCAAGATGTGTCCAATCATTATACCCCTCATTTGCTAACTGACCTTTTCGATGCCCTTTTGCAAACAATTTACATCCAAAGCAAAATATTCTGTCAAGTTCTTTAGAATAAACAAGCCAATCCCTATCACAAGCCTCTCCATTTGAAAGAATTCTAGTATAGAATTGTGCAGAAAACCTTCTAGAATATCTGTCCTTAGGCCCTTTCTGAATTGGTAAGTCTCTTTTAGGGCCATTTTGTGCTAAAATGTCAACTTATTTAGGATCAAGAGAATCCCAGTATCTTGGATCAAATATATTAGGCTGGAAAGAATCACTAGCATCTACAGAAGGAGAAGTATTCAAATTATCGCCATTATCACCCATTTCATCAGTTCTGTTGTCAACAAAAACTTCCCCAACCTCAACATTATTTTGTATCTCTGGAGAATCTGCAGGTTGATTATTGTCAATGTTACTATCAATTGCAGGGCCCCCATCATCTGCCTGATTACCTGATGACACATGTGATTCCTTGACAATAAACCTATCAATGGCTCCTTTCTGAGATTGAGCAAAATCCTCTAATCTTTGTTTCTTTTTACGCTTCTGATAACCAGACTCATATTTTCTAGATCGATTTACGGAAGACATGGCTAATGATTTGGATCTTGAAACACTAGATGAGTAGAGTAGTAGATGCACAGGTACACAAATCAAGAAAAAATAAAATAAAATTTAGAGACATACGGCAAATAACATCAAGATCAAATGCACGTGCTTGATTTAATAAGCAATAGATTTTTGGAATAGAAAAAAAATACCACGATTAGGCTTCCTCTTGGCCGCTTCCTAGCTTCACGAGTTCACGTTCACGTACCCTGCGTCCCTGCTTATTGCCAGAACTGCTAAACGCATTGGCACGGTAGTCACGGCCGATTCGGCGCTCGGCCTCTTGCCGTCCGCCGTGGCACCGATGATGAAGTCCGGCTGTCCGGCAACTGCGAAGCGGCGGAAGTGCGGCGGACTCGCGAGGACGCGATTGGACGGGAAGACGAACGACGGAACGAGGCAGAGGAGTCGGAGAAAGCCAGAAAGGCACACGCATTTTGGCCTTTTGGGCTACGATAGAACTTGGGCCAACCCAAAAAATACACACCAGAACAATTCCTGTTGGGCTGCATACAATAAGATGTTGGGGGCCCCTGGAATTTGGGGGCCCTGTGCAGTCGCACGGGCTGCACTTGCCCAGGGACGGCCCTGTCGCCTATATATACTGCATGCAGCGTTCAGAATTCCATTGTCTAAACGTGTGGTCTCGGACCCTCCAAAAAGTAATAAATAAGATTTGCTTAGCAACTACAACTCGATACATCATATGGAGTCGGGAGTGGAAGGAAAAAAAAGCTATAAGTTCGTGGCTCCGATCGATTCAAACTCGCAACCATAATGAGTCAAACCAAGCTAGGTTTCATAAACTTAATGAGTCAAACCAAGCTAAATTTTTAGCTCATGAGTTTAACGAGCCAACTCCTCTTTTAGCTTGTTAGTACAGCATATTATCATGTTAACTAGGGTTTAGTCTTTTCATTACATTAAAACTATTTCTACTTAGTGAGTTATTTATTAGCTATTATATATTATTATGTTTATATATATATATATATATATGATGAAATTTGAAATTATAAAAAGGGCATAAATGTGTTAACGAGTCTAACGAGCTTAATAAGGCAGCTCACGAGCCAAGCCAAGCTAGGCTTTTAACTCTGTTAAGGACAAGCTGGCATGTTAAGATAATGAGCTCAAACGTGTATATGATCCCGAAAAGTCCAACACGTTGCGCGTTTTTTCGCCCAATTAACGTGTTGGTTGTTTTCCTTTAATTTTATGGTTTTCTTATCCATGACCATTTCTTTATTAGCCTTAGCCATTCTCATTTTATTTTATTTTTTTGAAGTATATGTACGAGTCTCACAACCCACATGTATGTTTTGTTTTACTTTTTAAAATTGTTTTTTAATTTAATTTATATGTATAAAGTTTCTATGACGTATATGTATGTTTCTATTATAAAGTTTCTATCTATTGTTCTCTGTATCCTCCTGAGGCACTTGTTGTATTCTTTTTACATGCATTTGCCGGTTAATTGGATCATGGCATTATAATTTCTCTGATTTTAAAATATGCCATTACAATTTGCGATATTTAAGTTGTGCCATTAAAATTTTATGGGTATTTGAGATATGTTACCACTTACCCCATCGTTGTATTTCTCAATTTTTTTACCTAATTAGTAAGGGTTAATTGGATCCATGTCACTATAAATTTGCCATTTTGAAAATTATCATTACAATTTGTGAAATTAAAACAAAGGTGGTGTTTAAAACTCATGAAGATGAAGATTAAGTTGATGCACGTAAAACGAGAAAACCATTAGCACATGATTAATTAATTTTTAATTATTATAAACTTAATAAATAGATATATTTGATATTTTAAAGCAATTTTTATATAGAAAATTTTCGCACGAAACACACCGTTTAGTAGTTTGAAATACATGTTAACGGAAACCAAGGAAAAATCTGTATTTCAAACTACTAAACGGTGCGTTTCGTGCACTCTATTAATCTATATGTTTTTTCATAGCAAAAGGCAAAATGGTTTTTTCATAAGAATTTAACGATCAACTAATGGAGATAACTCACCTCAATGCTAACCTCGTTGACGCCGACCCTAGACAACGTCATCGTAACGAGTCGACGATGCCGCAAGGATAGAAGGGAGTCGGTGCTAGGGTGTCTGGCGCCGAGTTGGGTCTTGTTCGGCTGCCATTTTTGTGGCGCTGCAGCTGCAGACACTAGGTGGTAGTGCTAGCCGAACAGCCCCAGAGAGATTGTTTTGTGGAATAAGTTTTTTAACGTCTATTTGTAAAATGAGTTTTATTGAAGGGTTCAAATGCAAAGATTTCAGGGTTTAAGATGGAGCCCAAGCCGGCCAGGCCAACTCGAACCCGAGCAGAACGACCGACCGTACACGGTACATCTGGTTCCCTGTCCACCTCCCGCCACCGCGCGATCCATGGCGTTCGCCGGCATCCGCTGCGGCGTCCTCAGATCGGTGGCGGGCATGGACGGTACGGCGGCCCGCCTCGCCGCCTCCGCGGCGTGCCACCCTCCTCTCCTCCCGTGCGTCCACCTCGCCGGCGAGGGTACGGGTAAGTGGATCCTTCGTCTCCTCCCGCGCGTCCACCGCCGGCGGGGGTAGGGGTAGGCGAAATGCTAAATCAATCGAGGGTTCCACAGGGCGGATGGCGACCACCATCGGGTTCCACCCCCGTCTCGGAGCCGCGCCGCCATCCTGCAAGAAGGCGGAGTCGGACCCGGCGCCGTCTCTCCAGGATGCGGTGGATGCTGTGCGTGACCCTCCACCTCCCCGAGGGTTTTTCGGCAAGATCGCGGGGTTTTGGGAGTTTCTGAAGAAAAACTCGCCCAATTTACTAATCCTTGCCCTGTGCTTCTTCGTGAGTGTGCTCGCTTTTAAGGGAGAGGAGAAGGTGATTGTTGCAGTGACAGCTGAGGAGAAGGCGATTGTAGCGGTGAAAGTTTGCGACAAGGCTAACAAGATATACAACATCCTTTCTAAGATTGCGCCAATTGTGGTGGACTTCATCCGTATATTTGGGTAAGCTTCCGTCCATGATCTTGTTACATGCTTCTTTCAATTGCTACTAGTTGGGGCTCTATGACTAATATATGCTGTGCTGGTGTATGGATGATTTATAACTGAATATAAGCTTAATATTACTCCCTGTATTTATGCCGGTCTTGGCTGATTTGTCTTTCGTGTATGCACTCTCTGAATTTATGCTGGTCTTGGTTGATTTGTCCTTTATGTATGCATGATCTTTTCTTTGCAAGCAGTACATGATCTGTCCTCTTGTATAGTTGTGATTTGTGAAATACCTATGGTGATTTGTGCTTCTGTAAATTCTTGCTAGTATATGGTAGTTTGCAATGTTATCTGCAATGCTGAATGCTATTCTAGGAATGGTACCTTGAATATTTTGTACTCTCCATTTCATATTATAAGTTATTTTGATTTTTTTTCTAGTCAAACTTTTTAGATTTGATCAAGTTTATAGAAAAAATTAGCAACATATATTACACTAAATTAGTTTTATTAAATACAACATTAAATATATTTTGATAGTATGTTTGTTTTGTATTGAAAATGTTACTATATTTTTCTATAAGTTTGGTCAAACTTAAAAAAAATTGACTAGAAAAATAGTCAAAACAACTTATAATATGAAACGGAGAGAGTAATTTTGAAAACTACATTCTGAACATTAGTGGATACCCCCCCCTTTTTTTAAGCATTTTAAGTTCAGAAATCCACACTCTTGCAGTGTTCTTGTCTTGGTAGTATGTAAGAACACTCGTAATTATCTATTTAACCTTTGGTATTTTGTAAGCATTCTTCTAATTAGATGTAGTACATATTGATATATCTTTAGCACTTATTACATATAACCATACAACTAATTCCAGCACTTGCTGTACATACTACTATTAAGGTTTCTTCAAGAAAGAATTCAGATGTTCTGACTGGTTTTCTCCTGCTAGTGTTTAATGGATCAGTACCATTTCCTGTCTGGGATTTAGGGTATCTTCTTCAATGCAAGAGAAGGCTGTAGGATCTTAAATGAAAGCCTAGTAATTACTATAAAATTATGTGACACCTGTCCAAGCGGTGTGATGAAATCATCCTCTAATTTTAGTGCCAAAGTGATTGGGGAGTCCTCTACATATGTTTGTTCTAACTGCTGCCCAGTATGCTATGTCTGAAGATGGCACAGAGCTCAAGTTAAATAATTTATTAAATACTATTCCCTCTGTTATAGAATGCAAGTCGCTGCAGCAGAGGAATAAAATGACTTACATCCTGTTACATAGGTAATACATGGCATCATATGAATTCCTGACAATAATTTGTTGCTGTGAGCATTAAAAAAATGGCATGAACTTTATGTATAGTCTCTGATTGAATGAGGTGAAGTACTGAAATGCCTTATGTTCTCATGTATAGTCTCTGATGGAATGAGGTGAATGCATAGCGTCTTTCTGAAAATACCATGATTGTTCAATCCATGACATGAATACACATGCAACTGCAGCCCAAGTTCTATAACAATTTTGTGTAGCCCAACTAGATGTGAATTTCTGACACTAACCTTTCACAAGTAGTGCACTGCATTTTGTTTCATGCACAGTTTCTGGATGCTTCCATTTACTTAAACATTTTCTTCCCTATTTCCTGTATAGTTTCCAATGGATTTTTTTTATACAGACGGTAGCTCTAACTGCCACCCGAGATGTGAAAATTGTTCTTGGCTCAGGAGTTGACATTATGCAGATAATAGGAAGTTGAAGTTAATATTATGCAGGCAATAGGAAGTTTCCCTAGATACATTCAGTGGATTTATTAGGAATTTACCTAGATATATTCAGGGGATTTGATTTGCTGCCCTTTATGTTACACATATATCCAGTTGTTTTTGATGTGTAATACTGTGATGTTCAAAGGTATATCGACACATGTTGGCATATTTTAAGCAATGTAAACTGGTAGAAACGGAGCCGAGTAGCGATCTCGCAATCTCGCGCGATCGGCAGTTTAGAAAAGTTTGAGTGATACAATGGTGCACTTGAGGCCTGTATGTAATACGGAGAAAAAAAAATTCGCTACTAGTATAGTCATATTATTGAACCTGATGATAACATGATTGACTCCGTCCGGGATAATACGGAACAAATATGGTTCTCTACGATGTCATCAAAAAAACAAAATATATGGTTCTCTACGAATCGCATTGAACCCTAATGATATCATGATTGTGTTTCACTCCTCGTCGAACACGTACACATTTTGGTACTCCTACTTGGCATGTTTTACGTTTGTTAAGTATTCTCTCTATATATGGTATATATATGAATATGATTCGGGCTGGCGAGGGATACTACCTCGCCGGCGAAATGGCGTCGCAGGTTGGCATCAGGTCTCCTGGCGCGGCCGCCGCGCGGGTCTGCACGGCGCCGCGTCGTCCGCAGATCTCCTCACCGCCGGCGCGCGTGCGCCTCATGATCCATCCCCCAGGCGACCACGCCGCAGCCGCCGGGACACGCCCTCTCCATCTTCTGGGCACCGCCGTCGCAGCCTGGACGGCGGCTGTCGCTAACTGCACGGCGTGCTTCTTCGGCTTCGAGTGGCACGAGCCAGGGCGCCGCCGCCGCCTCCGCCGTCGAAGTCATGCCCCCGGTGGGGGCCGAGCGACGAGGAGGTGGCCGAGTTCTACGCGACGGACTTCAGCAAGGCCGCCGTCCGCGAGTCCAGGGAGGCGGCAGCCGCGTTCAGGGGCGCCGTCGCCGGCGTGTTCCGCCCGCTCGTCGACAACTTCGGCGACATGAAGAGGTTCAAGCACCAGTGGCGGACGTACAAATTTGATATTACTAAATATGAAACAAATGAATAAGTTTTATGTTATATATTCACAAAACTCTCAATAGTCGACAATTTATGGTTAGATTTCTTGTTTTCAATGTCGGAATGTTGTTTTGGCCCAATTAAATGATATATACACATAATATGCATGCTATATGAGAGGTTATTTGTAAAAAGTTTTGGGGTACCAGTGTACCTCCATGCCTCATGGTGTGTCCGCCCATGTCAAGTATGCACACGACACCGAGTACCACCTGGGCATGCCATTCGGCGCCCTCATGGCGTGCATTGGGATGTACCAGCTGTGGAAGGCCGTGCCTTGGCTGTGCCTTGACAACGCGTTCGCTTGCACCTTCTACCAGCTCAGCGTCATCGCGGTGGACATGCGGAGGCAGTGCTTTTCTGCCGATTTGATCATACGCCTTAAATTAGGTATGTTTTTTCTTACAAGATATTCCATCCAGTCTACTTCCTCCGTCCCAAAAAAAATCAACCTAGGAGGATACTAGGAGGGTCATATCCTCTCCTAGATTGAATTTTTTTTAATGCAGGGAGTAGGGGCGAAGCTAGAATTAAGATTTGGTATGCCAACACGTGATGTGGTCAAAGTTTCATATGCCGCTAAAGGTTTACAAGAGCTATTTTGTCATAAAAAATAATGTTTAATTCTTAATGTTTAGGACTAGATTTGATCAAAATTTTAGAACTTTGGTAATTGATTTTATATTAATATAATATGTTTATAACATTATAATGATACACTTCAAGGCAAATCCATGCACACTTTTTTTAACCATACTTTAAGAAATTATTGGTTGTTAAAGTTTAAAAGAGTTAGATCAAATCTTGCCCTAAATATAAAATATTTACAATAGTCGCACTTTACTTTGAGCAAATTGTACCTATCATATATACAGTACATAGTTTCAATTTACAACATGGCAAATCAGAATAAGTTTCAGTTTGCACTAGGCTGTTTCATAAAATTGGAGAGAAACCTTGTTAAATGTAATTGAAACTTATGCTAATTTTAAATTTATACCATGTTTCATGAAGTTTCATTTGGATTTTTCAAACTTCAAAAAAAATTTATAGGTCTGATAATGTATCCTGGTGTTTAAGTGATACATATTTGAATACACTCTGATATAAAGTAAAACATATGCGCTAAACTTTGTGCGAAGTGAAACAAAGTGCAATGTATAGTTTATTCAAGTATTATTTATAAGTTATAACTAGAGGAAGTAAAAAATGTAAATAGAAATATTACGATGGCAACATACAGTTGTTCATGTTATTTGATTGTGATATAAAGAAACTACCAAGGTGATTGCAGGGCCGGCTCTATATTTTTGAGGGCCCTAGACGAAATGGATGCTATAGGCCCTTAAGGTTATATATATTTTTACTTGTAATTTATACTTTATAAACCATGCATACTCTAAAGTGACAAAAAACATTATTACCAAATTAATGATCTAAAATTAGTGAGGGAAAAAATATAATCAAGCACATACCTTTAATTTGCTTGGTGATCGAGTGAGTACAAAACTAATAGGCAATAGATTGGAGAAAATAAATAAGATTTGTGGAATCGGAACAGATCAATTTTAATTAGAGAGAAGAAGGATCAATGCATTGGATCATCACCTGATCTAGCTTCAAGTTTGTTGTTTTGATTTTGGAGACTGGACTTGGAGAAAGAAACTCCACCAACTAGCACGGAAACTATTTAAACCCTTAAGGGAACATCCTCTCGTTATTTGTACGTCACTCAAATGGTTATGAAAAATTTTAAAAAAATTCAACAAGATAGATTAATATGTGATAATTCACCCCCACAAACATGCAAGGTTAAATTTAACTTTTACAAGTTGCAACGAAAAAAACAAATTTAACTACGAATATACATAGTTTAATTTATTTTTTTTGTTGCAACTTATAGAAGTTAAATTTTGACTTGCATGTTTGTTAAGTGATTTATCATATATTAATTTATCTTGTTGAATTTTTTTAAAAAAATTTATAACTATTTGAATGATATGTAAGAGAGAGCGTTCCCTCGAGAGTTGAGAGTTTAGAATCCACTCCCCTAACTAGCATCCGTCTCTAGTTCTCCATGGGAGGTGTGGGTATTTGTAGAGAGATCCAGTAGCTTGGGCGACCAGGAGAGAGACCAATACGGCAATACCAGGCCTACCAAGCTATTGGGCTTGGCATAAATATACCTATACAGTATGCAAGCATAGATCGGGGCCCCTCTTTGGTTTGGGGCTTAGGCCATCGCCCTTTATGGTCCTGCTCCAGAGCTGGCCCTGGGTGATCGCATGATGTTCAAATTGCTTGAGTGATCTTTAATAGATCTAATGTGTTTTTTAATACAGTTATCCTATTTTTCAATCTTCAGAGACTTCTGCAATATGATATCCCCTCTTGATTATATCAGGTTTGTGTAAAAAAAACATCCACTTAAACTCTATCGCAGCATTTATGGGTTCTTTTCGAGGGATTTGCAACTTTATGCCGTATTTACTTAAGCATGCACTATGTATTATACATCTCTTTGACCATGCTTTCTTTGTGCAAACAGATTTTCTATGTTTTACATATATACTATTTCGTTCATGTGGGACTTGTCCGGGATGAAGAATTATGCGAAATATGCTCTTCCAGCTTTGATGGATGATCTACTGAAATTGACATAGGTTGTGTTTTTTTGAGGGGTTGGGAACCCCTTTTCTCCGCACGTATAACGGAGCGACGGAAGTTACTTTTGGCATAGATGTATTGAAGACTGAAACGTGAGAAGATGCGTGAGTTACTTTTAATATATCTTCGTATCAGTTCACCTTGATTTTGTTTTTTTACTCTTAAATGAAATTGAGTTTGAACTTTGAACTTGAGATTTGGTGAGAATGTATTTCATACCTCTATAGTAATCTTTTTATTTATTTAGATAACTTTTAGATATAGTTTTCACAGGATATTTCCCTTTATGCCTATTGGGAGAGAAGTCCTCTGCACCAAATTCCTCAAAAGCTCGTGTGGACTTGGTACTAGCTAGAGTACATAGTGTAATGTGCAGTTAATTTACTTGAATATCTAGTTCGTAGTTTATCAAAAGAGAGTATCAAAATCAAGCTTCAGGATCTGCAATGACTCGATACAATTTTGCACAAATTCTGAGCTAATTTTATTCCAAGCTTAAGCACAATATATTCAGCTAAAAAGGCTTTTCATGAAGAACTCCACAGGGAAACAGATGCAATACTGATCAACGAGAGGTAGATGTTTAAACAGTGAGAAAAAAATTCTAGAGACTCACCTGTTCATAGTTATTAATTCGTTATTATACTTTACAAAACTTTGTGGAGGGGACGGCATCCTTCCTGGAACAAGCTCCTAAGGGTTCCTTGTGGTCATAACTAAATAAATCCCAAGCAAACTTCTAAGTGGGAACCACTCACACAAATGCATCACCAGTCAGCAGAATCATCATATGGAGATACATAACCAGGATACCACATAATCCTATATATTTCTTGTATACCACCTCTAGATTTCAGCAGATTAAACAACGCAATAAGAGAGCGCCTGGCATACTTCTTCACGCCAGCAACATCGAATACGAATGCACAAATGAAGAGGAAGAAAACCGGCATTCTGTATCATGAAACAACAGTTTAGTTAGTGGCAAATGAAATATCAACAAGAGAAATAAAATAACTATGAAAAAACAGCTCCAGCATTACTGCACTAGAAGAAGCATTGTCTCTTTGAAATTTACAAGTTGATTGGCAAAATTCTGAACACTCGAGCTACTTCCCTATGGTATTCCCTGTGAGTATTTCACATCCCTTTTTCTTTTTTGCCTACTACTGTGTGCTGCAAGTCCTCTCTCAGTAACTTAACTTTTTTTTTTCACCCATATCTTAGTAACATGACTTTTTTGGTCCTAAATAACATGTAACACTTTCTGCAAGAAATAAATGACTTTAAATGGTATGGTACTCTTTTATCTAAGTTCCTCTTTGAATTATAGAAATATTCAATAAAAAAAATTGTTGTTCTGATCTGCTCTATGCAAACATAGTTTTCCAGCATTGCTTCTAGGATGATGATAATCTTCGCAAGTAAGGATTTTGCTGATGCCAGAAAGAGCAGCGACCATTGTATGCATGACCTACATATAACCTCCATCCACAACATCAAACACAAAATTTAGAATCAATGCATACACTGGAGGATAAGTAATTTCGTATTAACATTTGAAATTCATAGTTAGAGAAGGTATCTGGAAATTTTGGAAAATATGTAATCCCAGATAGTATCACCGTTCTTCACTGCCAAATAATTCAAGAAAGATTTACAGTTCTCATGATCTAAGAGGGCTCCCAAAGTTCAGATCCCATGGGAAATGAGTCCACATGGCTGGACAAGAACTTCACTTCTAAAGCAGTGGCAATCTTATCAGATTCTCAATCAATCTCCTGCTCTAGCTTCACTACCAAAAAAAAACCCCCCAAAAAAAGCAGGAAGCACATCAAAGCCACCATGAAACTATATATTGCTACCTGTACCCTCATTGATCTATCATTCTATGACATAATAAAATCAGTATCCACATTCAAATTAAGACAGAGAAAGACAAGGGGCTTTCCCACATTAGTTTCAGGAAACAGGGAACCATCTCCTGGCAGTCCTGAAGGTAGAGTAATAGTTGCTTTCATTTGAATAGTTCGACCTGTCAGTTGTAGCAGTGATTTTGTTTTGAAACTTAGGCCCTGTTTTGAACCTCCTTTACATCTGTAAATGATTTCAACAGAATTCCTGCCTGTTTGTCTCACAAAGAAAAGATTTTAAAATACATATTGACCTAATAAAGTCCAGGAGTACATAGTTCTTCTTGATGTCTTTCATAACCATAATAAGTATGGTCCCTGCATTGAATAGCAGCCCATAAACAAGATAGCCTGAGTTTATAATTTCTAGGTATAGAACAAACTAAACTGAGAACTACTTGCACCCAAGCTTTCACAACTACAAAAAAGGTTCTGTTAAGTTTATGCCATTTCTTTTATTTGATTTTGCCAACTACATGATTTATCAACTTGATACTATAACACTGTTGAGCTACACAAATCCTCCCATCCAAACAGGGTAAATATTCCATCAGTGATTCATCAATACTAAAAATGAGTAATCAAACCTTGGAAAAAAGCCAGCTTCTTACTTGAGGTTATTAATGTTGTATCTCTATTTTTTTTGGAGATGCAATTCTATGTATGACTTAAACTGCTGATCAAATATGAAGAAAATGAATACCGAATTTAATTCGTGTGATCAAGCTGTTTGTCTTGTGCTGTCGGTGCAGCTCTGAGGACACAACGCTGAGCTTGTAAAACACAAAGGCAAGGGCAGCATCAACGAAGACGGAAGGAGCCACCTTCCACAGCTGGTAACATCCGACACATCCGAGAAACGCACCTACAAATATTGATAGACATTCACTGAATAACATAAGTGGTCTGGTGATCAAAAGGATATACAATCAACAGCATTGTTATTGCGGTATGAACTCAACTCAAACACACCAAAGAGCATGCCGATTTGATAGTCCTCGAAGTCGTAGGCGCTGCGGAGAGAGCAAATGTCAGCTAGGTTTCGAAGCAAGGGCCGGAACATGTCGGCGATGGCTGCCTCCCACTCCTCGCTCATTCGCTTATCCCGGACGCACTGCACCTCCACGCGAATAGTAGGAGGAGGAGCACCAGGGGAGCACCACTGCAGAAGCAGCAGCTTAGCATTTCTGCATCGGAAGAGAAATCCAAAACAAACTTCACCAACCACAACTTGTTCCTCTGTCTAGAATCACTTGTAAGGGGTCTATTGCTAAGATAAAAAGATAAGGCGAGGAGGATTGCTTGACACAGGCCTCTCCGGTGCAAGATTCTTTCACAAGGTACACCATTCAGCACGACTTTAGAGGAAGAAGTCGACAACACAATGGAAATCCAGTCCCTCCATCAGGCAGAGATGCCCATTTTTTGAAGTTGAAGGATATATTCCTAAGAAACCGAGTTAAAAGCCATGGTGATATGAAATTTGAAGAAGAGAATAGCTTTCCTTGAACTGTGTAGGGCCCCGATAGAATTTCTGACATACAAGAAACTGTCTTGTATACATCTTTCTTTGAAAGTGCTTTGCGCACTTGAGACCAAGCGATTGAGATGCTTGGCGAGGCGGACGGCCAGAACCTTTGACATCAATTTGGCCCAATTGAAGAAGCTCAAAACATCCTCTTTGATGATTCCCCAACAGCACTTAGAAGGTACCAGTGAATCCGTCTAAGCCCAGGTGCCTTTTCAGCAGCACATTGAATAACTGAATTCCAAATTCCATCCTTAGTGAAGGGATCATCCATCTCAACTGAGTTTAGCTCCGGCACCTCAATCTCATCCTAGTTAATAGATCACGTTCGTTTCACTTTTGTACCCAAGATGGAATGGAAGTGTTCGAATCATGGCTCTCTCCTTGTTTTCATGGGTTGTCAGGATGGAATGAGATAGCTGCAGGCTATGGATAAAATTTTTCCTGGCCTTGATATGGAAGAAGCTCGCGTTTGCATCGCCTTCTTTGAGCCAGACTAGACGCAGACATTCTCTTTTGCGTGCTTTAGTCACTCCCGCGAACCCCAAAATTCTGTACTTCAGTTCTTTCCTAAGCTGGCGCTCCTCTACAGAGAGTGTTCCCTTTGTTCCCTATGCAAGATCTAACCTGTAGATAAGTTCTTGGATCATATGAAACTGTAACTTCAAATTTCCAATGTTTGCTTTGCTCCAGCAAGGAAATCCGCACTTGTTGCTTCCTTTTTGTGAATGAATGGATGTGCTGGTGGCCACTCTGCATTATAAAGTGAACAACACCCTCCGTTTTATATTATAAGTCGTTTAACTTTTTTCTAAAGTTTTTTTTAGGTTTGACTAAGTTTATAGAAAAAATTAGCAACATTTACGACATAAAATTGGTTTCATTAAATTGAGCATTGAATATATTTTGATACAATGTTTGTTTTATATTAAAAATATTACTTTATTTTGCAACAAACTTAGTCAAACTTAAAATGTTTGACTAAGAAAAAAGTCAAACGACTTATAATATAAAACGGAGGGAGTATTTGTTATTGTGCTGTCTGCATGCTGCAAATTTAAAGGTGTTTTATACTGTAAAAGTAACTGATGTTAGGTTCTTGTTTCCCCGCAGGCCATAGAAGCTGGTGGGTGCCGGCAATAGGAGATGGTGGGTTCAGGCCATTATCGATTGAAATATCTGGTGAGAGACCTGTGTATAGAATGACATCAAACACAGAAAAACATGTTATGTCTAGATTTTTTCCTGCAGTTGATCACACTACTACAAAAACCTCCATAGGTACCGGCCACATAAGTACCGGATTTGCTAAAACCGACACCTAAAAGACAATTTCCGCCTATATTTTCACGAACCGGCACCTATAAGGTCTTATAGGTGCCGGTTGGTTGGGAGAAATACATTGGTGCCGGTTTGTAAAAAAAACCGGCACTAATGACTCCCCTCCAAACGGTCCTCGCGCCCAAAAAAGTGCCGGCCCTCCTTATAAACCGGCACCTATCACATAGATGTCGGTTCGTAATAAGAACTGGCACCTATGTCACGCCCAAAAAAGTGCCGGCCCTTCTTATAAACTGACACCTATCACATAGGTGCCGGTTCATAACAAGAACCGGCACCTATGTGATAAATAGGTGTTGATTCTATCCCTATCGGTTTTTCATATAACTTTTTCATATAAAGTCGGATGAATATAAACTTTATATAAAATTTGTAGAGCTCGACGAGATCTACAATTTTATAGTCGATGACTTTTTGATTTAAGGTCGTTTGGATGTCCGAAAATGTGTTATAATGTCTCAGATCTATTTGCATAAGTGAATATTTAAAATTTCTAAACGATCTCGGATAAAGACAAAACATATATAAAAGTTGTAGATCTATATGAGATCTACAATTTTGTAGTTGACAAAAATTTCATTTGAGCTCATCTATGGTGTTAAATATGGATTATAAGTTATATCAAAAGAATAGCATTTGTTTGCAAGACAACAAGTGTTTGTAGGTGAGATGATAAGGATGCTTTGGATGGAAAGAGAGGTTTCGAGTTCGAATCTTGTTTAAGGCATATATATAAATATGGGTTGAAAAAATCATAGGATTTATGGGCAGTGAATTGTGATGGTATAGATACTAAATAAAATACAAATTATATTTTTGGGGTCTTTTTAGCACCTACAAAAATTAAAAACGGGTCCACCAAACGGTTCCGAAAAAATCATAGGATTTATGGGCAGTGAATTGTGATGGTATAGATACTAAATAAAATATAAATTATATTTTTGGGGTCTTTTTAGCACCTACAAAAATTAAAAACGGGTCCACCAAACGGTTCCAATTAGAACCGACACCTATAACGTGACATAGGTGTCGGTTCGAGAACCGGCACCAATGACTTAGGTCATTAGTGCCGATCAATTGGTGCTAGTCCCAAAACCGACACCTATGTGACCTTTTGAACTTGCATCTATGAGACTTTATGTACTAGTGTGATATACGATCAGTAGCGGGCACTGTGGTTTGGAGTATTTGCCTCATTCTGCATTTGTGCTTGTATAATGGGTGCTGCTTCTAAGTAGAGATTGGGCATAGATTTGGCTTGAATCCAAACAAGGTAGTTACTATTCAAGTTACTAATTACTCCCTCCATTTATTTTTGTTGACGTTGGTTAGTACTTCATTCGTCTCAAATTATAGGCCTATATTTTTTACATGGTTTTTAATGACATATTTTGATTATTAATTTATTTCATGTTATATTTTCAACGAATATAAAATTAGCATCATATGAAAGTACTTTAAAATATAAAATTTAATGATATAACATGTATAATACTTAGCATATGGTTAATATGATTATTAGTCAAAATTATTTTTGTTAAAAAAAGGACGCACTATAATTTGAGACGAAAAGAGTAGTATTTGATAGTGCACACCAAAATCGTTCTAAAATTCCGTACAATACATATTTTTTCTACCAAGAAGTAAATCCAGCATTGCTCGAAGGTGGCTGATGTAAAAATTTGCGCATGTTGAAAGGGTAAGAGTATTTTGCAATTTTTTTGGTCGGGCGAAAGGGTAAGAAGGGTACAGGTTATTAATTTACTTTGTTTGTTTCCTTGTTTAGTGGGTGTTCTGTGTTCTTCCGTGGTTCATCCATACACCTGTTTAGAAAAGTTTGAGTGGTATATACAATTATGCTAGGAATCGTACTGAATCTGATGATGCCATGATTGATTCCGTTCAGGATATACTGAACAATACTAGTTGGATACGAATCGTATTGAATCGTATTCCACTCTTAACCGAACACACGTACTTTGGTAGTACTTTTTGCATGATTAATGTTTATTTAAAGTATATATCTTCTCTCTATATATATTTATATATAATATATACATGTATACGTTCTCTCGCTGGCGCGATAGTATACACCTACGTTGGCAGCAACATATTCGTTCCACAGGACTCGCCGGCGCGCGCGGTGCCATGGCGTCGCTGGTTAGCATCTCGTCTCCTGGCGCCGCCGCCGCCGCGCTGGCCTGCACGGCGCCGTGGCCGCGGGTCTTCACACCGCCGGCGCACGCGCGCCTCATCCATACGCCGTGCTGCGCCCGGACGTGTCCTCTCCGTCTCCCGGGCACCGCCGTCGCAGCCCAGACGGCGGCGGCGCCACGGAGGCTGTCGCTAAGTGCACGGCGCGCTGCGAGTGGCACGAGCCAGGGCGGCGCCGCCGCCGAGGTCATGCCACCGTGGGGGCCGAGCGACGACGAAGTGGCCGCGAGTTCTACGCGACGGACTTCAGCAAGGCCGCCGTCCGCGAAAGGTTCGTCCGCGAGTCCAGGGAGGCGGCGGCGGCGTTGAGGGCCGCCGTCGCCGGCGTGTTCCGCCCGCTCGTCGACAACTTCAACGACATGAGGAGGTTCAAGTACGCGCACGACACCGAGGAGTACCACCTGGGCATGCCATTCGGTGCCCTCATGGCGTGCATCGCCATGTACCAGCTGTGGAAAGCCGCGCCCTGGCTGTGCCTCGACGTCGCGCTGGCGTGCGCCTTCTACCAGCTCAGTGTCATCGCGGCGGACGTGCGGAGGCGGGGCTTTTCTGCCGATTGGATCATACGCCTTAAATTAGGTACTCCCTCCACATATTTCATTTTTTTGTTTTCTAAAAGTCAATATGTATTTGTAGTCTCTATTTGCTGCTCTATTCGTCCCAAATTATAGGACACTCTTTCAAATTATAGGACGTCTTTTTTTAAGGGAAGTCAAACTCAATAACTTTTGATTAATAATCATACTAACCAAATCTATACTAAGTATTATGTATATTATATTATCAGATTTATATTTTAAAATATTCTCGTGTGATGCTAATTTCATATTCGTTAGAAACATAATATGAAATAAATTAATGATCAAAGTATGTCATTGAAAACCGTGTAAAAAAATATAGGCCTTATAACTTAGGACTGAGGGAGTAAATTAAATTGTTGTCTGAAACCTAAGGAGCTATCTTAATGCCATTGGTACTGCATACATGCATATAGTTAATTCGTTTTATCACATGATGAATGAGTTAATTTTTTTATCTTAGTGACAAAGGAAATAGGCGTTACAAGATATTCCATCCAGCATAAATATTGAATATTTTGGAATAGATATAGAACTTTGGTAATTGATGTTATATTACTCTAATATATTTATAACATTATAATGATGCTCTTCAAGGCAAATCTATGCATACCTTTTTTAACCATGCATTTAAGAAATTATTGCTTGGTAAAGTTTAAAAAGTTTGATCAAATCTTGTCCCAAACACAAAATATTTAGAATAGTCACACTTTACATCGAGCAAAGTGTACCTATAAGGCATATATTGTGGGAATAGATTTTAAACTTTCAAGAAAACATTCTGGTGTAAAATAGAAATATGCGCTAAACCTAGTGCAACAATCCACATACAATTACTCGTGTTATTGTGATATAAAGAAACTACGAAGGTTTCCTCACATGATGTTCAAATTGCTTGAGTGATCTAATGTGTTTTTTATGCAGTTATCCTCTTTTTCATAACCTTCATGGACTTCCGCAATATGATATCCCCTCTTGATTATATCAGGTTTGTGTTAAGAAATAATCCACTTAAACTTATCTCGGCATTTGTGGGTTCTTTTTGAAGGATTTGCAATTTTATGCTGTATTTACTTAAGTATGCAGTATGTGTTATACATCTCTTTGACCACGCTTTCTTTGTGCAAACAGGTTGCCTATGTTTTACATATATACTCTTTCGTTCAAGTGGGACTTGTCCGGCATGAAGAAATACGCGAAATATGCTCTTCCAGCTTTGATGGATGATCTACCAGAGTGGTTTCCGAAACTGACATAGATATGTAGTGAAGACTGTAACATGAGAAGGAAGATACGCGAGTTACTTTTAGTATATCTTTGTATCACCTCGAATTTGCATTTTTTTTTACTTATAAACAAAGTTGAATTTGGACTTTGAGATTAATTTGGTGACAATGTATTTCATGCCTATACCTATATCTAGTAATCTTTTTATTTATTCAGAGAGCTTTCAGGTTCGGTTTTCACGGGTTTTGGACGCCTGTTTAGTTCCCTTCAAACTTCAAACTTCAAACTTCAAACCAATCACATCGAATGTTTGAACACATGCATGAAGTATTAAATGTGGAAGAAAAAAAAACCAATTACACAGTTTGCGTGTAAATTGCGAGACGAATCTTTTGAGCCTAATTGCGCCATGATTTGACAATGTGGTGCTACAGTAAACATTTGCTAATGACGGATTAATTAGGCTCAAAAGATTACAGGCGGAATCTGTAATTTGTTTTGTTATTAGACTATGTTTAATACTTCAAATGTGTGTCCGTATATCTGATATGACCTGATGTGACGTTTTTTTTCAAAGTTTTTTTGGATCTAAACATGGGCCAAGTCACGTGAAACTATCCTAAGGTTCTTCGATACCTGGTACTAGCTAGAGTACATAGTGTAATGTGCAATTAATTTACTAGAATATCTAATTCGCAGTCTATCAAAAGAGAGTATCAAGTCAAGCTTAAGGATCTGAAATGACTCAATACAATTTATTCAAGATCTTCACTAGTCATTATTTTTCTTTTTAACATTGCATATATATACACACATGGTATACCCATAGTTACACAAATTCTAGCTAATTTTATTCCAAGATTAAGCACAATATATTCAGCTAAAACGGCTTTTCAAGAAGGAAACTCCACAGGGAAACAGATGCAATACTGATCAACGAGAGAGGTCGATGTTTAAACAGCGAAGAATTTTTTTTGTAGAGACTCACCATAAGTTTATAGCTATTAATTCGTTATTATACTTTACAAAACTTCGTGAAGGGGAGGGCATCCTTCCTAGAACAAGCTCCTAAGGAGTTCCTTGTGGGCATATCTAAATCTCAAGCAAACTTCTAAGTGGGAACCACCCAAAAAAATGCATCACCAGTCAGCAGAATCATCATATGGAGATACATAACCAGGATACCACATAATCCTATATATTTCTTGTATGCCACCTCTAGATTTCAGCAGATTAAACAATGAAATAAGTGAGCGCCTAGCATACTTCTTCACGCCAGCAACATCGAATACAAATGCACAAATGTAGAGGAAGAAAACCGGCATTCTGTATCATGAAACAACAGTTTAGTTAGTAGAAAATGAATTATCGGCAGAAGAAATAAAATAAGTATGAGAAAAAGCTTAGTACTATTGCACTAGAAGAAGCACTGTCACTTTGAAATTTACAAGTTAATTGGAAAAATTCTGAACACTCCAGCTACTTCCCTATGGCATTCACTGTGAGTATTTTCTTTAAACTTTTCACATCCCTTTTTCTTTTTGGCCTACTACTGTATGCTGTAAGCCAATAACTTAACTTCTTTTGCCACCCATATTCTTAGTGTAAAAGTAACATGACCTCAATATGCAACACGTTTTTGGTCCTAAAAAACATGTAATACTTTCTGCAAGAATGAAATGACTTTAAATGTTATGGTACTCTTTTATCTAAGTTCCTCTTTGAATTATAGAAATGTTCAATAAAAAATTGTGTTGTTCCGATGTGCTCTTTGTAAACATAATTTTCCAGCATTGCTTCTAGGATGATGATAATCTCCGCAAATAAGGATTTTGCTGATGCCAGAAAGAGCTAGCGACCACTGTGACCTGTAACCTCCACGGCTCCACCCACAGCATCAAACACGGAATTTAGATCGATGCATACACTGGAGGATAAGCAATTTCGTATTAACATTTGAAATTCATAGTTAGAGAAGGATATCTGGAAATTTTGAAAAATATTTAGTCCTAGATAGCATTCTTGACTGCCAAATAGGTTTTACAGTTCTCATGATCTAAGAGGGTTCTCGAAATTTAGATCCCAGGGGCAAGGAGCCAACATGGTTGGACTAGAAATTCATTTCTAAACACAAGGGCATAATATTATCTCAGACTCTCAATCTCCAGCTCTGGCTTCACTGACTAAACAAAAAAAATAACAAAAGCAGGAAGCACATCAAAACCACCATGAAACTACGGCACTACACTGCTATCAGCACCAGCATTCTCCTATCAGTCTATAACTAACAACTGCCACCATGTATTCTTGTAGTATAGTATACAGATCATGACGGCATTGGTACCCACATTCAAATTAGGACATATAACAAGAACAAAAGGGCTTTCCTACATTAGTATCAGGCAACAAGGGAACCATCTCCTGGCAGTCCTGATGATAGAGTTGTTAGTTACTTTCATTTGAATAATTTGACATGTCAGTTGTAAAAGTGATTTTG
Source organism: Oryza officinalis (assembly GCA_008326285.1). NCBI lineage: Eukaryota > Viridiplantae > Streptophyta > Magnoliopsida > Poales > Poaceae > Oryza > Oryza officinalis. Next base: position 30,379,434 of record BDMV01000009.1, on the reverse strand, counting down.
TCCTGCAACTTTGAACCTCCTTTTCATCTGTTCAAAAATTCGATAGAATTCCTACATCTTTCTCTCACAAAGAAAAGGCTTCTAAATAGATACTGACCTAATAATGTCCAGGAGTACATAGTTCTTCTTGATGTCTTTCATGACCATGATAAGTATGGTCCCTGCATTGAATAGTAGTCAATAAATAAGATAGCCTGAGGTTATAATTTCTAGGTATAGAACAAACTAAACGGAGAACTACTTGCACCGAAGCTTCAGAACATATCTACCTTCTAACTAAGAAAAAGGACTGTAGGTTTATATCATTTCTTTTATTTGATTTTGCCAACTACATGATGTATCAACTTGATACTATAACACTGTTGAGCTACGCAAATCCTCCCATCCAAACAGGGTAAATATTCCATCAGTGATTCATCATTACTCAAAATGAGTAATCAAACCTTGGAAAAAGGCCAGCTTCTTACTTGAAGTTATTAATGTTATGTATCTACTTTTTTGGGGATGCAATTGTATATATGACTTAAAATTGCTGATCAAATATGAGGAAAATGAATACCGAATTTAAGCCGCGTGATCAAGCTGTTTGTCTTGCGCTGTCGGTGCAGCTCTGAGGACACAACGCTGAGCTTGTAAAACACAAAGGCAAGGGCAGCATCAACGAAGACGGAAGGAGCAGCCTTCCACAGCTGGTAACACCCGACATATCCGAGAAACGCACCTACAAATATTAGATAGGCATTCACCGAATAACATAAGTGGTCTGGTGATCAAAAGGATACACAATCAACAGCATTGTTAATTGCGGTATGAACTCAACTCAAACACACCAAAGAGCATGCCGATTTGATAGTCCTCGAAGTCGTAGGCGCTGCGGAGAGAGCAAATGTCAGCTAGGTTTCGAAGCAAGGGCCGGAACATGTCGGCGATGGCTGCCTTCAACGCCTCCCACTCCTCGCTCATTCGCTTAACCCGGACGCACTGCACCTCCACGCGAGTAGTAGGAGGAGGAGCACCAGGGGAGCACCACTGCAGAAGCAGCAGCTTAGCATTTCTGCATCGGAAGAGAAATCCAAAACAAACTTCACCCACCACTGGCCGTCGGCGAGGAGCGTCGACGCGGCCGGGCTGGAAGTGGAAGCACGGCGAGAAAGAAGAAACCCCGAGGAAAACGTCACTGCTCCCGGATCGCGAGGCGAGAACGGCGGCGGCGCCATCTCCACTCCGAGGTGCGGTAGGTATTCTCTGGGAGGAGAAGCAGGGACGGAGCCATCGGTGGGGCTTCCGCCGCTGGAAACCCCCCTCTCCCCCACCAGCCGGGAGGCGGAGCGCCGCCGCCACGGCTGGTATAGCCACGCCGCCGTGCACTCGACGCGGCAAGGACGGCCGGCCCGAGTCGTCGGTCATCGGGACTGACGAGCGCCGCGGGTAACCATGGTTCCATGGGCTAACCGGCGACGTCTTCACGCCGCCGCCTCGCCGTACAGAAAACATCGGAGCGGGCTCTTGCTCCTCCTTGCGAGGAATACGATGAGCCTTGCGGGGAATTTCGACGGGGGCGGTGCTGCTCGCCGGCGGGGTTGCGGTTGGCGGCGATGGGTTGGCGGCGGCGACACACCAATAGACCTCCAAATGGGCCGGGGGCACGTGGGCCGGCCGGCAAGCACGGTACTGTAGCCGGCCCAGGCACGACACGGCCCGTTAGCCGGCGTGCCGGGCCGGCACGGCCTGTGGAGGCCGGCCGTGCCTGGGCCGACGCCGCGGCCCGGCGTGCCGGCACGGCACGGCACGGCTGCTGTAGCGGGCCGGTACTGTAATCATCTTTTTCCTATTTTTTATAATCATCTTTTTTATATTTATTTCCTTAATTTCCTATTTTTTATAAATTATAATCATATTTTTTATTTTCCCTTTTTTTATTTCTTTTAATTTTTCCCGTATTTTTCCTTTTTTTAATTTTTTCCCTATTTTCCTCACTGCTTTTTCATATTTTTTATTTTTTTCCTATCTTTCCATATTTTCCTTTTTTTTCCTTTTTTCCCTCTATTTTTCTCCCGGGCTGCGGTCGGCCCATGTGCCCCCGCCGGCCCGCGTGCTGAGTCGTTCCCGTGCCGGCCCGGCACGGCACGGCAGCGTGGTGGGCCGTGCCTGGGCCGCACACGCGGCACGCGGGCTGGCACGACACGGCCCGCTACAGGACACGTGCCGTAATGGGCCGTGCCCAGTCGTGCTGTGAGCCGTGCCAACCCGGCCGGCCCGCTTGGCTGTCTATAGACACACCGACCGGAGGAGGGGAATAGGCAGCTTGGTTGCCGGCCGCTCGGCCAATTTGCACCTTGGAGGCTGTCACGCCCGAAAATTCTTTCCAAATTTTCAGACCATTTTGTGTATTAAGTCCCTGTCCAGGCATCAACCAGGGTACACAAAACGACAAATCAATAAACAGACCCAAACGTAAATAAAGCGATAAATACTTACAACAGAGGCACTTAGTCCTCACACTGAAAAGAAAACAGTAGCGGAAAGAGGCGATCCTAGCGAGGCTTCAGCTCCACTCCACAGGCAAACTCAACTGGGGTCTGAGCCTTGGTCCTCTAACTTCATCTTCAACTCAGAAGTACTAAACTTCTGAAAAGGGGAAAAAATAGCAAGATTGAGTACAACCACCGTACTCAACAAGCCACACCAATGATGCATACGTGCAAAGGGGAGACAGAGGGAGGCTTGTGGCTATTTGCAAAAAAGCGGTTGAAAACCTTTATACTTTAAAACAGTAAAACAGTTGTTTAATTAAGGCAATATTAATTCTCCACTGAACAACGCTACCCCACGTTGAACAGGCCCAACCAATCCACCTGAACTACACCAGTTCATTAAGACAAATTATTAAGGGTGAGACTAATCATGGTGAATCTGGTCAATCGGCCATAACCGCGGGCACGGCTATTCGAATAGTTTTACTCTGATCAGAGGTGCGCAACTGTACCCACAAGACACGATCCACCGTATGTCACCGTGCCATGCCTGACACGTTACCATGCGAGTGATCGTGACAAGATCCTTCACATAACCCTCCCTAACCAATCGTTCCCACCACAGGTTTCGCCCCCACCTTTAAGTCCAAGGTAGGCAGCCCCCCTCGTGCCACGGTGAATCCGGCAGCCGATCAACGGGTATGTCCCTCGCCGACCCAACTCCATCACGCCCACCCTAGTCTGGTACGTCAGCTAGAGACGGGTTATACTACAGATCCAGCAGTTGCCCATTCTTGCTTGTGATAAGCACTGTAAGTCTTCTAGGGTTTCCCATGAACCGGTCCTTAATTGTCATGGGCGCGACAAGCAAAACCATGCACCCACAGCCCACCATTAAGTCATATTTTAGTTAGATAATTACGACCAATGAAACATGGTCAGATGTTTCGAGCTCACAGCTCAGCTAGAAGCTAAAAGTAAAGGTGTAATTATCCCATCAAATGAGCTAGTGGTAATTAAGCATGGCTAAGCATATATAATTCTAGCAAAGTCAACATAAGTGGCTTACGCTAGCCAATTTATTACCCATGGTTAACAAAGGACGGTTAACAAGTAAACATGGCACAAGCGAACGGATAGGTAAACCCTATTCCCGTGTAATTAGCAAAACATGCACTTTATTTGCAAACGTAAAACATTTCACAAAATAGGTACAACATGCTCAAGGGGGAATGTGTGACTTGCCTTGCTTCTTCAAACAATCTTCCGAACTCTTTTCCTCGCGAGCGCAAACTTCCGAAACGGCGGAATCTACACGCTGGCACGCAAAACGAGGAAAAACTCTAATAAAAACCAAGTAAACAGTACATAAAAAGTAAACAAACATGTAGACTCAATTTTAGATGAATGTTTGCAAGTTGAATGGCTCAATTTGGAGTTCATATGAATTAGATATGATTTTAGAAGTTTTGAGCCATTTAAATGAATTTCTGGAAATTAAATCGATTTATTGCGCAATTATTAATAATTTTAAAAGGAAAGGACTACGTTGACATCATCAAAGGGAAATCGCGCCGGAACGCGGGTCCCACGTGTCAACGGGTCAAGGGGCGACGGTCCACGGTGGACCAAGTCCACGCACGCACGGGTGCGGACGCACCACGTGGCGCTGACGTGGTGGCCACGGCGATGGACGGGAGAAGTAGCGCCGACGTGGATGCCAACGCGGCGAAGCCGGGGCGGCCACGTGGTTTGGGTGTGGACCGGATTAAACAAAGGAGGCCCACGTGTCGGCGACACAAGGGCGAACAGGAGAGAAAAAGGAGGTGGAGTGGACTTGGCAAGGGAAAGGGGAAAAATTAGGCTGAGAGGGAGGTAAACTGGACTTGTGCAAAAGGGAAGTGGAAATGAGCCAAGGGAGGTAATTTGGACTTGAGGAGGTGAACTGGACTTCCTCGGGAAAAGTCAAAAGGGCCAATGAGATGAATGGGTCGAGGAGGTAACCTAGACTTTTCATGAGGGAGAGATGGGCCATTTGGGCCGGCGGCTCGCGGAGAAGGGGGAGAGAGAAAGGAGGCGAGGAGGGAGCAAACATGGACTTCTCGCGAGAAGTGAGAGGGTTGGCCCAAGGGGCTGCTGGGCCGAGAGGAGGGAGAAGGAGAGGGATTCGGGCCAGGAAGGAATGGGCCGGCCTTAAGGCCGGTCCGACCGGACATGGCCTCATGGCCGGAGGGGCACGACGGCGGGCTGCCGACCAGCGGCGGCTCGCGCGTGCGGGCGCGTAGCTTGGGCGGCGTAGCGGCGAGGGCGGCGGTGGCCGAGCGGCGACCGGCGGCGCAGTGCACGGGGAGTAGTGTGGTGGCGGCGTAGCGGGTCAGCGGCGCGGGAGGCGGTGCGTGGCCGGGATGGCGCGGGGAGCGGTGGTGCGGGCGGCCCGGTGGCGCGGCAGCGCGGCGAAGCGACAGCTAGGGACGCCGAAGGGGAGGAAGAAGAGGGGAAGGGGAGGGCTCACTGAGGGCGACGGCGGCGTGGAGACGCGGCCGAGGGGCGGCGAGACGCGGCGCGGCGCTCGGGCGGCTGCGGCGCAGGAGGTGCGGCGGGGCGCGGGTGCAGCAGGTGGCGTGGGGAGGCGGCGCGCTCGCGGAAAGAGGGGAAAAGAGAGAGAGCGCGTCCCGGCCGCGGGTTTTATAGGCGCGGGGTGGAGGAAGTGGCGGCGGATGCGGAGGAGGTGGGGGAGTGGCGTGGGATGCGCGGGCGTGGCGGCGGTTGCGGGCGGTGGTTGCTCCCGCCGCCTCCATCAGCCAGAGGTAGAAGACATCTGACAGGTGGGGCCGCCGGTCCTACCTGTCAGCAAGAGGGAGAAGAAACCGAACGAGGGAGGCCAAGCGGACTTGTGGCGAGGAGGGGCAAACGGGCCGGCTGGGCCAGAGAGAGAGGGAGAAAGGCGGACCGAACGGAGCGGGCCGAGCTAGGCCGTGGGAGAGAGGGAGGGGTTTTGGGCCGGAAACGGCCCAAACAAAAGGAGACCTTTTTAATTTGTTTTTCAATTAATTCAATTAGTTAAATGAACTTTGTGACTTTAAAATTATATCTTTAGCTCCAAAAATTCACGAAAAATTTTGGAGAGTACTTTAGGGCACGGGGAATATTACAAAAATATTTCTGGCCATAATTTTTAAAGGAAATTTTTGATTTCCTTGCTAATTTTGCTTGTTTAAATTGCTTTAAATTTTTATTAAATTTCTGGAAAATATATTATTAGGCAATTTTTAATCCCGATCGAAAATCGGGGCGTGACAGAGGCCCAGTGAGCAAAGCCCACTCGGCCCAAGTTGATTACCTCTCCTTTTTTATTTATTGAGTAAAATGCATAAAGGGTTATCTAAGGGCCCAAGTTGATCACCTCTCCCTTTTTTTTATTTATTGAGTAAAATGCATGAAGGTTATCTAACTTGTTTTGATGTGTCATATAGGTCATTCTACTTGCATTTGGGTCACTAATATGAATTAAGTGACTCATTTACCAACGTAGCTATCCACACAAGCATACCTTATACACATGAAATGCCACGTAGAATTTAAAAAATTGCATCCAAAAATGTGCGGAAAACTCTATTTGTATTTTTTTCTCATAACACTACCAATTAGCAATAGACAAAATTAGTGAAACCAAATCATTTCACTTGTGCTTGTTTTGATGAGTTCTAGTTCTCAGTCCTTTCTCGCTTGCTATCAAACCTTAGCAACCTTTTATTTTCATCACGTATTTGTTACACTCAATTATATTGCTAGGTCTGTATATTTTCAGAAGTAATTTTTTCAATCATAGGTGGCATTTCATTTGTAAAGTATGCTCACATGGATATGTTTTTTTATGGTGATGCTCACATGAATAGTTAGATGAGCACATAACTCACTATATTTTGAAAGTAAAGTGATTTATATGACACGCCTGAATGATGCTCCATGCATTTTACTTTTTCTTTTCTTTTCTTTCTTTCTTTCTTCTTCTTCTTCTTTTTCTTTTTCTTTCTTTTGCTATTGGGGGAGTAGCTTTGTCTATAGTACTTCTGTATTTTTTTCCGTTCACTTGATTGAAATATTTGTTTAAATATTTATCTTTTGCACATTCCATAAATGCTAATGAAGACTTATCATTGGTAGAAAACATATCTGTCCACAACAAAACGTTATGGTAACTTCAACAATTTCAGAATATGATGGTCCAGTTTTTCCTAAAATTTTGACATCTTAACCCTATTTATAAACTTATTTGAAGAATAGACCCTGTAAAAAACTTTAACAAAAAATGACCCCAAATCTCAACACCATCGACTACAACATCTCAGCGTTACTTTTTTTTTGCGCTGATAACGTTTAGACGTGGCAACGGAATCCATGTCAACAGAGGTCAGCACCAAATTTTTTGGCGTTGACCTCACATGTTTGGTTAAAACGCTAACTGGTGGTGTGGCATCCGCTCATCAATGCCAAAGGTGCCAAGGTTGACTCTTAGAAGCAGTGCATTTTTTCCCCTTTTGGCACCTTTTCTTTCCCTTTTCAACTATACTAGCCTATTAGCCTATTTAGTCACACATTCGCGTAACTTTAACTTTTTTATTAGATTTATATACGTGGTCCGTCACAAATATTATATGTGGTACGTACCAAACTGTATGAACCACGAATAATAATATGATGAGAACCATGATCATACCACACTTGTAGAATTTACCATGAATCTCATATGTCGATAGACACCTTTTTTTCCCTTTCCAATTATACTAGCCTATTAAGTCACACGTTCGCATAACTTTAACCTTCTTCTGTATTAGATTTGTATTAGATTTATATGAGATCCGTCACAAATGCTAGATGTGATACATATCAAACTATATGAACCACAAATAATATTATGATGAGAACTATGATCATGCCATACTTGTAGAATTTACTGTGAATCTCATATATTGATAGGACCGTTGATGAGAGAGTGCAGAGTATGAACAACAAAACGGACCCCTAATTTTTTCAAATTTTAATCCATGTCGTTACATCCCAATGTGTTTAAAAGCTTTTTGCTCTATTTTTTAAAAAATCACTCTTACTCTTTTATTGAATTGGCTAGAACATGATCTTTCCTTTTCTTTAGCTTAGATTAGTGTTCGATAATTATAATGGCCACCTCAAAGAGCTAGCTCATAACGATCATATGAATATGTGTTTCAGGTATTAAAGATTTTGTTTTTCCGCTTATCAACAAATAAATGACATAATCATTTATTCGATCTTGATTTAAAAAATTCTTCTTTCGACTTAGGTAGAGTGCCACCACTAATTCATTTTGTTGTTTCTTGGTATTTTCTAAATGTAGGTCATCAATTTGTGTTTCGCATAGGGGCCTTAAATTCTTAGGGACGGCTCTGTATGTCAATTTTAAAGTAGATTTATAAAATTTACTTTGTACATGCCACATATACATCTTAGCAAATTTACTATATCCATATTGTTATAGTGAATTTACTATGCCAATGTGTCAGTGTTATAGATAAAACATACCCAATGATCTTGGATTGGGCTTGGCGGGGCCCACCATATATGTCGACCCCTGTTTTCACAACAGGAATCATTCGTGTAATCTGTACCATTTCCCTAGATCAAGTAGTTTGGTATACACGAACTCACAGTTAAAATACCAAATGCGCATACACAAGCGTTTGGTACAAATTATTACAACAATAGGCCCGAAGGCAATAGTCTTAGAACAAGGGACCAAACAGTCCGGAATACAACCAAAAGCAGAAATAGATAAGGCAGCGGATTAGAGGCGGCGGCAATGCCATTGCCACAGGCAACGACCGTATCTAAGACCTACTGAGCATCGTCGTCATCAGCATCCTCCTGGTAGTAAGCATAAGGATTCTCCGAAGCGTCATCTCCGACTTCTGGTTGAATTGTAAATTGCAAGGGTGAGTACCAACCGTACTCCGCAAGCCACCACAACAATAATGCATATGATAGAGGGTATTTCAAGGAATGGCCTTAGTTTCTTTTGCATAAAGCAAGTTTTGTAAACCTTTTCGCAAGCCTAAGACCTAGCATAGACTGATCAAATTTTAATACCATAGTTCATTAATCAATAACGGTTCTGTCCACCATCCATTGTGATCCCAAGGATAGCTTTCCGCCATTGGGTCGTCATGGTTTTCTAGGGTCTACCCCTTCTCGCTTCCCGAGAAGTGGGTCCACCAGCATAAAAATCATCATGCAAAATCCCATCCCAAACAGATTAAGAATTTAGAGTCTAGTCAAGTGTAATACACGTCCCGTGCTCAATAACCGCGAGCACGGCTATTCGAATAGATTTGATTTACTCACACTGCAGTGGATGTACACTTTGCCTGTACTCTGCGACTGCCCAACGCATGAGCCTCGTCTCAACACATGAGACGCATCACGGCAAAGCTTTTCAATAACCTCACATTGGCAGTACCCGCTCCATGAACTTGCATCCTCATGCACTCCAGGCGTCACAAGTTTCTAGCAATGAGAGGAGTTCTGGCGCTCCCGGGGAGGAAAGACTTACACATACATTAAGTTATAATTAAGTTTAGATTTACACAAAGCGGTCCTGTCACGCCCCAAACTAGCCCCGAGCGGCGGCCAGAGTAAGGCGATCCAAATTAACCTGTATACCTGTACCAGTCCCAGGAAACAGTACTGGTACAACAGAAAGATAGAATATCACAACAACAGCGGTCTCTTTATTAAGAGTAGAATTACAATCAAGGTTGGAACTGCGGACATACCCCGAGTTCGCAACAGCATTACAAAAAGGCGAAAGCGAAAAGGCGGAGACTAGCCCTAAGCCACAAGCAAAGCCTTGGGGAAAGGCCGAAACCCTACTACAGCTCGTGGTCTGCTTGCTCCTAGAAGAACTCCTCTTCAGCAGGATCCAACTCTTCGTCTTCGAGAACTGGGGGGTTATTTATATAGAGCAAGGGTGAGTACGAGAGTACTCAGCAAGTCAAGGGGAATTAGGTGTTTGATGCAAGCTTCAAAGGAGAGCCAGTTATTTTCGCATTTGATTTTAGTTTAAGACTTTCAGAAGAACTAAGTGAGTGCTTCTCAACGGCACGGACGAGAGAGTGCGTCTCATCCGATCGGAGCAGTGAAATGTATGGATTGATTTTGTCGGCACGAAAGGCTCCCTGCCAATCGTTTACCAAAACCGGCTGCACTAACAGCCACAAATCAAGCACGTCGGCACAAGAGGCTCCCTGCCAATCGTTCACCGACACCGGCTGTACCAACAGCCACAAGTCAAGCACTGAACAGGTTTCTCACACCCACAGCAGTTCACAAAGTAGTCAACAAAACTACGCTAAGGAATCACCTCACATCCGCCCATGACCGTGGGCACGGCTGTTCGAACAGTTGTTAACCTCTGCAGAGGGGGTACACTTTACCCACAAGACGTTACTAACCCGAGTCACCCAGCCCGTGCAGAGCAGCCACGTCTGGTGATTTTGAGGCTTTCACGACAAGACATTTCGAAAGCCGACTCAGGGTCATCTTATGCCAACGGGAAGGGTCCCACGGACCAACACCAGGTTAGGTCCCAGACCATACTGTGCCAGGAAGCCCAGGGGTCCTCCCTGACACCACCCCGGCGAATCCACTTGTCCCTTGGCATCAAGATTTCCCTGGCCTAGCTAGTTACTCAGCCAGGGGTGTCCCATTTCACCCATGTGGTCATACTTGACATATGTTTGGATGTAATTCCCAAGGAATCAGTCCTTAAAGCGAGAACGGGCAGACGTACCTCCAGTACGTCTCCCGCACCGCGAGTTTTAGAAACTCAATTTATCTTCAAGGCACCGACCCAAGTGTTGGGTTTTTTCAAGGATTTTGTAAACTCAAGTTTTACCCAGTTGATCATTTTAATTTTGAAGGGAGCCTCGATATTCGTACGCGGGTACGAATACCGAGACCTGGCCTGAAGGCGACAAAGGGGGTTAGGTCATTCAATAATCAAGGAGGTCAAATGCAGCAAGTAGGTTGGGCCTGCCGGTTGTATCACAAACCGCGGCTAAAGTGTCAGGTGTAACCTAAGGGAATGCATACTGTAACACCCCGGCCCAAGGCATAATAGGATTGATAGGATACTCATGCCAACAAGTTGCAACTTCTTTTCCGGAAGCCCATCTTCAAAGAACTCTAAAGTTAAGCGTGCTTGGCTTGGAGAAATCTAAGGATGGGTGACCGACCGGGAAGTCTTCCCGGGTGCGCACGAGTGAGGACAAAGTGCGCAGAAAAGACTAGTGTTGGTTTGTGAGGGCAGTCTATGTCCTATTTAAGCTGCTAGATGTAAGCGGGCCCGGCCTCGTCGAGGCGGGACGTTACAGTATGGTATCAGAGCCGACTCTCGCGGTTTCACGGGAGCGTGTGTCGCAGTTGCGCAGGCATGGTGCGCATGGCTGGTGTGGACCCGGTGTGGTCACACAGCATGGCACATGCGCTGGCACTGGACATGGGTGTGTCGCAGTTGCGCAGGCATGGTGTGCATGGCTGGTGTGGACCCGGTATGGTCACACAGCATGGCACATGCGCTGGCACTGGACACACGGACGTGGCCAAGAGAGGGAGTTCCTGGCTTGGGGTTGATCGACGAGGACGTCGATCTCTTAAGGGGGTGAGGATGTAACACCCCGGCCCAAGGCATAATAGGATTGATAGGATACTCATGCCAACAAGTTGCAACTTCTTTTCCGGAAGCCCATCTTCAAAGAACTCTAAAGTTAAGCGTGCTTGGCTTGGAGAAATCTAAGGATGGGTGATATGGGACGCCCCTGGCTGAGTAATTAGCTAGGCCAGGGAAATCTTGATGCCAAGGGACAAGTGGATTCGCTGGGGTGGTGTCGGGGAGGACCCCTGGGCTTCCTGGCACAGTATGGTCTGGGACCTAACCTGGTGTTGGTCCGTGGGACCCCTCCCGTTGGCATAAGATGACCCTGAGTCGGCTTTCGAAATGCCTTGTCGTGAAAGCCCTAAGGTCGCCAGACGTGACCGAGGGTCGCGGGCTGGGTGATTCGGGGTTAGTAACGTCGTGTGGGTAAAGTGTACCCCCTCTGCAGAGGTTAACAACTGTTCGAACAGCCGTGCCCACGGTCATGGGCGGATGTGAGGTGATTCCTTAGCGTAGTTTTATTTGAACACCTTGTGAACTGCTGCTGGTGTGAGGTTTTCCGTTCTGTGCTTGGTTTAAGGCTGTTGAAGCAGCCGGAGTCGGTGACGATTGGCAGGGAGCCTCTCGTACCGATGTGTTGACTTGTGGCTGTTGAAGCAGCCGGAGTTGGTGACGATTGGCAGGGAGCCTCTCGTACCGGTGTGTTGGCTGGTGGCTGTTGGTGCAGCCGGGTCGGTGAACGATTGGCAGGGAGCCTCTCGTGCCGACAAGAATCAATCGATACAATCTCACTGCTCCGGCCGGATGAGACGCACTTTCTCATCCGTGTCGTCGAGAAGCACTCACTTAGATGTTTCTAAAGTCTTAAACTAAAATCAATTGTGAAAAATAACTGGCTTTCCCTTGAAGCGTGCATTAAACACTTAATTTCCCCTGACTTGCTGAGTACTCCCGTACTCACCCTTGCTCTATATAATTAAACCCCCCCCAGTTCTCGAAGATGAAGAGGTGGATCCTGCTGATGAAGAGTTCTTCCAGGAGCAAGCAGACTTCGAGCAGTAGTAGGGTTTCGGCCTTCCCCAAGGCTTTGCTTGTGGCTTAGGGCTAGTCTCCGCTTTCCGCTTCCGCCTTTTTGTAATGCTGTTGTGAACTCGGGTTCTGTCCGCAGTTCCAACCCTGGTTGTAATCCTACTCTTAATAAAGAGACCGCTGTTGTTGTGATATTCTGTCTTCCTGTTGTACCAGCGCTATTTCCTGGGACTGGTACAGGCATACAGGTCAATCTGGACCGCTCTATCCTGGTCTCCGCCCGGGGCCAGTTTGGGGCGTGACACATACTTTGCAAAAGAAAATACTTAATTTCAAATTATGGTTTCAATTGATCAAAGATGACTTGCGTTGCTCGAGATCTTGAGCTTCCTCTTCGAAATCCACGCACTACGGGTCTTCTGGCTCCGAAGCTACACGCGAAACGAGGCGACTCAACACAACGATAAAAGGAAGTCCTATTAAAGACCACTAAGCGTGCCTTTAGATAGATCTCAATTTTTGGGGAATTTTGGAAGTTGAACGGAGTCAATCGGACGAGCGGTTGAGAAGATATGAATTTCTTAAGATTAAATGATTTTCTATCTCAAGGAAAAGAAATTATTAATTCCCTTGAAAAGAAAAAGAAAGAGGGACTTGAATTGGACTCTTAGTGAGATGGATTCGGCCCAAGGCCGAATCGGGCGCGGCCGATTCACTCGGGCCAGCGCGCGGGATGGAAGGCCCAAGGCCGAGCGAGGGAGGCCGATGGACCGGAGGCCGAGTGGCGCGGCCCATGGGCGAGCGTGGGTGCGGCCGAGCGAGCGGGCCGGCGCGCAGGAAAGACGGCCCAAGGCCGGGGGAACGCGCGAGCCGAAGGGGGAGCGGACTGGGCCGAAGAGGGGAGGAGGCCGAGTGGGCCGAGGCGGGGCGCAGCCCACGCGGGCGGACGGACCGGTGGACCGAGGTCGACCACGCGGCTCGGTGCACGTGAACGAGGCACACGGAGGGAGGGAGGTGGTTGGCGCTCGCGTGGCGCCGACGTGGCTGCCACGGAGGCCGACGGGAGGAGGACGAAGGGGAGGCGCCGAGATCAACGGCGTGCGACGGCGGAGGGGATCGGGACGGCGCGGCGCGAGCCCGGCGAAGGGAAAAACACCGGAGCGGAGAGGGGAGAGAGGGGAAGCGAGCCAACGGCTCGAATCAGAGCGAGGAGGCGCGACGGCGGCCGGCAACGACGCTAGGCGGCGGCGGCAATGGCGGTGCGGGGAGGGAGTGGAGGAGAGGGGCGGCGCCCACGACGGTGCCCAGAGGGGGTCGACGGCGCTACCTAGCGTCCTAGGCCGAGGAGAAATGGAGGGAGACGGAGGGAAAAAGGGAGTTACCACGGGATGGGAGGCTCGCCGGGGACGGAGGGGGGAAGACGACGCACGGGCGGCATGGCTCGGCTCCGGGCCGAGGGAGAAGGGAAGGAGGCGCCCGGAGTCTCCTTCGGGCATCCTCGGTTGCGGCGGCGGACGACAAGGGTGGAGGCATGGCACGGCGCGGCGGACGGGGAAGGTGTTCGACGGCGGCATGGGCGCAAGGTCGGTTCGGGGGGGAGAGGTGGTTCGGGGCCGCGTAGAGAGGGGACCGGCACGGCGCTAGCGGCCGAACGGCGGCTGCCGGATGACGTCGGCGGCGGTCGGGGAAAAAGGAAAAGAGAGGGAGGAAAAGGGGAACGCCCCCCTTGCCGAAACGGGCAAGAGCACGCGGGGAGAGAAGGGGAAGGCGTGCTTTCTCCCTAGACGGCACGCGCGCGCAAGCGGCGGGGCCGGGAGTGACGCCGGCGGCTTGGCGCGGCGCGGAGGCAAGCGGCGCAGGGGCGGCCCGGGTGACGGCGTCGGCGGACGGGACGGTCGGCCATGCCGCGCGGGCGCGGGACCAGCGCCGAGACGGGACGGGGCGCCGGTGGGAACGGGACGGGACGGGGCGGACGCCGGTGGGAGGTTGTCGGGACGGAGAGAGAGAAGCGACCAAGAAAGCGAGGGAGAGAGAGGGAGAAGGATTGAGAGAAGGAGAGAGAGAGGGATCTCTCTCGCGCGGCGCGCCCAGCACTCGGGCCGCGCGGACTGGGCCGGGCGGCGCGGCCTAGCGGGGGAGGGGAGGGAAAGGCCGAAGGGAGAGAAGGGCGAGGGGAAATGGGCTGAACGAGAAGTGGCCCAGGAACCAAGTGAGGTAAAGCAGACTTTTGGCAGAGAAATGGTTCGGATTCGAATTCCGATTTTGCGATTTCTCCAGGATTGAGGTGAGAGGGTGATACATGAGATCCAGGCACACAACAAGACTCAACCGAAGAGCAAAATTTTCGCAAATAGAGTTTTTAGGAATTAGGTTTTTCCGCTAACGCCACGACGAAACGGACGTCACAGGTCCTACCGGTGGCGACCCCACCGTAGGCCCCACCTCTCATCAGAAAAAACCACTAGGCATGGATACTGCCTCTGCTCGGCTATTTACTCCGCTAAGTCTATACCCATTCGAGAAATACGGTTGTATGGGGGTCGTTTCATGCTTAGCTTCATGGCTTCATAAAGCCTTTTGATAAATATGAATATGCATGATTCTAAAGTAGCATGGCTAAGCATTGTCAAGTATTGACTAAAAAATACACGACATTGTGGATGTCAAAGACTTGCAGGGATAATCAACATCAAAGACATGGCATAAAGCAAGATAGGGCATTCACATATATTCATATAGCATGTAAACTTTATTTTAAATCCAAACTAAGTTCGCAATCGGTTCAACATGCTCAAGATTTAGTGATGACTTGCCTTACTCGAAGTCCTACGGGTCTTGGTCCTCGTTCGGAATCGCAACTCCCTCGAGGTCTAGAATTACGTGCGGAAAAAATTGATTTGAATTCAATTAGAATTCAACTAAAATCCAATTAAATCCAATTAAAAAAAACATCGAGCGCAAGCGTCGAAATTTCGTTATCGACTCTATTATTTAGAAAATAGTAAAATTCCGATTTTAATCCATTTTGTCCTAAAGTATTGACGTTAGTCAATTAAAGTGATTTACCCGATTTAATTTACGCGATTCCTAATAAATCCGCTATATAATTAGATTCCTATAATAATTAACCCACAATTTCTACCATACTTCAATCATTCGCAAAGTAAATAAATTAATACATAAATAACTAAATAAATTACTAAACAATTAACCAATTAAATGAATAACCCCAATTTGTTAAATAATCTCGATTTATTTTCTAGAAGTTTTCAAAAATATCCGACGATTAATTCTCCGACCATTATATATATATATTTAAATTAATTTTTCCCCCGATTTTCCTAAATTTCCTCTTTTCTTTTTATTTTATTTTATTTTTTCCTTTTCTTTTCTTTCCTTTTCCCTCTGTCTCCTCTTTGCCTCTCTCTTTTCTCTCCTCTCTCTGCCTCTCTCTCTTTTCCTCTCTTCTCCCCTCTTGGCCCCTACCGAGCCGAGGTAGCGGTGGCACAAGGAAGGCGAAGGGGGGTGGTGCTTACCCGGGCCGGCAGCGGCCAAGGCAGCGGCGGTGACCGGCGCCGAGTGACGGAGAGGGAGAAGGAGAAGGGGAAAACGGGGGAGGAAGGGGAGAGGGAGTGAGGGTGGTAGACGAACGAGATGGCACGGCGCACGGGGCGCGAGGCGGCGCGGCGACGCGACGACGCGTGGCTCGGCGCGGTGCGAGGACGCGATGGCGCGGCAGCGCGATGCGATGGCGCGCGGCGCGTGCAGGCGCGGTGCGACGGGACAGCGAGCGGCGGCAGCGGCGTGGGGCTCGAGGCGACGGCGACGCGCGCGGTGATGGGACGGCACGGCGCGGGGACAGGGTGGGGCTCGAGGTGGCGATGGCGCGTGGTGGCAGCGGCGGCCGGGCGTTCGGCCGGACTAGACCCGAGTCGAACTCTTGGCGCGGAATGAATAGTGCCGCCGGGGATATTTTTTGTTTTAGTGTTTTCTAGCTAAAAAAATAGATAAAATTGTGATGTAAATTTGTACCCCCAACTAAACATTTGAATGGCAATATTCCGCATTCAAATATGAATTTGCCCAACTTTAAAAATGTTTAGATATTCAATATTTATTTAAGTACTGGTTTAATAATTCTAATACTTAAAGATCGTGTATACATATATATATTATTTCCCATTTAATGGTATGAATTTATCCCGATCCAAAATAAATATAAAACTCGCTTATGATGTTCATGTAGAATATTTTGTTTATTACAAATTTTGCCTAATTATTTATTCCAAAATAAATATAAAACTCGCTTATGATCAATTTATTTCCTTAATTATTTATTTAGCCAATTTTCCTTTTTAGGGTTCATACCTAATTAATTCTTTATACAATGTTTAATTTAACTCCGCAAATAAAGATTCAAATAAATAGGCAATTAAATTTGGCATGATGTAAATTGATCAAAAGTTTTCGAGGTTACGTGTTTTTGGGTTTCGTTTTTGTCGGTCGAATTTTCATGGTGTTATAATATACAAGTCTGGTACGAAATCATGCCTCATATACTGAAGGTATTCCACACAAGGAAGAAGAAGTAGAGTTCAAGTTGGAAACTACAAGGATTACTCGAATCGTATCCATATTTGTCTACTTAGTGTTACTCGGACAAGGGGACATCTGTGGGTATAAATACAAAACCCCCTAGGAGGAGAGGGAGACAGACTAATATACGCCGTCAGATACCAACATCAGAGACAAGCCTAGACAGACTCAATCTAGAGCCATAGAGGCCGACATGAGGGATCTAGGGCTATCCCCAAATCTTGCCGAGATTATATTCAAGGAAGAAGACTACCCTATCGTCGACTACGTGTGGAGATCTATGCCACCAAGTCGACGATGACTAGACTAGGTTCTCCCAAATATTGTACTCATGTGATTCTGGTATATAAGAGCAACACTGACTTCGACCAACAGAAGTAGGGCTATTACCTATCAGTTAAGGGGCCCAAAACTGTATAAAAATCCTTGTCTCTCGTTTCTTTTATCTCAATCTCGTGTATACCTTGGTTCCAACGATCTTCATACTCTTACTGTAGTCGCGATCTACTTCGTCGACACAATGCAGTAAAAAGTTGAAGTTTTTTGGGATTCAAATGTACCGTGCCGTTTTTGTTCTCTCTAACTCAGCCAACAGTTAGGTGAGGTGGGAGGACTGGATAGTAAAGAGTATAAGAACGAAGGATGAAAAAAAAGGAAGACTTTTACATATGGACGTAGAATGACCTTTCTGCAATAGAAGTTTCTCGATGAAAACTTTATGATATTTTGCGCAGATGATCTAACGGCTAAGATTTTGAACTGTTAGATCGAACGACCCAGGTTCTGCCACCGACGTGAATGTATAGTTTTGCAATGAGGGATCATGTTTTCACTTATTTAGATTTGTGTCCTTTTGTTTCGGCATTTTTTTTCACCGTCCTTTTCTTCCGGCACTTTTATCCCAGCGCTGCAGTTGCTAGTTTGCTACTGTGTTGAGAAAAAAAGAACGAAAATAATATACCGTGGGAAAAAAGAATGGAAGCAACATATATTCTCTTGAAGTATATGACTTGAGAATAATATACGCGGAAAAATGGAAGTAATATATATTTGCAGTCGGTATATATTTTTTAATTTATACCCAAAAATAATATTGAAGTATGCCTGTCAAGAAAAAAAGAATGTTAAAAAACTATGTTGTGTCCACCAAACCACTACGCTACTGGTTCACTCATGTAGGATGAGGCACGGAGCGTATTTAAAGTGTAGTTGAGGTCAAAGCCAAGGATACTGACGTTAACCTCTGCTGACGTGGATTATGTGGACACATGAAAACTCTATTAGCGTCAAAGAATATGGCGCCGAGACGTAATACTTCAACGCCAAGGACGATGGCATTGAGATTGAGTTTTATTTTTTATTGCAATTTTTTTAAGGCCTATTCTTCAAATAAGTTTTTAGAAATGATCAAAATACTAAATTTTCGTCAATTTTTTTGAAGGTTGTTGTAGAGGTAAGGTGTTGTATGTACATTTATAGAGATGAACGTTATGTATTGTGAGCTTTTGCGTTTATACTGTATTTTGTATTTTAAGGAAAAAATTTATGCATGTATTTTTGCTGTGATTTTGTAAGTGTGCATCAGTCGTGCGTCATGAAGAAACCTTCATGGACTCGTGCTTCGTCCGAGTTCCAATGACTCGATCCGACGACCACGCGAACGCCTTGCCCGTACACGTCTGCAATGCACGGTCGATGGCCAAGCTGCTGACGAGGTAAGCGAACCGTACGTGTATGCAAATGGTCCGATAAAGAAGAAGGTACATCAGTTCGTTACAGTTGGGCCAGATAATTTAGTTGGGTCGTTAAACACTTGAACGAGCTGACATTGGGAACTGAGATGGGAAGCGTGACCAACTCCGTTTCTTTGGTGATGTCTTCTAAAACAGTTTTATATGGATCGGAAAACTACATCATTTTTATACAACATCTTAACAAAAATGATGTTTGAATCTTCGTAAAATGAAGATGAAGATTAAGACTGTATTCTTGAGAGTGTGTTGGGGACACAACTTCTACGCACCGAAAACGGAGCGATCCATTAGTGCATGATTAATTAAGTATTAGCTTTTTTAAAAAAAATGGATCAATATGATTTTTTAAGCAACTTTTGTATAAAAACTTTTTAAAAAAAACACACCGTTTAGCAGTTTGAAAAAGGTGCGCGCGAAACACGAGGGAGATGAGTTGGGAACTCATCCTCAAAAACACAACCTAAGTGTTTCATGTAAAACGAGGTGACATTAACATATGATTAATTGAGTTTTAATTATTACAAATTTGAAAAATAAATTTATTTGATACTTTAAAACAACTTTTATATAAAAAATTTTCGCACGAAATACACCGTTTAGCAATTTAGAAGAATGAGAAAAGAACGGGAAAGGAAGGTTTGAGTTTGAGCTCGTGCCGCGTCAGAGTTCCAATTCGAACTTAGGCTGTGTTCGTTTGTTAGGTTTGGAAAATTATTTCCTCCGTACGGAAAACAGAACGACTTATTAGCACATGATTAATTAAGTATTTACTAAATTTTTTTGAAAAATGGATTAATATAATTTTTTAAAACAACTTTCGTATAGAAAGTTTTTGTAAAAAACACACCGTTTAGCAGTTTAAAAAACGTGCGTGTGAAAAAAAAAAAGACGTGAGTTGAAAAAGTTGAGTATAGTCGTACCCACGCAAACGACATATGCACGTACGCCCCTACAATTAGCAAGAGGTATCACCTTCACCTGGAGTACGTAGATTCGTTCAGGCTTACGTCGCGATTTTACTCCGTGCAACCACACCCACCGTCACATGGGTTCGATCGTTCTGGGCTCACCCCGTCATGGCGTCGCATCTTGCTCTCGCCACGGGCGCCGTGCGCGCGCCGCGCTCCTGCTGCGGCGCCGGCCACCTCCTCCTCCTCCACGCGCGTGCGCCTCGTCGCCGCCGCCCGCACGGCGCCATCGGTGGTGATGCGAGCCGCCGCCGCTCGTGCCAGTGCGAGCTTCTGCACCTGCGTCCCCGTCGTCGTCGTCGACTTGGATTGGCCAGCGCGGGAGACGGTGAGGGACGCGGCCGCCGGCGTGTTCCGCCCGCTGCTGGACAACTTCAACCGTCTCCTCTCGCTAGACACCGCCTTCGATATAGAGGATTACAATATCGGCATGCCCACCGGTAAGTAGTAGAGTACTATACTTATTGATGAACACAGGTGAAATTAATCTCGTTTAATCACGTAGTACAATTTGCATGGTTTAATTGCTGAAATCAGGTTCACTCATCGCATGCGTTGGATGCTATCAACTGTTGAAGATGAATCCTTCGTTGTTCGTCGATGCTGTGTTGGGGTACGCGTTCTACAAGCTCAGCTTCTTGTCGTCGCAGGTCCGGAAGCAGGGATTTCCCAACGAAGGATCAAAACCAATCAGTTCGTCCTCTCTATACTCCGTAGAATTTATCTTGCGCATATAATTAAGGACCTGAATATTAATTGAAGTGATCCACGAGAGTAATGATTCTTTTGATGTGCAGCTATTGCCTTAATTTTTCTCGCCAAGGATTTCCATAAGAACTTCGTGCCCTTGGATTACATCAAGTAAGAACCCTTTGATTGCTAATTCCTTGAATGATATTATGCTCACTTCATTCAAATTTATGAGTAGCACTCATATATATATATATATATATATATATATATATATATATATATATATATATATATATTCCAAGCTAGGCTCAAACTTTGCACGTTTTAAAACTAAACTGTTCAGATAACCTAAAGGCATACGAGGATTTTACCAATATACAGTTGTAGTATAATTTGAGTCTTTTTAAATGTACAGCTATATAAAACGACTTTATTTTTTAAAATTAGAAATACTTTACTAGTATAAGATAGATTTACATTCAAAATTCAATTAAACGACCATGTAAAACTAAATTATGCCTTAGAAAATGTAGGGAGTGAGTATATGTACGTCGTATACTAACAAGCTATATCTGCCGGGCGTGGCAATTGTGTTACACAGGGTGCCAGTATTTTTCTTCTACCTCCTAACATTACTCGTCGAAGTGCATGGCCTAAAGAAAGACGCAAGATATCTTTTGTCTACATTGTTTGAGCTGCTTCAAACTAAGGAGGGCAGACGCGAGCTACTAGTCGACATCCTCTTAACCAGATGAATAATTCTTGTTGCATAATTCAATCATGAAACGGTTAATCGATTTGTCTCGCTTAAAGCAGATCTCGTAGTCGTAGATATAATTAGTCTTGATTAACTTGTTAGAGGTATGTTTTTAAGTGCCATCCGAAGGTTTTCTTTATCCATAAGAAGCTCACCAATCTTACTTTTGTTGAAAGCTAATTAGTCGCGCGTTTTTTTAGTCAATTATGTTTAAAGTGCGATAACAGTTTTCTTCTAGAATACTCATATACTCATTGCTGTAGCGAAAATTGTAAAAGTATAGTGACTATCTGTGTTTATACTGTGTTCTAAAAAATACTTAAAAATTAACATATAAAAAATCTACAAATATGATTTCTAAGCAATGAATCTAGAATTTTAAAATGGTACTAATGTTGAAAGTTTTTAAAGTTTGATTTTTCTAAAACTATATTTTTATAGAGAAAATAATTTCTATGCCATTCAAAATTATCCGGTTTCCTTCTATATATACCACTAAAATTTGGCTATTTCTTTATGGAATTACCTATTAAACATTTGATAGAAAACCCCTTAATCCTAGTCAAATGGCTAGTATTGCATCAAGATTCGTACTAGAACAGTAACCTTATTAACCTCCACTTTCCATTCATCCTCCCTGCCCCTTGGCCTTGCCAGCATTGGAAGGTGCCAACAACGCTAGCGAGGTCCCATTGGTCATTCTCCCCTTTCCATACATCTTCTCCCCAAGCATGACAGCGGCGAGGTGCCCCCACCTCCTAACATCGTTGGATCTAGCGGCTCGCCATTGGCCGTGCCGACCATCCTCCTCCAACCCCGTTTCTTCAACTGTGCCACTGATGCCCTACCGCTCACCCGTGTCCGTTGGCCACCATCCCGGCCTCTCTTTCCCTTTCCCAACCCATCCTCCTACCCCTTACCCCAACTCCAAAGGCAAATCTGTAGGTTCTTTACAGGAGTTAAGATGTCGAGGTGCATGAGAAAACGAGGAGCTCGCCCCCAAAAATTCACACACACAAACTCTTGACGCAATCCAACAGTCCAAGATTCGCAAGAAGTTCCCCCTCTTTTTTTGAGTGAAGATTAGCAATTGTGTTCCGTTATATATATGCCATTGGACTGAAATTTTTCTTCACTCGAGGCCATCCCCGTCAATCTATCGTTAACATGTTGTTAAACTAACTGTAGAAAAGACAGAAATGCACATATGCCCCTTGTTTCCCCAGTTTTCTCGTTATCCTCCGACTATCCGAGTGGTGAGAGCTGCTCTCTCCCACCGTTCCACGACTCGGCAGCTCCACCTAGCCCCGACTTGTCATTGCTCCACTGCCAATCTGGAGGCCAGCAGCCGCACCACGATGTCTTCGTGCACGAACCCATCGCTGCGCCCGAGCACCTTTGCTCCTCAACGTGTCTTAGCCAGTGATTATAATTCCAGTTCGAAATTTTGGTAATTTCGGAACACCCCCCGATATTATCTCAAATTCTTATGAATCTGGTTAAAGTTTATTTAAATTCAGTCAAAATTTATTAAAAGTTTAAAACAATTTCGGTCCAAAAATGTTGAAAATCCTGAAATTTCTTAAATTTCGGTGCTACCAAAATTTTGACTGAAATCGAGAGTTTGTCGAAAGTACAAACTCTGGTCTCACCACGCTGGGAGGACGAAGCTAATGTAAGTGCTGTCATGCCGAAAGATAACAGCGAGGAGAATCCGCCTTATTGCATTCAGAGGCCGAGGACTCCCGTGGACAGCTTTATCTTCGCCGTCTCGTTGGAAAATCGGGACAAGGTTTTTAGTGCCCTCATTGTCGCATGACAAGTTGCCGACATTTCTGGGTGAGAATCTTGACAGAGAAACAGCCGGGCTCAGAAAGTCTACCAGATATGCTACAGCCTCTGCAAGATAACAAATACAAGCACACACCAAGTTGTATTTTCAGAAAATGAGATAAATCCAACCGGATGTACATGGTGAAACACACAAGTTGTATGATCTCTGAATTCTATGGGAGCTGGAAGAGAGGTAGTAATCCAAAGGCAATGTCCAGCACATCAATCATCAGCGGAGAGCGAGAAATGCCAAGACATTTTCGAGCTGTAACACCAAAAGAAAACAAGAAATGCCAAGAGCCCAAGAGATGAAGAGATTGTTCAGTAATAAAGGCCAGCCTTCGCTGCAAACCTAAAATTCTCTCATGAGCAGTACAATATTGTCAAAACTTGGTTTCAGCAATATCAATCTGGGGGTAGCAGTCAAGTGCCAAACACAATGGGTTAGTCGGGACAGAGGTTTAGACAGGTTCAGGCCCTCTCTAACGAGAGATAATACCCTACTCCTATTTCGGGGATTCGATCCACCGAGTGTTTATTGATCTCTTGATCTCTTTCAATAGGGGCTCTCGTGAGTTTTCTGTCTGTAGTCTCCTATATTTTTTGTGTCCCTTAGGAGACGCCCTACCCTCCTTATATAGCCCCGGAGGGTGGGTTTACAAGTCGGAGACCTATCCTACTCTAAGTCGGACTCCTCAATCTTACCAACTATAGATTATGGGCCGTTACCTTATCTCAACGGTAACGTAATACCCAAGTCATAGCCGGTTTACATAATCATGGAGCATAACCTATCCCCTATGGTAAGTCGGATAAGCTAGCCGTGAGGGTATCCGGTACCCATAATCTCCACAGTAGCCCCCGAGACCTTCGCAGTCGATGAGATAACTTTGCCTCGAACTTGAATAACATGCAGCCGAGTGACTTCTTAGCCGAGTGCTTCTACTGCCGAGTGCCTTCATCACCTCTGCCTGAGTCTCCCAAGTACTTCATCATCCAAAAAAGGCTGTGAAGGGCTGAAAACAATTCAAAAAGTTCAAACATAAAAATTTAGGTGCATCGACTGATGCACCTAATTAGGTGTAGCCCCCGACTATGTGTTTAGTTAAACAGACTAAGCATATAGTCAAGAACTATAGTAATCATACTCTCTTGAGTTAAACAAATGCCTAGCTCAAGCCAGAAATAATCATAAAAAATCATATAACACATACCTCATAATCAAGGCATAGTGCTTAATACTCGGCTAGCTCACGCTCATCCGAGTCTTTTTGCCTGAGTTATCTCAGAGCAGACTTCGCAGCCGACCCTCATGGGTAAAAAATTGTTTGTCACATTCCAAATTGCATCGTACCAACCTTCAACAAGTTGTGTAACTGTTGTTATGAAAGGATTTTTAAGTCATCAGGCAATGAGACATATGCATATTGCCAGAGCAAATTTGCTTAAGTCCTCATGGACATATGTCAAGCCGTACTCATAAGATGGGCCGCAAGTTTCTCATGGGCTCGGCCCAAATACGAGAAAACCCAGCAAAAAACCCTAAAATCTTTCTCAAAGCGCCAGCGTCGTCCCTGCTGCTTCATCTTCCCGAAAATTTTTCCTCTTTTCGCGCTCCTGTTCACCAACCGCTCCGAGGAATCCGGGGACTTACGCTCTCGCAAAATCATTCATCAAAGAACTCAAGTTCCTCCACAATCCATCATCTGTATCCAGCTGCTAGCATCCCCTCAGAAAATCCCCACCTCCTACGCTAGATCCACCCCTGCTCAACTCGCATCCATGGCGAAAGAGAGAGAAATCCCTTTCGACCAATGAGCGACCTCGGACGTGAAGGAGTCGACCCTGTGGGAAATGGTGAAGAACGGAGTTCTTCCGCCCAAGGAAATCATCGGCTGGCGTCCGGTGGCCGGCGAGGAGTTCTCCACTCCAAACACCGGTGAGATTGTGGTTTTCACCTTTTTTTTCTATTGCGGATTTGGTCTGCCCACATCCGATTTCTTCCGTGGTATCCTCGAATACTACGGCCTTCGAATCTACCACTTGAATCCCAATTCTATCCTCCACATTGCAATTTTTATCCATGTGTGCGAAGCATTTCTAGGCATCCTTCCCCATTTCAATCTGTTTCGCCGCATGTTCTATGTCAAGCCACACCCGACCAAGGATGACCCCTGCGTCGTCGGTGGTGCTGGTTTTCAATTCCGCGGGACTCTCTGCAGAGATTACTTTTCTCTCCCCTTGAAACCCTCCAACAAGGGCTGGCACGCAAACTGGTTCTACATCTCAAACCCTCATCCCAGTTTGCCCGACTTCGTCGGCCTTCCACCGATCCAAAGAGCTAACTAGAGCACAATGCCGGAGAACCAGGACTGGGTAGAAGCTAATAACCTCCTGGCTAATATTCTTGAATTAAAGAAGAAAGGCCTCCAAGGAGAACAGATTACCCGGCACTTTATCAAGAACCGACTGGCGCCCATCAAAGAAAGATCCAAGCCAGCATTTGAATACGAAGGCGAGAACGACCCCAATCGGGAGGACCGTGATGCCCTGAGTTACCAGGTCTTGTGCACTCGTATGTACAAGATCTTCTCCTCTGGGATCACGGTAGACCGTAGCCACAAGATGCCGGTTCCTCCCTTCAGCTTGTTCCGACCTCCTCCTCCGGTAAGCCGACTCGACTCTTTGAAACTCTTTCAATCTTGCACACATCCTCTGATGTACCTTTAAAAATTCCATTTGCAGGCAAACGCTCTTATTATTTCTCGGCCATACAAGATGTATCATGATGAAATGCCAACTCGACCTGCTGCCAAAAAACCAACCGGCGGCCCCAAAATTAAGGTCGAGCCTCAAGAGAAGAGGGTCGCCGCCGACGAGGATATCAGCAAGCGGGCGAGTAAAAGGAGACTGGTCGTCGACGATTCGGATGACGAAGAAGTCCAGATTCCACGAATTAACATAAGTCCTCCGAAACCTCCGGCCAGATCCGTTCCCAAGATCAGGAGGTCTAACAGGTATCTCACATAACCCAAACCAAATTCTTGTCAAAAAATTCTTTCCTTCTTGTCTCAATCAGCTTCGTCTTCTTTCTTGCAGAAAACCTCAAGACATTGATCCCACCGGGTGGCCTGAAACCATCAATCCATCTGCAGCGTCAGAAAAACCAAGACCTGCAGAACAAAAACCTCAAGACCCTATCCCGAGTGAAGATGCTCCTAGGGCGGAATCCTTAGGCAAAGACGCTCCTGCAGTAAAGCCCCCGACTGCCAGGCAGGATCCCCCACCTGGAAACCAATCGGCCATAGAAGAACAGCCCCTGACTGCCAATCAGGATGCCTCGACTGGAAACCAGCCGGACGAAGATCCACAGAGCTCGCGCGATCAAGAAGCATCAACCGAGGATCCGGCTCCTAAATCAGGTAAATCTTTCAATAATCTCCAGACTCTTGTCTTCATCATGTTCTTTTCTTTTATCTTCATTTAATTCTTCTAAATCAATCAGCCGAAGAGGAGGAAATCTCCAGACTGAAGTCTTCAACTGACTCGGTCCCTCCTATCAAAATCGAGTGGCGCGATGCCGAAGGCATAAAGCAAGGCATCGTATTAAATAAGCAAAAAGAAGATGAGGAACGCGATATGCTCATGGCCAGCCTCAATGAAGCGACCCAGCTGATGAATGTAAGTATATCTCCTCTATATCTTGTCATCGTTATCTGATATGGTTGACTATCTTCGTCCCCTTATGCAGAGAATATATTGTCGCTCAATGGCCAAATCAAACACCCTCGAAAAGTTGGTCCCCCATGTAAACTCTCTGGAAAACGTCCACCAAGATCTCAAGACCGCCAGAGAAGAAACCGCAGCTCGAGAGGTCGTCTTGCGAGCAGAAATCGCGAAGCTCCGAGATGAAAACTTGGAACTCCGTGGCTCAATCGGGGGTAAGCCAAACCACCTTTGTACTTGCTCTGTCTTCGTTTATCCTTCTGATCCTGACATCCGCAAGTCTTCGCGTTGTAGCCAACCTTTCTGAGATTAATACCCTCAAGACCCAGCTGGAAGAAGCAGAAACCTACAAGGCCAAGCTGGAGTCTGACAAAGAAAAAGCCTTGGAAGAAATCGAAGATAACTTGCGGAGCTCATACTTCGTGAATGTACTCAATCTTGACTGTTGATGTAATCCGAATCATATCAATCTTGTAGCCAATAAAGTGAAATCCCAGGCGCAATTCAACGATCTCGCCGAAAGGGTTCGAAGGGCTGAAAGCGTGTGGGACGACATCGCTAATGCTGCTGCACCAATCCTGTCGGCATTGTACAAATAAGGACTCGGGACAAGCTCGTTGGATGCCGTAGAAGTCTTCGACAAACCCAGGATGGCGCCGGCAAAATATATGGAAAATATTTCTGATGCGGCCGTGTTAACGGCGGATTTTCGTAATCGACCCGAAGAAGAAAGAGGAAACCAAAGCGGAGAAGGGGAGCTAAGTTAGAGTCAAACCAGGTCTTGTATCGGACTCAATGAGGTGCTGGCAGAAAGACTGTATCAGCCGATGCGGATTTGTATGGTTATCGGCCGATAGAGGTTAGAAGTTGACAGAGTCAGCATGGGCTTGGTTTGGGCTCAAGATAAGCTTCAAGGAAGTTGCCAAATAGAGATAAGGCTCGGTTTTAGGTAATTGTATCTTGTAAATCAAGTAGGTTTAGATCTAATCTGTGGCAAAAGTCTGCCGTAAAGACTTGTTGTTTGTTAGAGATAAGATCGTGTCCTACAAGGACCCTGTTGTAATCTCGGGTATAAATATCCCGATAGTCTGTACATAGAAACTCTCTCACAACTCAATACAAAAAACCAGTTCAATCTATTTCGGCGCATCGCCAACCCTCGCAAGAGGTTGATTTCGATGAGTTCTTGCCGCCCTGGAGCAGAGGTAAGAACTCGTTCCCGACGATCTGCATCGTCGGGGCTAGCGTGTCGCTTTAGACACATTAAGCCTCGATGATGTGATCGTCGTTTATCATGTCTTGGATAATCTTGACGGGCGTTCTAATTATGCGTCGCCAGCGATCTACTCGTTTTAGGGTTCATTGCCGATGACGGTTTAATTATTATGCTTGGCTAGATTGTTCAGTGCATCTACCATCCCCAAAAGCAATCGGCGACTTGATTTTCTTTGTGTTAAGTCTCGATTCACACTTTGAGTTGCCATCGACCTTAGTCCTGTTTTGAGATCTAACACAAAGCCCGTTTTCGGTTGTAATTAAGGATAGCACTGGGGTTTCAGCCAGTCTTACCTGATGCATATGATTATCACTAGGTTTTTATATGTATCTGCCATCTGCATGAATAGATCGATGAATATAGATGCATCTGTTATAGGTTAATCTTTTGGGTTTATCTGTGGTGGACGTGTTTATATTGATTGATTGGTTTATGTAGATTTGCACTAGAGTACTAGCTAGTGTAGTAATCTTTATTATCTCTTATCGGCCGATGCCGTTAATTGACATTAACATGTTGATGAAGGCCGATAAGGTTGGATTCATGCTTTAATCTTATTTTATCATGAGTAAGCCGATATAGCTTTGCCCTATCAGCTGGGCTATGACAATGTGTCATCGGTCTATCGGCCGATCGGCCATTGTTTTCTGACGTGGTTTACTTGTTTCTTGTTGATTGCAGATCAAATCAATTGGCATGCTCTGCACACGACTAGGCAAGCTATTTGGACCTGCACTGGAGTTAAGCAGATCTCTCAGGCCGCCGTGGAAACGTGGAACCCGTTTGGTTGCAAGGCGGGTCGAAATTCTGCGCCAACACGCTTTTGGCACGCCCAGTGGAACCTCAAGAACGCAAGCTTTGCAACAGCAACAAGATCACCTCAAGTTGTCGAAGCAGGCCGAGATCTCCGAGGAGAACGTCGTCTCCGTAACCGTCGACCAGCTCAACGCAGAACAAAAAGCCGAGATGGAGAAGCTGGTTGAGCAGTTCCAGAATATGTACATGCAAACATATTCTAGGACTCGGCAAGGCACCTTGATCCAAAAGTCTAAGGTAGTAATGTCGAGTCCTGGAGATGGAGCCAGCACATCGGCGGCGGCAAACGACCACACCGTCAAGACCGAGGATACCGCGGCGCCGACGTTGCCAGACAGGATTGATTCCGCAGTTCATTTTGCGCTAGTCAACCAGTCGGGGATCCTGGTGAATACATTGACCAATATGGTCAAATCGATCCTAGATGGGTCGATCCACCAGTACAAGCCTCAAGGCCCAATTTATCTACCGGAGAATAAGTTCCCTGCCTATCGGATCTTGAGGAACGACCTGAGCACGACTCAGCAGATGGCGCCGATGCCACCCCCATCGGCGCAGCCAACAACGACACTGCCGTTGGTCCTCACCAGGCAGACAGGAGGGAGCCCTCAGCATATCACAGAAGAGCAATATGCACAATGGACCAAGGGGAAGCAATAAGTGATCGAGCCGATGCAGCAAGTTCCTGTCAACCAGCCATCGGCCAGACAGCCACAAGCCCCGGTGTTCAACAATCCTCCACCACAGGCTGCTTACAACACGCCACAAGGCTGCCAGCAGCACACCGCAGGGCAGTATGGCGCACAGAACCTTGATCACCATTATCAACCGTACTCCCCCAGGCAGTATCAAGCAGAGGGCTTGCAACAATCATATCAGCAAGACCTCCCGCATCGGCCCGCAGGATACTGGGCTGATATGATAGCCGAAGTGATGCGAGATCAGTTCGGCTTGAAGCCCAAGGAGAATTCTACGGTGTATCGGCACCCGTACCCCGAGGAATTTGACAGAGTGCCATTGCTAGGCCGATACAAGATCCCGGATTTCTCCAAATTTTCGGGGCAGGACAACGTCTCGACATATGAGCATGTGAGCCGATTCCTAGCACAGTGCGGGGAGGCATCGGCTATCGAGGCGTTGAGGGTGAGGTTTTTCCCTCTGTCCTTATCAGGGTCTGCATTTACATGGTTTTCATCGCTACCCTGCAATTCCATCAGAGGATGGATAGATCTTGAGAAACAGTTTCACAGATATTTCTACAATGGTGTACAAGAGATGAAACTGTCCAATCTCACCGCCATTAGGCAACGAGTTGATGAATCGGTCCCAGAGTATATCCAAAGGTTTAGGGACATAAGGAACAAGTGTTACAGCCTCAGCTTGACCGATTCTCAATTGGCCGATCTGGCGTTTCAAGGATTACTCGGGCCGATACGAGAAAGGTTCTCGTCACAGGAATTTGAAAGCCTAGCTCAGCTAGCACAACGGGTATCGGCCCACGAGCAACGATTTCAGGAGGCAAAGAAGTTTGCAAAGAAGATCAATACGATCTATCAGTATGCCTCCGACGATGATGATGAGGAAGATGTCGATGTCGACCTGGCTGGGTGGGCCCGGATGAGGAAGCCGACAACATGCCAGTGGGCAAAAAAGGGTGACAAAGAAGACAAGTTTGACTTCGATATCAACAAGGCCGATAAGATATTTGATCTACTGTTGCAAGAAAAGCAAATTCAGCTGCCAGTGGGTCACGTATTGCCATCGGCCGAAGAAATCAAGAAGAGAAGATATTGCAAGTGGCATAACTCTTATTCGCACCATACCAATGAATGCAAGATCTTCAGACAACAGATCCAATCGGCCATCGAACAAGGCAGAATTAAGATCGATAACGCTAAGAAGCCGATGAAGATAGAAGAACATCCGTTCCCAATCAACATGGTGCGGGCAGACAGGGCCGACGGCGGTGGCCATCGGACCGGCAAGTGACCTTATCAGACATCTGAGGGTCTGATCAGAAAGTACCAGCGGAGGCAGGAAGAATAAGCTCAAGACTACGCCGATCAAGATCAACTCTTATGACCCACATTGGGAGTGCGAGTTTTTCCGGTTCTGCTGGAATGAGGGGATGAGGTTGCCATCCATCCAGGAGTGCCCTGCATGCAATGGTGCAGAAGAGTCTTATCAAGGTAGCTCAAGCAGGCAAGCGCATCGGCCGGCCAAGCAAAGAAAATCTGTGCATGAAAGGCTGGGGCCGATGCGCCAAGAGCAACAGATTGAAGCCGAGGAGCAGGTCCAGAACCCCCAATGGTGCCCAAGCGATGTATTCAGCAAGACACAAAAACGGCGGGTTTAGAGACTAAGAAGGAAGGAACAAATCCAAGAACAACAGGCGACAATAGCCCATCGGCCGGCCAAGACCAAGAAAGAGTGGAGGATAAAATCCACGGTGGTCACGGCCGATGAGGGCACCTCCGATACAGCTCGGGCTTCTGTGGCCTCAAAAGGTAAACGAGTAGCATCGGCATCTGTTAACATGGTTTTCATACTGCCAGCGGAATACAGTGTGCAGGCATCCGATGAAGCAGTGGCCGACGATGAGCAATCCTCGGCTAGGCTACAGTTGTCACCAGATCAAGCTATATTCGACAAGCCAGCAGACACCAGCCACAGGCACCTACGGCCATTATACATCAAGGGATTCATTAACGGGCGGCCGATGACGAAGATGTTGGTCGATGGCGGCGCGGCAGTGAACCTAATGCCATACACAACCTTCCGGAAGCTTGGAAAGGTGCCAGAGGACCTTATCAATACCAACATGGTGTTAAAAGACTTTGGTGGCAACGCTTCTGAGGCGAAAGGGGTGCTCAACGTGGAACTCACCGTGGGCAGCAAGACGATACCCACAACCTTCTTCGTCTTCGATGGAAAGGGTTCCTTCAGCTTGTTGTTGGGACGAGACTGGATCCACGCCAACTGTTGCGTCCCTTCAACAATGCATCAATGTTTGATACAATGGCAAGGGGACCAGGTCGAGATCGTGCAGGCCGATTGGTCAGTACACGTGGCCAATGCCGATCTCGCAGTTTGGAAGATGGAGGGAATCGATTGCTTGTCCGGGCGAGTCTGGGACGCCGATTTCCTCAAAGTAACTGATTGTGACATCGAGACGATTGAAGATCAAGACAAGCAGTTGCTTTAACGAAGATGAACCATCCACCGTCCAAGACGAACAAGCTAGTCCCTACACAGATGATGCGGTGGATGAGTTAGATGGAAAATTGGGACAAGGCTTTACGTCGGCCGATCAGCTCGAAGAAGTTGATATAGGGATAGGTGATAGGCCTAGGCCGACGTATGTAAGTGCAAACCTACCAAAGGAATATAAGAATAATTTGATAAATCTTTTGAAAGAGTTTGTAGATTGTTTTGCATGGGAATACCATGAGATGCCAGGATTAAGCCGATCGATCGTAGAACATCGGCTACCTATCAAACCAGGCTATCGGCCATTCAAACAAGCTCCTAGGAGATTTAAGGCTGATATGCATGAAGCTATCAAAGCAGAGATCACAAGACTTTACAACGCCAACTTTATCAGACCCTGCCGATATGCGGAGTGGGTTTCCAACATAGTTCCAGTGTTAAAGAAAAACGGCAAGCTTAGGGTATGCATCGACTTCAGAGATTTGAATAAGGCAACGCCAAAAGATGGGTACCCTATGCCGCTGGCCGATTTGCTGGTAGATGCCGCGTCTGGACACAAAATCATCAGTTTCATGGATGGGAACGCAGGCTACAACCAGATTTTCATGGCCAAGGAGGATATTCACAAAACAGCCTTCCGGTGTCCGGGTGCAATCGGCCTGTATGAGTGGGTTGTTATGACTTTTGGCTTGAAAAACGCTGGAGCTACTTATCAGAGGGCTATGAATTATATTTTTCATGATCTTATCGGCTCACTGATTGAGGTTTATATTGACGATGTCGCCGTGAAGTCCAAGGAGTACGATATGCACTTGGCCGATTTACGCAAGGTACTAGAAAGAGCAAGGAAATATGGTTTAAAGATGAACCCTAACAAGTGTGCCTTTGGCGTATCGGCTGGTCAGTTTTTGGGTTTCTTGGTCCATGAAAGAGGAATTGAGATCACGCAAAAGAATATTGATGCCATCAAAAATATCAAACCTCCAGCAAACAAGACCAAGTTACAATCTCTGCTCGGGAAGATCAACTTCGTCCGGCGTTTCATATCAAACCTGTCAAGCAGAATAGAGCCATTCACTCCATTATTGAAGATAAAGGACGATCAGGAGTTCGTATGGGGTGACAAGCAACAGAAAGCGCTGGACGATATCAAAGAATATTTAAGTTCTCCCCCAGTCTTAATCCCTCCACGGAAAGGGATTCCATTCAAGCTGTACCTATCGGCCGATGAGAAATCCATCGGCTCAGTCTTGGTTCAAGACATTGATGGCAAGGAACGAGCTATTTTTTATCTCAGCAGGAGGTTGTTAGATGCCGAGACAAGGTACACGCCGGTGGAGAAATTATGTCTGTGCTTATATTTTTCATGTACTAAGTTAAGGCATTATTTACTTTCCAATGAATGCATTGTGGTCAGTAAGGCCGATGTGATGAAATACATGCTATCGGCCCCTGTTTTAAAAGGAAGAATTGGGAAGTGGATGTTTGCTCTAACAGAGTTTGACCTCAGATATGAATCGACCAAAGCAATCAAAGGACAAGCTCTGGCCGATTTCATTGTTCAACACCGAGATGATTCAGTCACATATGCAGATATCGTGCCATGGACGCTGTATTTTGATGGATCTGTCTGCCGACACAGATGCGGTATCGGCCTGGTCATTATATCTCCTCGGGGGGCAAGCTTTGAGTTTGCTTTTACTATCAAGCCTTATTATACCAACAATCAAGCAGAGTATGAAGCGGTACTTAAAGGTTTGCAGTTATTACAAGAGGTCGAGGCCGATTCCGTCGAGATCATTGGTGATTCACAGCTGGTAATTAATCAACTTTCTGGAGAGTATGAATGCAAAAATGATATTCTCAAAGTCTACAATGAAGAGTGCAAGGTGTTGCTCCAAGCGTTCCAGATGGTGACGATGAGACATATACCCAGGAAGCAAGACTTCGAGGCCAATGACCTGGCTCAGAGGGCATCGGGATACAGGCCGATGGTCAAGAATGTACGGGTTCAAATCGCTGCCGTGGACGCCGACGATTGGAGACTTGCTATCATCGATTATTTGAAGAATCCGTCCCAGTCGGCGTCACGACAAATGAAATACAAAGTGTTGCGGTATGTCCTGTTAGATGACAACTTATACCATCGGACGGTTGATGGTGTCTTGCTCAAGTGCCTAGGTCCTGAGGAGGCCAAAATTGTTATGAGCGAGGTCCATGAAGGGATTTGTGGAACACATCAATCGGCCCATAAAATGAGGTGGCTTTTAAAGCGCGTTGGATATTTTTGGCCGACAATGCTAGAGGATTGATTCAAATATTATAAAGGATGTCAAGATTGTCAGAAATTTGGAGCAATTCAGCGAGCACCGACATCGGCTATGCATCCAATCATAAAGCCGTGGCCGTTTCGTGGATGGGGAATAGATATGATCGGCCAGATTAACCCGCCATCAAGCAAGGGACACAAATATATCTTAGTGGCTACAGATTACTTCATGAAGTGGGTTGAGGCCGTCTCCCTTAAGAAGGTTGATTCCAGAGATGCGATTCAGTTTGTCAAGGAATATATCATATATTGGTTTGGGTTACCTCAGACAATAAACACCGATCAGGGATCAATCTTTGTGTCCGATGAGTTCGTCCAGTTTGCCGACAGCATGGGCCTTAAATTATTAAATTCTTCTCCATATTACGCGCAAGCTAATGGGCAGGCAGAGGCTTCTAATAAGATTTTAATCAAGCTAATCAAGAGGAAAATCGACGAACAGCCAAGGCAATGGCACACGACGCTGGCCGATTCCCTTTGGGTGTATCGGGTGGCTTGTCATGGTGCGATTCAAGTGCCTCCGTATCAGTTGGTTTATGGACATAAAGCTATGCTGCCATGGGAAACGAGCATCGGCTCAAGAAGGATTGCTTTGCAAGACGACTTGACAGCCGATGAGTACCATAATCTTATGGTTGATGAGTTAGATGACTTGGCACATGTCCGATTACGGGCATTAGAAAAGATCAAACGAGATAAAGACAGAATGGCTCGTCATTATAACAAAAAGGTTGTTGCCAAGTCATTTGAGGAAGGGGATCTTGTATGGAAGTTAATAATGCCGATTGGCTCCCGAGATAATAAATTCGGCAAGTGGTCACCTAATTGGGAAGGTCCTTTTCAGATTCATCGATGTGTTCCTCACAATGCTTATTTGCTTAAGGGGCTAGATGGTGAGATTTATGGGCAAGCTCTTAATGGCAAGTACTTAAAGAAATATTATCCTAGCGTCTGGATTGATTCATGATCGGCCCCTCAGCCGATTTATGATAATAGCCGATGGGTTATACATCGTCTTTAGATGGCCGATATACATTATCGTCCTTAGTTCAAATTTTACAACATGAGCCCTCATCTTCTAAAATTTGGGGGGCATACATACATACAACAAAACTAGGATCTTTCAAGCTTATGGAATTTTTCATGGAATTTTTCAAGATTTTTCAAGCTTATGGAATTTTTCATGGAATTTTTCAAGTTTTCAAGCTTATGGAATTTTTCAAGCTTAACGGTTTTTGTCGGATCGATCCAAGTTCAAGTTTCTCCAAAGTTACCAAGAGTGGCTTAAGTTCATGGTCTTCAAATTTTTTCAGACTTGGACTGATCATATTCGGCCAGTAGGCCGAAGGAATCAATTATAGCAAGAAGGTGTCTGTTCACAAGAAGGACATAAAATATATTACATTACCCTAAGAAGTTTTCAATAGCTGCAATCGCCCTGCGACGGATTTGATCAATATTTTCTATAATTTGGGCGTCATCGGCCATCGACCCTGGGATCGGCTTTAAAGGTTTACTCAGGGTTGCCAAGTGTTTGGCCGATGCCTTCAGCTTCGTTGTCTAGTCTTCTATAGCTTTCGGCGATGCAGCTATCCCGGCCTGGACTTCTTGGGTTTCCTTGCGAGTTGCTTCTAGCTTGGAGACGAGGTCTGCTTCGAGGCGTTGGAGTTCTTCAAGTCTGTTCTTCAAGACAATCGGCTCCACAGCTAGCTCATCCAATCTGGTCTTGTCAGAATTGACTTGAGCCTTGCTAGCGGATAGGGCCGATTCCAGGCTCTCGCGTTCCCGCCTCTCCGTGATCCTTTCTTTAGCTTTTTGAAGCTTGAAGCGGTATTGTTCCAGGAAGATGGCCGGTGTTAGGGTCTCCATCAGATCTTCGGGCAGTTGGTCTTGAATTTCTTGTACCCTGACTCTAATGGGAGTACAATCCTCCACCAAGAACTCCAGCGAGGATTCTAGACGATTGGCTATATCGGACAGCTGGTCCTTCAGTTCTTCAGGGATCGACACCTTGGCTGTCACGGGGGGCTCCTTGTCCTCATCATCAAGAAACTGGCCGATATCGAAAGAGAACATATCGGCCAGGTTCTACAAATATCAGTGTAGGTCAAGATTAGCCTTGTCAAGCAGCAATAGGCAAAGAGGATCGAAATAACCTTGGTTACCTGTGATGGAGCATCAGTGGTACTCGCATCGGCTTCCTTTTGCTGTATTGAAACAGTAGGCAAAGGGGTTGGCCGATGAGGCGCAGGTGATGGAGCCCGTGGCTGAAGAAAGACAAGAAGATGATGAACAGGTGTGTGCTTTTATAAAGACAACGCAGAATCGACTCTTACCAAAGCAATCGGAGAGGGTGGTGGAGAAGGAGGAGTCCTCAATCGAGCCTTGGCCTGTTGACGCCTTTGTAGGGTTGCCTTCTTGGTTCTTAAAGGGGCCGATTGAGTTTTCTCCTTGAGTGTAGATGACGCAGCAGCCTGAAAAGGATATCAAATTATAGTATGCCAATAAGAAGGAGATTGCATGAAGATTGATGAAAGTAAATATGCTAACCGTGCGGACTGCATGTCTAGTCTTCCTTGGTTGAGCAACGCCGGCTCGGTCATCGGCCGATGGGACTTTGGTGGTCTTGGCCGATGGTTTCTTGGCCGTTTCAACCGATGAATCTTCTTCTCCAGACACATCGGCGGCTGCTGCATCGACCTCTTCCTCCATCATTTGTTCATCAAGGAATTCTTCCATGGAGGGGTCAAGCTCTTCGAGATCGGCTTGGTCATCAGTTTTGGCCTTCTTGCTGGATTTTTGGGATTTGCCCTTGGCTGGCGCTTTCCTCTTGGGATTTTCTTTAATCATCGGCCCTTGGAGTAATGATGATACCTTTGGGGCGGTAAGGCCGATGATTGATTCCAGGATGGTTGATCCTGATGGAGCCACAGCTTGAGCATAACAAATTTCTTGCCCGCTGTTGCTCATAGATGGGATCGGCTCGTCTGGGACTTGAGGGCTGATACCCTGGATAAGCTCTGTCACGTAGAATCTGGCCGATTGATGGAAAATGTGAGCAGCCCATTCTTGCCACCATGCTTGGAAGTTGATATGTACAAAGGGGCTCAGATGCAATCGATCGCAGTCGCCCAGGTTCGGGGTTCTAATTTCCAGTAGCTTGCTCATGACCAACCCTGATGGTACTATGCCCCTGCTCTCTAGGAGTCTATGGAAGTATAAATTAATGGGGAGTTGCCCAAGCCCGCACTGTCTAGCAGCTATCATGGGATTATAGAACTCATAAGACAAGCTGCTGCTTCTTCCCTGAAGTATGCCTATCGGGAGTGGGCATGGGGTGATGCCGATCATAAATGACTCTCGGGATTCCATGTCATCATTTATCAGGTTCAACTGATGATCATCAGGAAGTTCAAAGTCCTGGTCTGAGAGGTAAAGGCACATATCCATCTTAATTGATGGGGGTCCGGTGTAGAATCGGATGAACCAAGTAGACATGTCTTCGGCCGATTGGTCTGCTCCAGGATAGACAGAGGCCGCCTCCCCAAAAGACATGCATCTTCTGGTTCTATGGTCTTCATGATCGGCATATTTTGATGGAAAAAGGGAGTCTGATAGTGGAGGCCGATCAGCCATGGTGTTGGTATGAATGGTTAACCAGAGCTGAATAAACCACCATGGTCCTCCGTGAGCCACAGTCTGCTTCAACATTAAATCCTGAGTAGAGACATGAAGCAGTCGATAAACAGCTCCCAGAAGATATCGGCCGAGAGGGATTTGTTTCTTGTCGACCAGAGCTTGGGCTAGATGTTGGCAATTGGTAGTTGGGCCACAGGTCGATCCGCAGAAAACAAATCTTTCTAACCACAGCGTCAGGAAGGCCACATGTTCTCTCTCTGAGACTGACCCTTGTTCCATATGCTCAGAGATGTATCTAGACCAGCCTCCGATTTTCTTGGTTTTCAATTTATGGCTGTTGTTTGCTAGGAGGCTGAAGGGGTTGATCTCAGACTAAATATCTAGTCATGTTAGCATCTTGACGTCAATTAAAGTTGGGGTCATCGGACCTTGCTTGAACAGGAATGCGTTCAAGGTGCTAGACCAGAAATACATGGCCGCCGACATGAGTGGCTCATTTTTCTTGGTATCGGCCAGGGACAAAGTAATACATTGGCCGATCCCTATCTCGTCCCAGTGGACCTGTTTGGCTGCAGCGATTCTCTTATGCCAGGTCCTGTACCCATTGAGCTTCGACGGCCAGGATCTGAAAGTGTGCTTCCATGAAGAGACGTTGGGCTTGGCTTGTTTGAAGGGGATTCTGTTCGTCTCAGCATTGATTAGCCAGGTTGGGTCGCAATCGCCCATGGGGCCTAGCAGGAATCTGTGTGATTTGTCGTTGATGGGGATCAAGATTTGGTTTTTGAAGACCTGTATCATAAAAACAACGATGAAAACATAAGACCTGGGGGCAAAAAGCTGAATCCCTAGTTCGAAGAAATCGGCAGGAAAGTGAGAATGTGGATGCAGAGGAGATTGACTTACCACAGGGATCTCGGAGGCGTAAAATGGAGCGGAAGCCATTGGTGTTGTTGAAGAGGTCGCCGTTGTGGGGGTTGATGCTGATGGAACGTCGAGGGGTCGCCGGAGTTGAAGAACGCGGGTGATTGCTAAATCGGCGACGGAAAGTTGCGAATCTGGATCTGCGCGGTTTTCAGGCAAACCCTAGTAAGGAAGTTGATGAGTTCTTCGGGGCTAATTCCGCCACATTATATAATGAAGCAAAATTGGGGGGCATGTGTTAACGGCGGATTTTCATAATCGACCCGAAGAAGAAAGAGGAAACCGAAGCGGAGAAGGGGAGCTAAGTTAGAGTCAAACCAGGTCTCGTATCGGACACAGTTAGCGTATCGGACTCAATGAGGTGCTGGCAGAAAGACTGTATCGGCCGATGCGGATTTGTATGGTTATCGGCCGATAGAGGTTAGAAGTTGACAGAGTCAGCATGGGCTTGGTTTGGGCTCAAGATAAGCTTCAAGGAAGTTGCCAAATAGAGATAAGGCTCGGTTTTAGGCAATTGTCTCTTGTAAATCAAGTAGGTTTAGATCTAATCTGTGGCAAAAGTCTACCATAAAGACTTGTTGTTTGTTAGAGATAAGATCATGTCCTACAAGTACCCTGTTGTAATCTCGGGTATAAATATCACGATAGTCTGTACATAGAAACTCTCTCACAACTCAATACAAAAAACCAGTTCAATCTATTTCGGCGCATCGCCAACCCTCGCAAGAGGTTGATTTCGACGAGTTCTTGCTTCCCTGGAGCAGAGGTAAGAACTCGTTCCCGACGATCTGCATCGTCGGGGCTAGCGTGTCGCTTTAGACACGTTAAGCCTCGATGATGTGATCGTCGTTTATCATGTCTTGGATAATCTTGACGGGCGTTTTAATTATGCGTCGCCAGCGATCTACTCGTTTTAGGGTTCATTGCCGATGACGGTTTAATTATTATGCTTGGCTAGATTGTTCAGTGCATCTACCATCCCCAAAAGCAATCGGCGACTTGATTTTCTTTGTGTTAAGTCTCGATTCACACTTTGAGTTGCCATCGACCTTAGTCCTGTTTTGAGATCTAACACAAAGCCCGTTTTCGGTTGTAATTAAGGATAGCACTGGGGTTTCAGCCAGTCTTACCTGATGCATATGATTATCACTAGGTTTTTATATGTATCTGCCATCTGCATGAATAGATCGATGAATATAGATGCATCTGTTATAGGTTAATCTTTTGGGTTTATCTGTGGTGGACATGTTTATATTGATTGATTGGTTCATGTAGATTTGCACTAGAGTACTAGCTAGTGTAGTAATCTTTATTATCCCTTATCGGCCGATGCCGTTAATTGACATTAACATGTTGATGAAGGCCGATAAGGTTGGATTCATGCTTTAATCTTATTTTATCATGAGTAAGCCGATATAGCTTTGCCCTATCGGCTGGGCTATGACAATGTGTCATCGGTCTATCGGCCGATTGGCCATTGTTTTCTGACGTGGTTTACTTGTTTCTTGTTAATTGCAGATCAAATCAACTGGCACGCTCTGCACACGACTAGGCAAGCTATTTGGACCTGCACTGGAGTTAAGCAGATCTCTCAGGCCGCCATGGAAACGTGGAACCCGTTTGGTTGCAAGGCGGGTCAAAATTCTATGCCAACAGGCCGTCATGGGTGCAAGCTTTGCTCTTACGCAGACGAAATCACTCTATCCTCGGATAGACGTGGACTCTGTCGGAGATGGCTTTGCTGCTAGCACCTTGGACGAGCGAGCCCTAGAGCTCATAAATGAAGCGTAGGAGTCGGCAAAAAAGGTAGCCGATGATGTTGCCTCGCACTTCGAAGAATAACTGTATTATCTTGATGTATATAACTTGCTGTATGTATGACTTGTAAATATTTGGCTTATTTATGTCAATGCCTTGATCCGAGTCGTCATATATAATTTCCTAAGAATATTCGTCCGACTAGAACCAAGCCTAGGCTTGACTAAGTCATCAAAAAATCTCAGTCCTTATCTATTGAACTCGAACCAAAACACTAAGCAATAATAAGCGAAATAAGAACAAATTCTTGATGATGGAAGAAAAAACCATACTTTATTGATATAGTTATAGCCTCCGACTGTCAACTCAAGAAGTCATCTTGCTTGAGATTGGCAGTCGAGAAAAACATAGAACCGGAAAAACTTAAGCGTAATATCGACGAAGGTGCTCAATATTCCAGGAGTTCTCCACCATAGTCCCGTCTTCACGCTTCAAGCGATATGCTCCTGGCCGAGTCAGCTCAGCGATTATATAGGGCCCTTCCCATAGTGGAGATAGCTTGTGACGATCTTTTCTGTTTGAATCTTGTGTAGAACCATATCTCCAACAATGAAAGCTCGTGATCGAACATTACGGTTGTGGTAGCGGCGAAGTCCTTCAAGATATCGCGCCGACTGAACCAATGCGGCTTCGCGGGCTTCCTCCAGTCGGGTCAGGTCATCAACTCTGTCTTGGTCGTAACGCTCGTCATCGAAGCTACGAACGCGAAGAGACTCGTACTCCATCTCACTCGGCAACATTGCTTCTGCTCCGTAAACCAAGAAGAAAGGAGATTGGCCGGCAGCCCGACTGGGTGTGGTCCGCAATGACCATAACACCGAAGGCAGCTCTTGAACCCATCTTCCGGCTTACGGTAGTAGTCTATCAAACACTCGGGCTTTGATACCTTGAAGAACCATACCATTGGCACGTTCAACTTGTCCGTTGCTCTTGGGGTGCGCAACCGATGCGTAGCAAATCTTAATACCGAAGTCTTCGCAGAACTCCTTAAAAGCGCCTCCAGTGAATTGCGTCCCATTGTCGGTTATAATTCTGTTTGGGACGCCAAACTGATGCACGATGTTTAAAATAAAATCTCGCGTTTTATCCGCAGTTATCGTAGCGACCGGCTTAGCCTCGATCCACTTGGAAAACATATCAATCGCGACGAACAGATGCGTGAACCCTCCTGGCGCCTTCTTGAAAGGACCGACCATGTGCAAGCCCCATACGGCGAAAGGCCATGATAAGGGAATTGTTTGAAGGTCTTGGGCTGGAACGTGGCTCTGCCGAGCGAAGAATTGACAACCTTCACACGTGCGAACCACTTTGTCTGCATCGGTGACCGCCGTGAGCCAGAAGAATCCTTGTCTGTAAGCCTTGCCTACCAGAGTGCGCGCCGCGGCGTGACTGCCGCAGATGCCCGAGTGAATATCTTGCAATAATTGTCGTCCTTCCTCCGACGTGACGTATCTCATCAAAACTCTAGAGGGGCTTCTCTTGTATAGCTCTGAATCAACCATGACATAGCCTTGACTGCGACGTCGGACTCGTTCCGCATCATCCCGGTCAACCGGCAGCTCCTGCTGAGTTAAAAACTTGATGAACGGTGTCCTCCAGTCGACGTCGAGCATGGCAACCTGGTTTGTGTCTTCCTCGTCGGGGGTTAATTTTTTGGCAACAGTCGGCTCGTAGAGGTGTTCCACGAAAACGTCAGTCGGGGCTGCTTCGCGCTTTGACCCAAACTGTGCCAACTGATCTGCCGTCAAACTTGTCTTCAAGCTTGCGAACTTCCTGTCGGTAGGCCTCCATGGTCTCATTTAAACAGGACCAGTCCTTCATTACCTAGTTAACCACCAACTGGGAATCTCTTCGCACAATCATCCGTCGTATCCCGAGTGAAACAGCAAGTCGCAGACCGTGAAGGAGGGCTTCGTACTCAGCGACATTGTGTGAGGCGGGGAACTGGATATGAAGGACATACCGTAGCCTCTCCCCAGTCGGGGAAATCAGCACGACCCCCGCTCCCAAGCCGGTGACTCTTTTGGATCCGTCAAAGTGCATGGTCCAATATTGTAGATCTTCTCTTGGTACATCTTCTTGTTGTTCGGTCCACTCGGCTACGAAATCTGCCAGGACTTGAGACTTTATAGACGTCCTCGCCTTGAAAGCTATATCCAGTGGCATCAACTCCAGTGCCCACTTTGCGATGTGCCAGTAACCTCCCCGTTATGGATGACATCGCCGAGTGGAAAGGATGTGACGACGGTGACCGAGTGACCCTGAAAATAATGCGCTAGCTTCCTAGCAGTGATTAGAACTCCATATAATAGTTTTTGTACCTGAGGGTAGCGGGTTTTGGCTCCTGCCAGCACCTCGCTGACAAAGTAGATTGGTCGCTGAACCTTTTGAGTTCGGCCTTCTTCCTCGCGC
This sequence comes from Oryza officinalis, assembly GCA_008326285.1. Taxonomy (NCBI): domain Eukaryota; kingdom Viridiplantae; phylum Streptophyta; class Magnoliopsida; order Poales; family Poaceae; genus Oryza; species Oryza officinalis. The sequence goes on along the minus strand of BDMV01000009.1, from coordinate 30,336,494 downwards.
TCGACGACCAAGACCGTGCTGACCACCTGGTGAGTTGCGGAAACGTAGAGCAACAGGGGTTCTTGAGGGTGCAGTGACGCCAACACGGGTGGTGTCGTGAGGAACTCCTTGAAGTCTTCGAAAGCTTTCTGGGCCTCAGGGGTCCATTGGAAATCGTCGGTCTTCTTCAGTAACCTGAAAAAAGGCATACCTCGTTCGTCGAGTCTGGAGACAAAACGGCTTAACGCCGCCATGCAACCGGTGAGCTTATGGACATCCTTATGGGTACTCGGGGGCTTCATGTTCCGGATGGCGTTGATCTTCTCTGGATTTGCCTCGATGCCGCGGTGAGACACCATAAAACCAAGCAACTTGCCTGACGGCACGCCAAAGGTGCATTTGTCCGGGTTCAACTTCATTCTGAAGGCCCGAATATTCGCGAAGGTTTCTTCTAAGTCGGCAATTAGGTCTTCCTTTTGCTTGGTCTTGATGACGACATCGTCGACGTAGGCTTCCACGTTTCTCCCGATCTGAGTCTGAAGGCATCTCTGGATCATGCGCTGATAGGTGGCTCCGGCGTTTTTCAGGCCGAAGGGCATCGTGATGTAGCAATAGGCTCCAAACGGGGTGATGAATGATGTCTTCAGGCAGTCGGATTCCTTCAAGCTGATCTGGTGGTAACCCGAGTAACAATCCAAAAAGCTCAGAAGCTCGCAGCCGGCTGTTGAGTCAACGACTTGGTCTATTCGAGGCAATCCGAAAGGATCTTTAGGGCAAGCTTTGTTGAGATCGGTATAGTCCACGCACATGCGCCATTGCCCTGTCTTCTTCCGAACAAGAACTGGGTTGGCCAGCCAGTCGGGATAGTAAACCTCTTTGATGAACCCGGCAGCCAAGAGCTTGGCGAGTTCCTCCTTGATGGCATCTTTTTGATCTTGAGCAAAACGGCACAATCGTTGTTTTATAGGTGTAGCGTCATCTTTGACGTTTAAAGAGTGCTCGATCACCTCCCTAGGAATACCTGGCATGTCAGACGATTTCCAAGCAAAAATATCTTTATTGTTCTGGAGGAAGGTGACGAGCGTGCTTTCCTATTTAGGATCTAGCTCCGCGCCTATTACAGCAGTTTTAGAGGGATCAAATGGGTCAAGGGGGATTTTCTTTGTCTTGGCGTCGCCTTCTCTCGACTTGGCTATCTTCTTGGCGGGGACTTCTCCTTCTCTGGATGTTGATGCGGCTAGTCGGACCTCTTGCTGGCCACGTAATCTCTCGCGAGTTTGGGCCATATCGCAGCTTTCGTTGTTGCAAGTGAAGGCTTGCTTGAAATTGCTGCGCAGGGTGATAACTCTGTGGGGCCCGGGCATCTTCATGATGAGGTAGGTGTAATGTGGTACCGCCATGAACTTAGCGAGCACAGGTCTTCTGATGATCGCGTGGTAGGCCGCTTCGAAGTCGGCCACCTCAAAAGTTATGTTCTTCGTCCGGAAGTTCTCCCGAACTCCGAAGGTGACTGGAAGGGTGATGTGCCCGAGTGGCGTAGATGACAGCCCCGGGATGACTCCATGAAAGGGGGCTGAACTCGGCTTCAATTCGGCTCTTGGAATCTGCATCTCGTCGAGCGTCTTGGCGAATAGGATGTTGAGAGCGCTGCCGCCATCGATGAGGACGCGCTTGAGTTTGATATTACGGACCACCGGGTCTAGTACCAGGGGATACCGCCCCGGGTGAACCACTCGGTCAGGGTGATCCGAGCGGTTAAACGTGATAGCTACCTCCGACCATCGTAGATAATGCGGGACTTCAGGTTGTGCGGCGTTGACCTCTCTATCAGTCAGCTTTTGCTTCCTCTTGGACTCTGTTAACAGTGGATTTTGGTAATCGGCTCAGAGAGGAAAGAGGAAACCGAAGCAGAAAGGAAGGATTGAATTAAAGTCAGATCAGGTATCGTATCAGACCCGGTAACCGTATCGGACTGGGAGAGGCGCTATCAGGAAGAGCGTATCGGCCGATACGGATTCGATGTGGTCGTCGGCCGATACGGGTTGCAAGTTGACAGAGTCAGCGTGGGCTTGGTCTGGGCTCAAGATAAGCTTCAAGGAAGTTGCCAAATAGAGATAAAGCTCGGTTTTAGGCAATTGTATGTTGTAAATCAAGTAGGTTTAGATCTGATCTGTGGCAAGAGTCTGCCGCAAAGACTTGTTTGTTAAGTTAGAGATAAGATCGTGTCCTACCAAGGACCCTATTGTAATCTCGGGTATAAATATCTCGATAGTTTGTACATAGAAACTCTCTCGAATCAATCATACAACAACTAGTTTAATCCACTTTCGGCGCATCGCCAACCCTCGCAAGAGGTTAACTCCTGACGAGTTCTTGCTTCCCTAGAGCAGAGGTAAGAACTCGTCCCCGACGATCTGCATCGTCGGGGCTAGTGTGTCGCTTTAGGCACGTTAAGCCCTGCCGATGTGATCGTCGTTTACCGTGTGTTAGCTAATCTTGATGCGGTTTTCTAATTCTGTCTTGCCAGCGGCTAACTCGTTTTAGGGTTTACTGCCGACAACAACCGAATTGGTTTGCTCGTCTAGATTATCTAAGGCATCTACCATCCCCAAAAGCGATCGACGACTTGATTTTCTTCATGTTAATTCTCGATCTACACTTTGAGCTGCTATCGACCTTAGTCGTGTTTCGAGGTTTAACTTAAAGCCTGTTTTTTTATCATAATTAAGGATAGCGTCGGGGTTTCAGCCGGTCTTACCTAATGCATGTGATTATTTTATGTTCTTGCATGTGTTTGCCACTTATGCAGACGGATTGGCGAATATAAATATATTGATTATAGGGTATTCTCAGGATCTCTTTGTGGTTGCTATATTTATATTGATCGATTGGCTTGTATAAGTTCACACTAGAGTATTAGCTAGTGTATTTATCTTTGTGCTACCCTCATCGGCCGGTTCTAGTAATTTGCTGTAAACATGTTAACATGGGCCGATGAGATTAGATTTACTTTATTAGTTCTATCGTATTATTACATCAAGTAAGTCGATATAGGTTTGCCCTATCGGCCAGGCCTCCACGATGCGACATCGACCTATCGGCCGATTGGCCATCGGTTCTCACATGGTTTACTTGTTTAATCTTGTTGATTGCAGATCAAATCAACTGGCACGCCCTACACGTACCTAGGCAAGCCATTGGACCTGCACTGGAGTTAAGCAGATCTCCCAGGCCGCCGTGGAAACGCGGAACCCATTTTCTTGTTGGGCGGGTCTAAATTCTGCGCCAACACGCTTTTAGCACGCCCAGTGGGACCCAAGAGCACAAGCTTCGCAACAACAAGAGCACCACTTCGAGATGTCGAAGCAGGCCGAGATCTCCGAGGAGAACGTCGTCTCCGTGACCGTCGACCAGCTCAACGCAGAGCAGAAAGCTGAGATGGATAAGTTGGTCGAGCAGTTCCAGAATATGTACCTGCAGACATATTCTAGGACTCAGCAAGGCACTCTGATTCAAAAGTCCAAGGTGATAATGCCGAGTCCCGGAGATGGAGCTAGCACGTCGGTGACGGCACACGACCACACCGTCAAGACCGAGGATACCGCTGCACCGACGTTGCAAGACAGAATTGACTCTGCAGTTCACTCTGCGCTAGTCAACCAGTCGAGGATCCTGGTGAACACATTGACCAATACGGTCAAGTCGATCCTAGATGGGTCAATCCACCAGTACAAGCCTCAAGGCCCGATTTACCTGCCAGAAAACAAGTTCACTGCCTATCGGACCCTGAGGAACGACCTGAGCATGACTCAGCCGACGGCGCCGATGCCACCCCCATCGGCACAACCAACAACAACCCTGCCGCTGGTTCTAACCAAGCAGGCGGGAGGAAGCCCTCAGCATATCACGGAGGAGCAATATGCGCAATGGACGAAGGGGAAGCAACCAATGATCGAGCCGATGCAGCAAATTCCTGTCAACCCGCCATCGGCCAGACAACCTCATATCCCCATGGCCGGCAACCCTTCGCAACCAGCTGCGTACAACGTGCCGCAAGGCTACCAGCAGTACACCGCGGAGCAGTACGACGTGCAAAACCTAGATCATCACTACCAACCATACTCCCCCAGGCACTATCAAGCAGAGGGCCTCCAACAATCCTACCAGCAGGACCTCCCGCATCGGCCCGCAGGATACTGGGCTGACATGATAGCCGAGGTGATGCGAGATCAGTTCGGTTTGAAGCCCAAGGAGAGTTCTACAGTGTATCGGCCCCCGTATCCCGAGGAGTTTGACAGAGTGCCACTGCCAAGCCGATACAAGATCCCGGACTTCTCCAAGTTTTCGGGGCAGGACAACGTCTCGACATACGAGCACGTGAGCCGATTCCTAGCACAGTGCGGGGAGGCATCGGCCATTGAGGCGTTGAGGGTGAGGTTTTTCCCTCTGTCCTTGTCAGGGTCAGCGTTTACATGGTTTTCATCTTTACCCTGCAATTCCATCAGAGGATGGATAGATCTTGAAAAGCAGTTTCACAGATATTTCTATAACGGCGTGCAAGAGATGAAACTGTCTGATCTTACTGCCATCAGGCAACGAGTGGATGAATCGGTCCCTGAGTATATTCAAAGATTTAGGGATATAAGGAACAGGTATTACAGCCTCAGCCTGACCGATTCACAACTCGCCGACTTGGCGTTCCAAGGATTACTGGGGTCGATACGAGAGAGGTTCTCCTCTCAGGAATTCGACAGCCTAGCACAGCTAGCTCAATGAGTATCGGCCCACGAGCAACGATTCCAGGAGGCAAAAAAGTTCGCAAAGAAGATCAATACAGTCTATCAGTATGCCTCCGACGATGATGATGAAGAAGACGCTGATGTCGACCTTGCCGAGTGGGCCCGAATGAAGAAGCCAACAGCCTGCCAGTGGGCCAAGAAGGGCGACAAGGAAGATAAATACGACTTCGACATCAACAAGGCCGACAAGATATTTGACCTACTCCTGCAAGAGAAGCAGATCCAGCTGCCAGTGGGTCATGTACTGCCATCAGCCAAAGAAATCAAGAAGCGAAGGTATTGCAAATGGCATAACACATATTCCCATCACACTAATGAATGCAAGATTTTCAGACAGCAGATCCAATCGGCCATCGAGCAAGGCAGAATTAAGATCGATGATGCCAAGAGGCCGATGAAGATAGAAGGACACCCGTTCCCAGTCAACATGGTGCAAGCGGACAGGGCCGACGGCGGTGGCCATCGGACCGGCAAGCGACCTCATCAGACCTCCGAGGGTCTGATTAAAAAATACCAGCGAAGGCGAGAAGAACAAGCACAGGACCAAGCCGATCAAGACAACTCCTATGACCCTCATTGGGAGTGCGAATTTTTTCGTTTCTGCTGGAACGAAGGGATGAGGTTGCCATCCATCCAAGAGTGCCCTGCGTGTAACGATGTGGAAGACTCCCATAAGGGCAACTCGAGCAAGCAAGTGCATCGGCCAAACAAGCAGAGAAAGTCTGTACGCGAGAGGTTGGGGCCGATGCACCATAATCGCCAGACCGAGGACGAGGAGCAAGTCCAGAACCCCCAATGGTGCCCAAGCGACGTATTCAGCACGACACAGAAACGGCGGGTTCAGAGGCTAAGAAGGAAAGAACAGAACCAAGAGCAGATCCAAGAGCAGCGAGCAACGACAGCCCATCGGCCGGCCAAGACCAAGAAAGAGTGGAGAATCAAATCTACAGTGGCCAAGGCCGATGAGGGCACCCCCAACTCAGCTCAAGCTCCGGCATCCGCGAAAGGTAAAGGCGTAGCATCGGCTTCTGTTAACATGGTCTTCATATTGCCAGCAGAGTACAGCGTACAGACGGCCGATGAAGCAGTAGCCGACGATGAGCAGTCCTCGGCTAGACTACAGTTGTCACCCGATCAAGCCGTGTTCGACAAGCCAGTCGACGCCAGCTACAGGCACCTCCGACCATTATATGTCAAAGGGTTCGTTAATGGGCGGCCGATGACGAAGATGCTGGTCGATGGCGGCGCGGCGGTCAACTTGATGCCATACACGACCTTCAGGAAGCTTGGAAAAGTACCTGAAGACCTTATCAAGACCAACATGGTGCTCAAGGACTTCGGTGGCAACGCGTCCGAGGCGAAGGGGGTGCTAAACGTGGAGCTCACCGTGGGCAGCAAAACGATACCCACCACCTTTTTCGTCTTCGACAGTAAGGGTTCCTATAGCTTATTGTTGGGACGGGATTGGATCCACGCAAACTGTTGTGTCCCTTCAACGATGCACCAATGCCTTATACAATGGCAAGGGGACCAGGTTGAGATCGTGCAGGCCGATCGGTTAGTGCACGTGGCCAATGCCGATCTCGCAGTTTGGGAGATGGAGGGAATCGACTGCTTGTCCGGGCGAGTCTAGGACGCCGATTTCCTCAAGGTAACTGATTGTGATATCGAGACGATTGAAGATCAAGATAAGCAGTTGCTTTAGCAACGATGTGTCATCCACTGTTCAAAATGAGCAAGCTAGTCCCTACACAGACGACGCGGTGGATGAGCTAGATGGCAAATTGGGACAAGGCTTTACGTCGGCTGATGAACTTGAAGAGGTTGATATAGGAATAGGTGATAGGCCTAGGCCGACGTATGTAAGTGCTAACCTGCCAAAGGAATATAAGAATAATTTGATAAATCTTTTGAAAGAATTTATGGATTGTTTTGCATGGGAATACCATGAGATGCCAGGATTAAGCCGATCGATTGTAGAACATCGGCTACCTATCAAACCAGCCTATCGGCCATTCAAACAAACTCCTAGGAGATTTAAGGCCGATATGCACGAAGCTATCAAGGGAGAGATCATGAGACTTCACGATGCCAACTTTATCAGGCCCTGTCGATACGCGGAGTTGGTCTCCAACATAGTTCCAGTGATGAAGAAAAACGGCAAGCTCAGGGTGTGTATCGATTTCAAAGATCTAAACAAAGCAACACCAAAGGACGAGTACCCTATGCCGTTGGCCGATTTGCTAGTAGATGTTGCGTCTGGACACAAGGTTATCAGCTTCATGGATGGAAACGCAGGCTACAACCAGATTTTCTTGGCCAAGGAAGATATCCACAAGACAGCCTTCCGGTGTCCGGGGGCAATCGGCCTGTACGAGTGGGTTGTTATGACCTTTGGCTTGAAGAACGCTGGAGCTACTTATCAGAGGGCCATGAATTATATTTTTCATGATCTTATCGGCTCTTTGATTGAAGTCTACATTGATGACGTCGTCGTGAAGTCACGGGAATATGATATGCACCTGGCCGATTTACGCAAGGTACTTGAAAGGGCAAGGAAGTATGGTCTCAAGATGAATCCTAACAAGTGTGCCTTTGGCGTATCGGCCGGTCAGTTTTTGGGTTCCTTGGTCCATGAAAGAGGAATTGAGATTACGCAGAAGAGCATCGATGCTATCAAGAAGATCAAGCCTCCGACGAACAAGACCAAGTTACAATCTCTGCTCGGCAAGATCAATTTTGTCCGGCGCTTTATATCAATCCTGTCAGGAAGAATAGAGCCGTTCACTCCGTTGCTGAAGATAAAAGACGATGAAGAGTTTACATGGAGTGATAAGCAGCAGAAGGCGCTGGACGACATTAAAGAATATTTGAGCTCCCCACCAGTTCTAATTCCTCCACAGAAGGGAGTTCCGTTCAGGCTGTACCTATCGGCCGATGAGAAGTCTATCGGCTCAGTCTTGGTTCAAGATGTTGACGGCAAAGAGCGAGTTATTTTCTATCTCAGCAGGAGGTTGCTGGACGCCGAAACAAGGTACACGCTAGTGGAGAAACTCTGTTTGTGCTTATATTTTTCATGTACTAAGTTGAGGCATTATTTACTTTCCAATGAGTGCATTGTGGTAAGTAAGGCCGATGTGATGAAATACATGTTATCGGCCCCCGTATTGAAAGGGAGAATTGGGAAATGGATTTTTGCCTTAACAGAGTTTGACTTGCGATATGAATCGGCCAAAGCGATCAAGGGACAAGCCCTGGCCGATTTTATTGTTCAGCATAGAGATGATTCAATTGCATATTCAGATATTGTGCCATGGACATTGTATTTCGATGGATCTGTTTGCAGACATGGATGCAGTATCGGCCTAGTCATCATATCCCCTCGGGGGGCAAGTTTCGAGTTTGTTTTTACTATCAAGCCTTATTATACAAATAATCAAGCAGAGTATGAGGCTGTTCTCAAAGGCTTGCAGTTATTACAAGAGGTTGAGGCCGATTCCGTAGAGATCATTGGTGATTCACAGTTGGTCATTAATCAACTTTCTGGGGATTATGAGTGCAAGAATGATATTCTCAGATTTTACAATGAGGAGTACAAAGAGTTGTTGCAAGCCTTCAAGATTGTGACGATGAGGCATATACCCAGGAAGCAGAACTTCGAGGCCAATGATTTAGCTCAGGGGGCATCGGGATACAGGCCGATGGCTAAAGATGTTCAGATTCAGGTTGCTATCGTGAATGCCGATGACTGGAGGTTTGATATCATAGAGTATTTGAGAAACCCTTCTCAATCGGCGTCACGAAGAATGAAGTATAAAGTTTTGTATTATGTCTTATTGGATGATGATCTGTATTATCGGACGATTGGTGGTGTCTTGCTCAAATGCTTAAGTCTTGAGGAAGCCAAAGTTGTCATGAGCGAGGTCCATGAAGAGATTTGTGGAACACATCAATCGGCCCGTAAAATGAGATGGCTTTTAAAGCGTGTCAGATATTTTTGGCCAACAATGCTAGAGGATTGTTTCAAGTATTATAAAGGATGTCAAGATTGTCAGAAATTTGGAGCAATTCAGAGAGCACCGGCATCGGCTATGCATCCAATCATAAAGCCGTGGCCGTTTCGTGGATGGGGAATAGATATGATCGGCCAGAGAAACCCACCATCAAGCAAGGGACACAAATATATACTGGTGGCTACAGATTACTTTACAAAGTGGGTTGAGGCCGTTCCCCTCAAGAAGATTGATTCCAAGGACGCAATTCAGTTTGTCAAAGAGCATATAATATATCGGTTTGGACTTCCACAGACATTGACTATAGATCAGGGATCAATCTTTGTGTCTGATGAGTTTGTTCAGTTTGCTGAGAGCCTAGGTATCAAGCTATTTAATTCTTCTCCATATTATGCGCAAGCTAATGGGTAGGCAGAAGCTTCTAACAAGACTTTAATCAAGTTGATCAAGAGGAAAATTGCCGAACAGCCGAGATGGTGGCATACCACGCTGGTCGATTCCCTGTAGGCGTATCGGATGGCTTGTCATGGTGCAACTCAAGTGCCACCCTATCAGTTGGTTTATGGACATGAAGCTGTGCTGCCATGGGAGACCAACATCAGCTCAAGGAGGATTGCCTTGCAAGACGACTTGACAGCCGATGAGTATCATAATCTTATGGTTGATGAGCTGGATGACTTGGCACACGTCCGACTGCGGGCATTGGAGAAAATAAAGCGTGATAAAGATCGAGTTGCTCGTCATTATAATAAAAAAGTTGTTGCCAAGTCGTTTGAGGAAGGGGATCTTGTTTGGAAATTAATAATGCCGATTGGTTCTAGAGATAACAAATTCGGCAAGTGGTCACCTAATTGGGAAGGTCCTTTTCAGATTCATCGGTGTGTTCCTCATAATGCATACCTGCTCAAAGGATTAGATGGAGAAGTTTATGGCAGAGCTCTCAACGGCAAGTACTTAAAGAGATATTATCCAAGCCTATGGATCGACTCATGATCGGCCCTCCAGCCGATTTATGATTACAGCCGATGTGCTATGCATTGTCTTTAGATGGCCGATATATACTATCGTCCTTAGTTCAAATTTCACAACATGAGCCCTCATCATCCAAAATTTGGGGGGCATATATATATACGAGCGCGAAATTTTTCAAGGAATCTTAATTTTTCAAGGAAAAATCTTAATTTTTCAAGGAAATTTTCAAGTTTCTAGTCTTATTCTTCATGATTTCAAAAATGAAGATGGAAGATGGACTTCAAAAAAAAAATTTCAAGCATGAGTTTCTTCAGATCAAATTCGGCTGCTTGGCCGATGAGATTTGTGTTTACAAAGTATGAAGACAAAATATGTTATATCACTTTATAAAATTTGCAATAGCTACGATGGCTCTACGGCGAATTTGCTCAATATCTTCTATAGCTTGGGCGTCATCGGCCGTCGACCCTGGGATTGGCTTCAACGATTTGCTCATGGTTGCAAGGTACTTGGTCGATGCCTTTAGCTTTGTCGTCTGGTTTTCTATAGCCTTGGGTGATGCAGCTATCCCGGCTTCCACTTCTTGGATTTCTTGGCGCGTGGCTTCCAGCTTTGATTCTAGATCTGCTTCAAGGCGACGGATTTCTTCGAGTCTGTTCTTCAAGACAATCGGCTCCACAGCTAGCTCATCCAACCTGGTTTTGTCAGCATTAACTTGAGCCTTGCTAGCGGACAGGGCCGATTCTAGTTGTTCACGTTCTCGTCGCTCCGCAAGTCTTTCTTTCGCCTTGTTAAGTTTGAATCGATATTGCTCCAAGAAGATGGCCGGTGTTAAGATCTCCATCAGGTCTTCGGGCAGTTGATCTTGAATTTCTTGTACCCTGGCCCTGATGGGAGTGCAATCTTCCACCAAGAACTCCAGTAAAGACTCCAGCCGATTGGCAATGTCGGTCAACCGGTTCTTCAGATCATCAGAGATTGATGTCTTGGCTGTGGTGGGTGGCTCCTTGTCCTCATCATCAAGAAACTAGCCGATATCAAAAGAGAACATATCGGCTAGGTTCTGCAAATATCAGTATAGGTCAAGGTTAGCCTAGTCAAGCAAGAATCGGCAAAGAGGATCAAAGTAATCTTGATTACCTGTGTTGGAGCATCGGTGGTGCTTGCATCGGCTTCCTTTTGCTGTGTTGAAACAGTAGGCGAGGGGGTTGGCCGATGTGGTGCAAGCGATGGAGCCCTTGGCTGGAGAAAAGCAAGAAATTGGTGAACAGATCTATGTTACTAGAAACACAATGTAAAATTGACTCTTACCGAAGCAATCGGCGAGGGTGGTGGAGAAGGAGAAGGAGTCTTCAATCGGGCCTTAGGTCGTTCGCGCCTTTGTAAAGTTGCCTTTTTGGTTCTTGGTAAAGGGGCTGATTGAGTCCGTTCCTTCAACAAAGACGATGCAAGTACCTACAAGGGATTAAAGTGTAACATACCAATAGAAGAAGATTGCATTAATTCAAGACAGGAAGCATGTTACCTTACAGATTGCGTGCCTGGTTTTCTTCGGCTGAGTGGAAGCCGCTTGGTCATCGGCCGGTTGGACTGTGGTGGTCTTGGCCGATGGTTCTTCAGTGGTCTCGGCCGATGGATTTTCTTCTTCAGGCGTATCGGCAGCTGCTGCATCGACCTCTTTCTCCATCACTTGTTCATCGAGGAATTCTTCTATGGAGGGGTCTAGTTCTTCAAGATCGGCCTGGTCATCAGTCTTAGCCTTCTTGCTGGATTTTTGAGATTTTCCTTTGGCTAGCGCTTTCCTCTTGGGATTTTCTTTAATCATTGGCCCTTGGAGCAATGATGATGCCTTTGGGGCAGTAAGGCCGATGATGGATTCCAGGATAGTTGATCCTGATGGAGCTACGGCTTGAGCATAACAGATTTTCTGTCCACTGTTGCTCACAGATGGAATCGGCTCGTCTGGGACTTGAGGGCTAATACCCTGGATAAGCTCTGTCACATAGAATCTGGCCTATTGGTGGAAAATATGAGCAGCCCATTCTTGCCACCATGCTTGGAAGCTGATATGAACAAAGGCGCTCAGATGCAATCGGTCGCAGTCACCCAGGTTCGGGATTCCAATCTCCAGTGCCTTGCTCATGATCAACCCTGATGTCACTGTGCCCCTGCTCTCTAGGAGTCTATGGAAGTATAAATTAATGGGGAGTTGTCCATGTCCGCACTGTCTGGCAGCCACCATGGGATTATAGAATTCATAAGACAGGCTGGTGCTTCTTCCTTGAAATATGCCTACTAGGAGCAGGCATGGGGTGATGCCGATCATAAATGACTCTCGGGATTCCATGTCATCATTTACCAGGTCCAAGTGCAGATCGTCCGGGAGTTCAAAATCCTGGTCCGAGAGGTAGATGAACATATCCATCTTAACTGATGGTGGCCCGGTGTAGAATCGGATGAACCATGTAGACATGTCTTCGGCCGATTGATCTGCTCCAGGATAGATGGAGGCTGCCTCTCCAAAAGACATGCACCTTCTGGTTCTGTGGTCTTCGTGATCGGCATACTTTGATGGGAAACGGGAGTCCGATAGTGGAGGCCGATCAGCCATGGTATTGGTGTGGATTGTTAGCCAAAGCTGAATAAACCACCATGGTCCTCCATGAGCCACAGTTTGCTTCAACATTAGATCCTGTGTAGAGATATGGAGCAGCCGATAGATAGCTCCCAAGAGGTATCGGCCAAGAGGGATTTGTTTCTTGTCGACCAGAGCTTGAGCCAAATGTTGACAATTGGTAGTGGGGCCGCAAGTCGATCCACAGAAGACAAATCTTTCCAACCACAGCGTCAGGAAGGCCACGTGTTCTCTTTCCGAGACTGATCCTTGTTCCATGTGATCGGAAATATATCCAGACCAGCCTCCAATCTTCTTGGTTTTCAATTTATGGCTGCTGTTTGCCAGGAGGCTGAAGGGATTGATCTCAGACTGGATGTCTAGTCCTGTTAGCATCTTGATGTCGATTAGAGTTGGGGTCATCGGACCTTGCTTGAACAGGAAAGTGTTCAAGGTGCTAGACCAGAAATAGGTAGCTGCTGACATGAGTGGCTCATTTTTCTTGGTATCGGCCAGGGATAAAGTGATACACTGGCCGATTCCTATTTCGCCCCAGTGGACCTGTTTGGCTGCAGCGATCCTTTTGTGCCAGGTTCTGTACCCATTAAGCTTCGACGGCTAGGATCTGAAAGTGTGTTTCCATGAAGAGACGTTGGGCTTGGCTTCTTGAAGGCGACTCTGTTTGTCTCGGCATTGATCAGCTAGGTTGGGTCGCAGTCGCCCATAGGGCCTAGCAGGAAGCGATATGATTTGTCGTTGGTGGGGATCAAGATTTGGTTTTTGAAGACCTATGTCATAAGAACAACAATGAAAAAATAAGACTTGGGGGGCAAAAGGCAGAAACCCTAGTTTGAAGAAATCGGCGGAAAGTGAAAATGTGGGTTCAGAAGGGATTAACTTACCATAGGGATCTCGGAGGCGTAAAATGGAGCGGAAGCCATTGTTGTCGTTGAAGAGGTTGCCGTTGAGGGGGTTGATGTCGATGGGGTGCCGAGGGGTCGCCGGAGATGAAGAACACGAAGAGATTGCTGAATCGGCGGCGGAGGGATGCGAGTCTGGATCTGCGCGGTTTTCAGTCAAGCCCTAGCAAGGAAGTCGATGGGTTCCTCGGAGCTAATTCTGCCACATTATATAATGAAGCGGAATTGAGGGGCATGTGTTAACAGTGGATTTTGGTAATCGGCTCGGAGAGGAAAGAGGAAACCGAAGCAGAAAGGAAGGATTGAGTTGGAGTCAGACCAGGTATCGTATCGGACCCGGTAACCGTATCGGACTGGGAGAGGCGCTATCAGGAAGAGCGTATCGGTCGATACGGATTCGATGTGGTCGTCGGCCGATACGGGTTGCAAGTTGACAGAGTCAGCGTGGGCTTGGTCTGGGCTCAAGATAAGCTTCAAGGAAGTTGCCAAATAGAGATAAAGCTCGGTTTTAGGCAATTGTATGTTGTAAATCAAGTAGGTTTAGATTTGATCTGTGGCAAGAGTCTGCCGCAAAGACTTGTTTGTTAAGTTAGAGATAAGATCGTGTCCTACAAGGACCCTATTGTAATCTCGGGTATAAATATCCCGATAGTTTGTACATAGAAACTCTCTCGAATCAATCATACAACAACCAATTTAATCTACTTTCGGCGCATCGCCAACCCTCGCAAGAGTTTAACTCCTGACGAGTTCTTGCTTCCCCAGAGCAGAGGTAAGAACTCGTCCCCGACGATCTGCATCGTCGGGGCTAGTGTGTTGCTTTAGGCACGTTAAGCCCTGGCGATGTGATCATCGTTTACCGTGTGTTAGCTAATCTTGATGCGGTTTTCTAATTCTGTCTTGCCAGCGGCTAACTCGTTTTAGGGTTTACTGCCGACAACAACCGAATTGGTTTGCTCGTCTAGATTATCTAAGGCATCTACCATCCCCAAAAGCGATCGATGACTTGATTTTCTTCATGTTAATTCTTGATCTACACTTTAAGTTGCTATCGACCTTAGTCGTGTTTCGAGGTTTAACTTAAAGCCTGTTTTTTTATCGTAATTAAGGATAGCGCCGGGGTTTCAGCCGGTCTTACCTAATTCATGTGATTATTTTATGTTCTTGCATGTGTTTGCCACTTATGCAGACGGATTGGCGAATATAAATATATTGATTACAGGGTATTCTCAGGATCTCTCTGTGGTTGCTATATTTATATTGATCGATTAGCTTGTATAAGTTCGCACTAGAGTATTAGCTAGTGTATTTATCTTTGTGCTACCCTCATCGGCCGGTTCTAGTAATTTGCTGTAAACATGTTAACATGGGCCGATGAGATTAGATTTACTTTATTAGTTCTATCGTATTATTACATCAAGTAAGCCGATATAGGTTTGCCCTATCGGCCAGGCCTCCACGATGCGACATCGGCCTATCGGCCGATTGGCCATCGGTTCTCACATGGTTTACTTGTTTAATCTTGTTGATTGTAGATCAAATCAACTAGCACGCCCTACACGCACTTAGGCAAGCCATTGGACCTGCACTGGAGTTAAGCAGATCTCCCAGGCCGCCGTGGAAACACAGAACCCGTTTTCTTGTTGGGCGGGTCTAAATTCTGCGCCAACAGACTCGTACGCCTGCGGTCCCCCGAAGATGTGGTTTAGCTCGCCCACGGGATCTTGGAAGGGTTCTGTGCTGCTAGCCGGGTCGTTCCTCTTGGTTCCCGATGGGTCGGCCTCATCAGCCGGCTTTTGTCGTAGTTGCGCCGCGTACTACTCAGCGAACTGTTTATAGATGAAGCAATCCTTGGCCGCGTGCTTGTGGTTGGGATGATGGGTGCACTGAGCGTTCATGATTTTGTCGTAGGCAGCGACTCGGGGATGCTGTTGCTGGTAGTTCGATGTCGTGGCGACCAGATGCTCGGGCTTGCGCTTGCGATCCTTTTGGCCGCTGTTGTTGTTGCCGTTGTCCTTCTTAGGACACCAGCTGCTTCCGGATGGCTTGTCATCCCTCTTGTCGTGCCAGTCTTGTCGCGAGGCCTTGATTGCGTCATCAGATTTGGCGTAGAAGTTTGCTGTCTCAAACATTTGCTTGACCGTCTTCGGTGGCTTACGCCCAAACTTGCCGATAAGCAACTCGTCACGGACGCCTTTCTGGAACGCGGCAATGATGACGTCGTCTGTGATGTTGGGGATCTTGTTCCGCATCTCCGAAAAGTGCCGGATGTAGTCCTTTAATGATTCTGTTGACGCCGAATCCATACCGCCAATGAGGATCCGGCGTGCGGACACACGAAAGCCTGGGAGATCTGCTTAGCTCCAGTGCAGGTCCTAAAATTGATGAAGCGCGGGCGTGCCAGTCAGTTTGATCCTGCCACTGACAAGATATGCAAAATAGTAGAATAAAAGGTCTATCGGCCGATAGGCCGATAGGGCAAAAACGTATCGGCCGATAGGCCGATAGCCAAAACAACCGATCGGCTCAATATGATATAGCATAATCCAAATATAAAATAAAGATTGATCTGAAGATTAAAGCACATATCGGCCGAAGGTCCGATGGCATAAACTCTCGATAAGCAGATAAACAATAAATACTCTGTTGTCATCGGCCAGATCCAATCTATATGTAAAACTCTTGGGCCGATGCAACGTCCAGATAACTCACCGGCTGAAACCCCGGTAAAACCCTTATTGGCAATCGACAGGCAGGCTAGAGATTACGGTTCTAATCACGACTTAGCGGCACTAAGTATGAAAAGAAACGCAAGATCTAGACAATCAAGCCCTCGACTGATTTTCGGGGTGGTGGATACCTTAACCAATCTAATCTAGCGAAGCGATTTAGTCGATACCGGCGTAAACCCTAAAACGAATCTCGGCCGATACGACTAAATCAAGACGCCAAACCAGATTGATTAAGATATATGATAATAGGTGCTTACGTTGACGAGATCAGAACATCGAAGCCCTAGCCCCGACAGCGCAGGCAGCCATAACGAGACTTACCCCTCGCGGGAAGGGCATGAACTCGCCGAAGAAGACGAAAAGTAAAGGTTGGCGATGCGCCGAAGTTGTATTGATCGTGAGATGATAATTACATGAACCTCGGGCTTACATATTTATACCCATAGGCTAACAAAGATCCTAATAGAATACGACTCAAACTTTCCTAAAGGTAAAAGGAAACATATAAAGTCCTTATTGGACACTAAACACACTTTCCTAAAGATAAAAAGAAAACTAACAAATTCTTCCTAATTAATAGATACAAGCCACATCCTCCTTGGACTCGGTCTTCTCTAGATAAGATCTTCCCGAATCTAACAAGAATCCGACTGTTGTTGGTGGATGGTTTAAGATAACCCCCATCGGCCGATATAAGACTCTAGGCCGATACCAACCTTGAGCCGATATGGATCCTGGGTCGATGAGGACTCCGGGGCTTTCCAAATTCTGGTGTTAACAGATTCGTCTGGTTTCTGGATGACGTTGTAAAGGTCAAAGTGGGTCCCAGGCCTTTCGAAAGTGCCCTGGAAGTTGGCGATGAAGTGGTCCCGAAGGTCACTCCACGAGTTGATCGAGCCTCTTGGCAAACTCGTGAGCCAGTTCCTGGCTGAGTCGGCGAGAGCGACGGGCAGGTAATTGTCCATAGCCTTACTGTCTCCTCCTGCTGCGCGGATGGCGAGGGTGTACACAGTTAGCCATGACTCGGGGTCGGTCTTACCGTCGTACTTGTCAATCCCGGCAGGCTTAAAACCACTCGGCCAATCCACTCGACGCAGGTCCCGAGTGAATGCGGGCACTCCATCGTCATGGTCTTCAGGTGATTTCCTTCTGTCTTCAGAAGAGCGCCGTTCACGTTCCCGGTAGCGTCGGTCGAGAACCTCCCGCAGATCACTCGGCAGGGGCCTTCGCGGGCTGCTTTGGTAGTTGGAGTTGTTGCTGCGACGATTTCGGTCGCGGACGGGTGGTCGGCTGTGTTCTCTCTCGTGAGAGTCAGCCGTTTGACCTCGTGGTCTCCATACTGCCTCATGGCGAGGATCTTTGGATCTGGCTGGTGTCTTGCTTTGCTCGGGTCTCTTGTAGTCCTTGGATCGTAGTGGCAGCAGTCGGCTTCTATCAGGTGTTTCAGCAACGAACTCGGTCGGCCTTCATGCGGAGTTGGAAGGATGGTCGTTGGCCGTAGCCGCGACGATGGTCTTCATCATGTCCAGTAGTGGCGTCACCGCGGCCGGCGCCGCTTCGATGACGGTGTCAATGAGGGTGAGAGCTGCAATGGCATTTTGTTGAGGCGTCTGGAAGATATTGGCGTTGTCAACTCGTGTCTGCATTATGGTCTCACGGGCTGAGCGCCCAGTCACCCTCAGGTCTCGTTTCTTTTTGTCGGCTTCTTGTTTCTTCCAAAGCTCCTCCTCCTCGTTGCGCTTATTCTCCTCCTCCGCACGCTTGCGCTCTTACTCAAGCTTAGCCCGTTCCTCCTTCGCGATCCTCCGGGCCACGGCCGAGTCGGTCTCAGCTACTTCGGCCATGAGAACGTTAAGAAGGTCCGGATCGTAGTAGTCTTTGTCTACATCGTAGCTGTTGATTTCGTCTGTGGAGATGTCGTAGAGGTCATCGAAGTCGGTGGAGCTCAGATGTTCGTCGATGTCCGTGGATGAATATGACCCGAGTCGTTCGAGTATGACCGCGACCTCTCGTGAGGCCGGGGGACAGCATGAAGGCGATGAAGCCGATTCTTCCGAGTGGATCGAATCCAACTCGGAAGATAGAAGATTATGGTAGATTTTAGCGTCGTCCGGTAACCCGAGCGGCGCCAGGGGGTTTTCCCTTCCCGACTGGTTCGAATCCGAGTCGAGAAGAGAGAGCTTACCGAATCTATCGGTGACGAAGTCGAGTCCGCCGAAGCGAAGCGCCTGCCCAGGGGCGAGGATGAAGTCGGCGAAACTTGATGGAGATCCCATTGCGTTCGTCGGCGGGATGTAGAAGAAAACTTGACGCAGAGCCCCTACCTAGCGCGCCAACTGTCGAAACTTGGTTTCGGCAATATCAATCTGGGGGTAGCAGTCAAGTGCCAAACACAATGGGTTAGTCGGGACAGAGGTTTAGACAGGTTCAGGCCCTCTCTAACGAGAGGTAATACCCTACTCCTGTTTCGGGGATTCAATCCACCGAGTGTTTATTGATCTCTTGATCTCTTTCAATAGGGGCTCTCGTGAGTTTTCTGTCTGTAGTCTCCTCTATTTTTCGTGTCCCTTAGGAGACGCCCTACCCTCCTTATATAGCTCCGGAGGTTGGGTTTACAAGTCGGAGACCTATCCTACTCTAAGTCAGACTCCTCAATCTTATCAACTATAGATTATGGGTCGTTACCTTATCTCAACGGTAACGTAATACCCAAGTCATAGCCGGTTTATATAATCATGGAGCATAACCTATCCCCTATGATAAGTCGGATAAGCTAGCCGTGAGGGTATCCGGTACCCATAATCTCCACAAATATATCATCAAACTCAGGAACCATGAAGTGGAATAATGTCAAGATACTACATATTGAGCTCTGTCAGACACCCTCTTCCACGTGTGCACATGATCTAGGACCAAATATTGCTTACAAAGTAAATTCAGCAGTGTAGATCATTAGCGTCGTAATGTAGTAAGTACCATGCTAACAACTAATAGCAGCCATAAAGAAACAGAACAATTTGTGTATGCACATTATATCGCAATTTCAGTACAACGTAAATAAGCTAGAACTGAAGTGCAAATTTATCGACACATGCAAACAGAAACTAAGTGAACAATAAGTCACCAGCAGAATTTCTTCACCGAATTAAGCAATCTTGCTTCAGCTTACACCAGCAACAATTTTAACACGACAGCACTAATGAACTCAGCAAGAAGAAACAAACAAACACAATACGTGTTGATCAACGCATGAAGAGAGTATTAGCATGATCGTGACCACCGGCAACAATTTCAACATGCCTTGTCATTCAAGGGAGAACCCAATAAACCGGAGGGGAGTAGTTCGACGGACCTCCCTCAAAATTGGTATCTACAGCAAAATTGGTTCGATTTCACTTGAGAAAACTGTAGGCAAGGCTGATAAGTGATAACTACAGCTGCTATCTCACTAACAAGCTTGAACGACTTTCATACTAACATCACAGAAACTTACTAAGAACATCTCCTTATGACCCTTCGCAGAGGAATATCCAATGAACATACCAACGGTTAGAAGGGCCAAATTAACCATGTCTTTCAACTTCTACTTATCATCTTTCCTGCTTTCTGCAAGGTACAGTTCCCTGTCAGGTTTCAGAACAATCCAAAAGGTCTACTAGAGCAGGTATACGGTTAAGTCTACTACACGATCGATCGCTAGGCCAACATCCCGCACGATCGGACGATCCTACGACCCCACGTGCGGCTGCATGTTTGTTGGACTTCAATTTGGACATTCCTATTTAACAGCACACATATTACCCTATTTTTATTTCCCAGGCTTTTTCTCAGCTCACATCTGTTTTCTTCAATGAACACTATTTTGTGACTTAGAAAAAGATTTGTCCGCATAGTCCTGTTTTGTTTTTCCGGCCATTCAAAATTCACATGTTTCGACGTAACTAGTAGTGTTGTTTTGTCCAAAAAATATATAGAGAAAGACTTTATACATACCAACTTTATACATAAAGACTTCATACTAGAAACTCTATACATAGAAATATTTTCGTATCAAAATTTATGCAAATAAATTTAAAACAAATAAAAAATAAAACATCGAGAT
Organism: Oryza officinalis; assembly: GCA_008326285.1. Lineage (NCBI taxonomy): Eukaryota > Viridiplantae > Streptophyta > Magnoliopsida > Poales > Poaceae > Oryza > Oryza officinalis. The sequence goes on along the minus strand of BDMV01000009.1, from coordinate 30,316,363 downwards.
GGGCCTGGGATAGACCACATGCATGGCATGCCTGCTCAGTAGGCCTTCCGTGGAAAACATGCAAGCAAAAAGAGAAAACGCTAACCAGGAAGAATAAGTGAGTGCCCGTGATTAATCAAACCATTTCACGTATTTGCCAAAAAGAGAAACTAAACAATCCTGTCCTGTACGTACTTTGTCGTGTCAAAAAAGGAACTTTAAAATCTAATCGCGTGTGGCGAGCGTGAGCGATCGGTCGCTCATTAGCCATTTCGTATTAGGGCAATCCTGATAACTTTGTCCCAGTAAGGCGACGCATCACTTTCTTTGGCTGTAACAAATGAACAGTTAATCAAATCGTAGATGAATTCAGTACCAAAATTCGAGTGAGGCAAGCAATCATTACAGGAGTGAGGGCGAGCGCGAAGTCGAGCAGCGCCGCCGCTGGTGCTTGAGGAGCGTAAGAGGGAAGGCCATGACTTGGTGCCAATGACGGGTGAGACGCCGGGTGCGCCGGTGGCCTGTGCGCGGAGAGCGTGACCCTGGAAGGCGTAACTGCGGCGAGAACTTGAGACCGGGATGTAGTTGGAGACTTCACCGCTTGTTGGACGGCATCCAAGCGCCGACCGAGCTCTCATCTGAGCGAAGCTCCAGAACTTCTCCGCCGAAGGAAATGAGTAGGCGGCGGCCGGCGAGAGTCCGATGGAAACTGTGGAGGACGCGAACCCAACACGGAGACCGAAACGCCTGCAGGAATTCGAGATTGGGACATAATCAGATGCATCGCCGCGGTGAGGAAGCATTCCGCCGAGCACCTAGCGCGCAACATGAGCGGCGGCATTCGACGGTTTCTCCGCCGACTAGTGGGCGGCGATTCGCGAGAATCCCGCGGCAAAAATGGATGAATCCAAGCCGCGGTGTGCGTGGAGGAGGGTGTGGAGTGTGCGGATGTGGGAAGTGGGAACTCGAGAAGGGGGAGAATCGCGGCGGGTGCGGGAACTCNGGGAACTCGTTGGAGATGTCGTAGTCGAGGAGGTGGGCGCCGTGGTCAGAGACGCTGTGGGGGACTTCGCCGAGCACGTGGTGGAGCTCTGGAGGTGTGCGCCGTGGTCGGAGACGCTGTGAGGGACTTGGCCGAGCACGTGGAGAGCTTGACGGACGCAGGAGGTCGGGAGGACGTAGCCGGGGACGTCGGGGAGGGGATGCAGTCGGAGACCTTGGCGTCGTGGGCGCAGTAAGCCGCGCCACCGACGAGGGGGAACGATGGCGCCTTTCCGCGGCTCCTTCTCCATTCGCATCCGGTCGAGGGCGCCGGTGAACGCCATGTCTTCCCCGGCGACGAGCGGGCGGCGCCGAAAGGGAAGGGAAGGGTGGCGGCCCGAATGACTGACAAGTGGGACCGTGCTTGGGAGTTGGGACCCGCGTGATGGGTTTGGCCCACCGTCCTGCAGCGCACGCCCGGGATTGTGGGTCGGGGCGCACAGCCCACGTCGCCGCTTCTCTGCACGTGCGCTCGACTGCTAGGCCGCCTCGGCTCGCCTGGGCCACGCCGCCGTCATGGGCTCTGCTACCAACCTGCCGAATTTTTTGTATTTTTAGATTTTTTTTTTTTAATATTTACAGAAATATTATAGCGCCGAAAAAATTTGCAAAACTAGACCCTGCCGCCCTTCGCAAGGGCGGCAAGCCGACGTGGCACACAGCGCGCTGGACGGCGCGGGACGGCCGTCCTCCTGCCCTCTTGCCGCCCTGGCAAAGGGCGGCAGGACCCCCTTGCCGCCCTTACAGAGGGCGGCAGGCCTGCCCACCTTATAAAGCCCAGCCGGCTCCTTTGAGGAGGCCATTCCCTCCTAACCTCTCCACATCAAAAAAAAAAGGAGAAGGGGAGGAGAAGAAAAGAAGAGGCGAAGCCCTGCCGGTTTCAAACTTCGATTTCAGGTAATATTCGTAGATTATATACGTGACTAAATATATGATGTTAACTAGGATATCACTTGTATTTTTGTAGAACTTTGGTTGGATAAATGCATTGTATGAAATAGGGTTTTACCTGTGGTACTATATAAATATATATTGTTAGATGTAGGCAGGGTTTCAAAAACCGCCGGGGGCCCGGTTACCGCCACCCGGCGGTAACCGCGGTAACCGCGCAAAACCGCGACAAATTTACAAATCGAAATTTGAATTCAAAAATTCGGGCAAACCGCGCGGTTTGGCGCGGTTACCGCGCGGTGTGTAATGGGTCGCACAGTAACGGGCCGACCCATTTTTTTTTCTTTTTCCAATTTTCAAATTTATTCTCCGTTTTGCTCTCAAATTTGAATAAATATTACTCTTTTTTTAGAAATTTCTTCACCATAAAACACTATAAATCAAGCACTACCTTCACCATTTTTTTGATTTTTTTCTTTTTTTTTTAAATTTTTGAATTTGGACGAATTTTATTAAACCGTACCGCGCGGTACGGGTTACCGTACCCCCGCGGTACGGGCGGTAACCGCGGTAACCGCGCGGTTACCGGCGGTTTTAGTAACCCTGGATGTAGGTAACTTAGTAGATCTGTAGTATTTGTAGTTATTAGGTTTGTAGTTTTAAATGTTGTTGAGTAACATTGCAATAGAATATATAAAAATTTAGGTACGTTGCAAAGAAGATATTACACTGTAGTCGTTTATTATGTAAAATAACGGCCTAGTAATTAACTTTACAGATATGTCCAGTAAACTTATATTTCAACTATACCATGGTCAAGGAAACGTCCGTTATGGGCCAACTGGGGTAGATCTGTCAGAATTTATTGTAACAGCAAGGGGAATTGATAGGCCAGCCGAGAGGAGTGTACCTTCTATAAAAAAATGGTTGATGCGGGGCTTGGGAGTTGATCCACAGACTAGTGACATTACAATCTATGTTGTAGTAAGTCGGGCAACAGAGGGTTTTTATTGGGAACTAATGCCGGTTCAAAACTCTGGGATGTGGAGATGGTATGTGGAGAATGCATTGCAACGTGGGTGGCCTCTAGCTATGGTTCCGTATGTTCATCCGAAGGATCCAAGTGTACAGATGAACATGGATGATGGCGAGGGGCCAAGTGCAGAAGTGAATGAGATTGAAGTGGATCAGGTCAATGCACCAGAGGAAGATGGAGTAGCTCCAGTAGTAGCTCCAGTAGGCATGCAACCTGGTGGAGTGGCTGACGAGGGGGAGACTGTGGGTGCCATTGTGGACGAAATGGAAAAAGAGGATCGTGACAACGAGCGTGTGGAGGAAGATGATTCGTCAGATGATGACGAGAACAATATTAATCCAGCTGAATGGGCTAGTGATGATTTTTCTGGTTTGGTCATCTCTGAAGGGGAAAATGTGAGATGGGAGTACAAGGAAAACGAGATTATCGAGGGAGCGAGGTATGGTAATGGAGAAGACATGAAGGAGGCGGTGAAGCATTATGCAGTGTCACTTCATAGGGAGTTTTGGGTTGCCAAGTCTAACCGGACACAATATGAAGTTAGGTGTGTTAATGAAAAAGATGGGTGTCCGTGGAGAGTGCACGCCTATAAGGGGAAATGGAAGGACTACTGGACAGCGTCGGTCGTTACGAAACATACTTGTTATCTACCTGGTGTTCAGAAATACCACAGGAACATTACATGTGCATTTGTTGCATCTGAGATGTATGCGCATGTCGTGGACAATCTGGCATATGAACCGAAGTCAATAATCCGACATATCGAACAGACATTCAAGTATACAATTAGCTATGCCAAGGCGTGGAGGGCCAAACAGAAAATAATAGAGATGAGATTTGGAACTTATGAAGCCTCATATGACAATTTGCCACGTCTGCTATCTGTTATCCAACAAAGAAACCCTGGGACCTCTTGTGCACTCAAGACATTCCCCTCAATTGAACATCCTGGCAAGACTGTGCTGCAAAGAGCGTTCTTAGCTCTACATGCATGCAAGATGGCATTCGTGCACTGTCGTCCAGTTCTTTGTATTGATGGCACATTTTTGACCGGGAAGTATCGGGGCCAGATACTAACAGCAATTGGGGTAGATGGGAACAATCAGGTATTACCGTTGGCATTTGCTTTTGTCGAGAGCGAGAACACCGACAGCTGGTACTGGTTCCTCCATCTGGTTAAGACAGAAGTTGTTGGTATGAGGCCCAATGTGTGTCTAATACATGACAGGCACGCCGGTATGCTTCGAGCGATAGAAGAGTTAAAGTTTGGGAGTATGGAAAGAGGATACCCTGGCCAGTGGGAAGATGTACAAAGCAGGTGGTGCATGCGTCATATGGGAGCTAATTTCTTCAAGCAATTTAAGAACAAGGAGTTGATGAACATGTTCAAGAGGCTATGCAATCAGAACCAGGAGAAAAAATTCAATGAGCTTTGGAAGAGATTAGATGAGTTGACAGGCAAATGTAGTGACCAGCGTGCAACAAGACCAGCGGCCGCTGTACCTGACCCTCCTCAAGCACTCGGAGCTCTCCCAACAGACAGTGTAACATTGGTTAGAAGAACTGGGGAGCAAATTCGAAAATTTTCTCAGTGGATTGAGAATGAGCCAAAAGAGAAATGGGCAAAGACTTATGACACAGGTGGTGCTAGATATGGTATAATGACAACAAATTTGGCGGAAGTTTACAACTGGGTGATGCGCGGTGTCCGTGGACTCCCACTAGTTGGTATAGTGGAGTTCATTTTACATGGGACATGCAAGTATTTCAGGGAGCGGTTCCAAGCAGTTTTTCCCTCTATGCCGAACAACAACATTTTATTTGGAACTTTCATGGAGAAAAAACTAGCGGAGTGGCGTGCAAAGGCCATGAAACATCGAGCTCTAGTGCAAGGTACCCAACAACACAGGTTTGAGGTACTCTGCCAAGACAAGGCAGGCAGGGGTATCTACCGCAAGAGAGTAAAGCAGGAGTGCGTTCTCAAAGACGACGGCACATGTCACTGCTCCTGTAGAAAGCCGACGCTGCTCCACAGGCCATGCACCCATGTCATTTCCGCGGCATCTGAGTGTGGCATCCAAGATGCAGTATATGTGTCACAATACTTCTCCAAGCAAGCAATATATCACACATGGAGTGGCGAGATTTTTGGCTTCGGTGTAGCTGGGGAGTTCACAAAGATTAACGATCCGATAATCTATATTCCTGACCCAACGAAACTCCGAGACAAGGCGGGACGGAGGAAGACTCGGCGCATCCGCAACGATATGGACGAGTCGGAGGCAGGCAGGGTGAAGCGGTGCAGCAAATGCGATGAACGTGGCCACACCTACAAGTATTGTCCTGAAGACAAGGAAAAACCAAGTGCGGCAGAGGCAGGTCTATCAGGATCAGCAGCAGATGGAGCTCGCCCTACGGGTGAAGGCACTACTTCAAGGCGACCCCGTCCTAGACGTTCTCGTGGAACGTCCGGTTACGTGGTGTAGTTCGTGTGTTGTATGTTGGCAAAAGGCTTTGCTTGTAATTTCGTTCGAACTTATCGATATGTTCGCATTGTGTTGTGTTGCGAACCACTTGTTAGACTTCCGCATGTAATGTCTTTATGTTTTACGGCTTGTAATTTTGTTTTATGTTATTTCATTCTCGTTACGTGCCTTTGTGTAACGAAAGTTATGTTCTCAATAATCTGCACTCTTGCATGTCTCTATAAGTATTCTTCCGTTTCAGATAACTTGTTTTTACAATTATATTATTACCTTCTTATTTACCCTAACATGTAACACGTTATTTGCAGAGATGGCACATCCTGAGTTGTTGGATCCGGCGATAGATCAGCGCCACCGGTCGTACCTTACTGCGGTGGAGGGGGCTCAGCTTGGGACGTTCCGTCCACGGTCGTCACGCGAGCGACTTTTGGTTCACGACTCCTTCGTCGAGAGGTATGGTTTTACTGTGTTCACGACACCGGGCTTACCTTACTACGGTGGAGGGGGCTTAGCAATGTGTTCATTTTAACGTCTGGTATTATTTCGCTTTCGCAGGTTGCGTGAGGCCGGTCTCTTACCGTTGGCTCGGCTAGTTGAGGCCGCCACCGGCGACGCTGACGTGACGAGACGTTGGGACCCGGACAGGTCCCTCCTAGCAGCGTTGGTCGACCGGTGGAGGCCGGAGACGCACACTTTTCACCTGCCGTGCGGTGAGGTAGCCCCTACCCTGCAGGATGTCTCGTACTTGTTGGGGCTACCGCTCGCGGGAGACGCTGTCGGGCCAGTTGACATGGGTGTGGACTGGAAGGACGAGCTGACGGCACGTTTCGCACCCGTGCAGCGCCTACCAGGTCTACCGCTCGAGCCGTTGCAGCAGCACCGCAACACCGGGCCTACGAAGAGGTGGCTGCTTCAGTTCACTGTAAGTTCTTTCTACCTAAACTGACGTGTATTATGTACGTAACTTGTAAAGTGCCTAACATTTCATCCAACGCTTGCAGGTTGACCAGCTACCGGAGGAGGCCGACGAGTACTCCTTCAGCCGTTGTTTGGAGGCGTACTTGTTGTGGCTTTTTGGGTGGGTGATGTTCTGTGGTAGTCACGGACACTCGGTCGACCGGGGTCTCGTGCACTACGCCAGGAGCATCGCCGACGCCGCGGTCGGTGAGGTGCCTCAGTGGAGTTGGGGCTCCGCGTTGCTGGCGGCTCAGTACCGTGGCCTCTGCGAGGCTTGTACCAGGACGGACCCTGGCGCGATCTTCGGTGGGTGCCCTCTCTTCATTTCTCTTTGGGCGGCTGAGAGGTTTGCGATCGGCCGCCCCCTTGTGGAGCACCACCCTTACGACGCGTCGCTGTACGAGAACAGACCGGCGGTCGACTACCCAACGATGGGTACTCTGTGGTGCCGGCGTCAGGTACGTCGCTAGTATTTGGTAATGTTGTCCTACTATTGTTAACTTCATCCTACGTCACACTGACCTTATTGTATTGCAGCGCCGATGGGCTCACGTGCAGGTTAGGCGGTCGTACGCGGAGTTTGTGATGGAGTTCGACCGCCTTCTGCCGACGGACGTAGTGTGGGAGCCCTACAGTGCCTTGCTTACCCACAGTCGGGCGCCGCTAGGCCTGTCCACACTCTGCACGAGGGACCAGGCGTACTGGATGACTACGGTTCCGATGGTGTTCGACATCTGTGTCGAGCCGCACGCACCTTACCGCGTGATGCGGCAGTTCGGCTTCCGTCAGTCCTTTCCAGTCCCGTTTCCGGCGGGCGTCACGGCTGCCGTTCACCGGTAAGCCGTTTTACTACGATTTAATATGTTGCATTAACATCGGGCTGTCCATAATAATTTGCTTTGTTTGTCGTTCGCCCTAATACAATACATTAATTTGCAGGTACTCGCGCAAGGGTCAGCACTCAGCTGGTCACTGGCCTGCCAAGTTGGGGCCTTTTCTCGACGACTGGTTGCTTGCTACCGAGGAGGTCGTGGACCACGCGGGAGAGCCACACACGGAGGAGGGGTATGAGGCGTACCTACGTTGGTACCAGCCACGCACCCGTACTAGAGTCACCTACGCTCCGACGGAGCAACAGGCCCACGCCGCGAGCGCCAGAGACCTCTACGCCAGGCACCGCGACCAGGACTTCGCTCGTGCGGTGAGTACCTTGCATCGCACCATCGTCTCATCATCCTTTCTGTTGGACAAAGGCTACGAATATTTACGTTGTAATTAACCGTGCAGGCCGTTGAGTGCAACAGGGTCGTCGTTGATGCTACAACGGCGATCCAACGGTTAGGCGCGGGGATTGAGGTGGGGGCAGACGAGCACCTGTCGACGTACACGCGGATACGGGACTCGATGCGCTCGGTTCTCCGTGCGCTGACCTGTCGTGCTGCCGACGTTGCTCAGGCAGACGCAGCACCACAGGTGCGTCCCCGACCGACTGCTCCTCGTCCAGCTGCGCACGTTCCTAGGCCGACACCCCCTCCCTTCGGAGGTACGTATATTCAAGGTCTATTTGTACATCATCAATCAATTGATACTCAATTTATGTGTAAGCTTACAAGTGTCGCGTCGTCGATGTGTAGGCTTCGCTCAGCCTGGGACGACGCCGGGCGCCCACTCCTGGCAGGCTGCGGGGTCATCGTCACAGGCAGGTGCGTCGGCCTCGCTGTCTACACAGTTTTGGCAGGACGCCGGGACTTCGTCACAGCCGGGCGGCACGTCTGTTGCGTCGGCCTCGCTGTCTGCGCAGTTCTGGCAGGACGCCGGGACTTCGTCTCAGCCGCCCGGCACGTCTTGGCAGGGTCCTACCGGGACTTCGTCCGAGCACGGGTGGGCTTCCGCCACGCACTTCGACCTTAGTGACTTCGACTTCCCGGACATTATCGGTCCCTCACAGCTTGGAGGCGCACCGCCGGTGCACACGCAGGAGCAGTCGCCCTCCACCCCACTCCCAGACCCTCGCGCTACCCGTGCTGTCCCACCGGATCGCTTCACGTACTCCCAGGACCACGTGCGAGCACAGGCCCGGAGGACCAAGCGGGGTCGCGGCGCGAGTCACGGCCAGTAGAGCAGACATCTCTTTATTTTTCTTTACATTCTTGTACTATATGGTTGTAAACTGAATATGTTGTTGTTTATATTCGGGACTCGCATTCCTACACTTCGCTGTTACGTTTTCCAAAAACAGGAGTCCCTTTCGCCACATGGACGAGTACTTTCGGTCGAGCCGATGCAGCTTTCTTTATTCGCGTGCGATACGACTGCGGAATGGCTTCTCATGCCCTTACATGTCACATCAGCATATGTCCAATCTTACTTTCGGCGAGAATTCCGCCCTCTATAAGGGCGGAAGGCCTTACTCCGCCCATATATAGAGTGGCAGGGTACTTTCGGTCGAGCCGATGCAGCTTTCTTTATTCGCGTGCGATACGACTGCGGAATGGCTTCTCATGCCCTTACATGTCACATCAGCATATGTCCAATCTTACTTTCGGCGAGAATTCCGCCCTCTATAAGGGCGGAAGGCCTTACTCCGCCCATATATAGAGTGGCAGGGTACTTTCGGTCGAGCCGATGCAGCTTTCTTTATTCGCGTGCGATACGACTGCGGAATGGCTTCTCATGCCCTTACATGTCACATCAGCATATGTCCAATCTTACTTTCGGCGAGAATTCCGCCCTCTATAAGGGCGGAAGGCCTTACTCCGCCCATATATAGAGTGGCAGGGTACTTTCGGTCGAGCCGATGCAGCTTTCTTTATTCGCGTGCGATACGACTGCGGAATGGCTTCTCATGCCCTTACATGTCACATCAGCATATGTCCAATCTTACTTTCGGCGAGAATTCCGCCCTCTATAAGGGCGGAAGGCCTTACTCCGCCCATATATAGAGTGGCAGGGTGCTCATTTCAACCGGTCCAACCGAAGGAAAAAAAAGAGAGGTGACTAAGAAGGAGAAGAGCTGCGAAGCATTGTTGCTGTGCTTATTCGAGCGCAGGTTAGTACAATATTCCGACGTATGGTTATATTTTGTGTCGCATACTAGTGTAATTACCATGTATTTGAAATTTGTGAGTAGATTTGTAGCACTTAGATACGGACCCTAGTTTATTTGCGAGTAGATCTGTAGCACTGTTAGTAGTTATGTTGAAATTTGTGAGTAGATCTGTAGCACTTAGAAGTGTGAATAATTTTAGACTAGATTTGTTGTGCACACGTTTGGTTTGTAGTAGTACTATATTTGACCGTACAATGAGAAGTGTTAAGGGTGTTTACAATATTTTATAGTTGTATTTTTAAACTGTAGGATGCCAAGGCGTGGAAAAGCTACCAACTCAAGGTAACATAAATCGTTTTTGTGATATTATGTGTTATTCGTTGTGCATGAAATGAGGAATCCTAGATTAACGGGTTAGGGTGTTTCATTTATTGTTCACTTGTAGTCGCCCGAAGACTGGAAATGCCTTCAACCCATTGCCTTTGCCTAGCGGTGTTCCAGTGCCCATGTGCTGGTGCGGTGATCCTTGCAAGGTAGCCAAGTCCGATGAAGAGGAGACGTACATGCAGAGATACTGGATGTGTGCCAATTTTGAGTTTGAGCCAACACCTGAGATACGCCGCATTAACTTAATGGTGAGGAACTGATGTTTTGTAATGATTATTTGGTGTATGAAGTAGTCTTCAACAACTTATTTGGTTAGTAAACATTGCATTTGTTGTAGACCCCTCCACCGCTATGTGATTTTGAGCAGTGGATCGACACCGAGATCAAGCCGCAAAACAAGGAGCGTTTGGAGTACATGCGGCAATGGGATGCAGAGCGCAAGGAGAAGATAGAGCAGAGACGCAAGGAGGAGGCCGCAGAAAAAGAGCACAAGGCTGAGGCGGAAAGGAGGCGTGTTGCTGCGTACAGGGAGGAGCGGGAGCGGAAGCTTGAGCGTGCGCGGCGAGCGAAGGCAGCAATGGAGGAGAACCCCGATGCACAGAGGAAGGGAAAGTGGCCTCGTTGCACTCAGTAGTATGCACGAGTTGGTAGTTGTATGGTGTTAGGGTTTAGGCCGGCCTTGTTTCGCTAAGTGGGTAGGAACGTGTTCCATCGGTTCGTGGGATCTCCATATCTATCCACTCAACGAATTTGCAGACCCAACGATATGCCTATGTAACATGTTATCATTATGTACGATCAAGTTAGCGTTCTGCGTATTCAGAATTGGTACTAGAAATTGGAGCACATAAGTCATACCCGATCCATGTTGCCACATTGGAAGAATCCAAATGTGGCGCTGAGGCTGGCGCGGGCGGCTTCGGTGAGGCGCTGAGGCGAGAGAAGATAAGAGAGAGCGAGAGAGAGGGAGGCGTTTTTATTTGGAGCGGCTTTAGTGAGAACGGACACCACGGTTCCTTTCTTTTTAATATGGTATAGATACACTACAAATTTAGGTTTCTGCAAATTTTCGGAGCTATCCGAAAGATTTTCGGAATTCGAGAAGCAAAATAAGATTCTGTATATTTTTGGAGTTGTCCGAAAATATTTTTCGAAACTTTCGAAAATGATAGTGTAGTCATTAAGTTTATGAAATTTTTCGGAGTAGTTCTCTTTTGGAATTTTTGAAAAACGCGTGTAAACTCGGGAAGTTGCAGTGCAAATTTAAAATAAATAAAACCTAATTATCATATACTAATATTTTTTTACATGTCCTTATTTACTTCTCATCTTAATCTGATCTTGCTCGATGATCAGTTGCTTCTAGCTAGCTTTGGTTTGGTCATGGGACACGTATTTTTTCAGGAAGTTTCTTCTTTCTTTCTTTCGAACTCAACGTTGATCCATCTAGAAGATATGCACGTACACGTACACACACATACCGTACTGATGATGCACAGTCTGTTGCCACATGAGCTAACCAGGGTTTCAATTACCGCCGGGGCCGCGGTTACCGCGCCCCGGCGGTAAGCACGGTTACCGCACGGTAACCGCGGTAACCGTGACAAACCGCGACAAACCGTACAAAATTTATCAAAAATTCAAATTATTTTTCAAATTTATTTGAATTTGACGCGGTTACCGCGGTTTACCCCTTACCGTACCCCCGCGGTAAGCGCGGTAACCGCGGTAACCGCGCGGTTTACCGCGGTAATTGAAACCCTTGAGCTAACTGAAAGGGCAGGATGTTGCCGCCCTTGCAGAGGGCGGCAAGCCCTCGGCACACCGCGGCCCGTGCGCGTCGTCAAGACGCACACGGCGCCGTGTGCCACGTCGGCTTGCCGCCCTTTGAAAGGGCGGCAGGATCTAGTTTTGCAAATTTTTTCGGCGCTATAATATTTCTGTAAATATTAAAAAAAAAATCTAAAAACAAAAAAAATTCCCAACCTGCCCTCCCCTTCGGCTTTTTTCCCGTGCGTCAGCCTCGCGGTCGCTCCCCTGGCCTCACTGGCGCGCCAGACGAATGGGCCTCACTCCCTCAGCCCATGGACCGTAGTCCACCATCTCTCTGAATTCAGCCGACCTAGTCCACGGCACACCCATGACTCCCTTCTCACTCACGCACGGACCCCACCTGTCAGCGCCCCATGAAGAATATGCGTGAGATTATTATTGCTTCGGGAAATTCAATAAAACCTTTGCTCTTATCCAGAAAATCATTGAGATTGGCAAACACAGTACAATTGTACAAACACAGTAAAAATTCTAGTCTACTCGACTCTGGTTTTTACCCCCTGCCCTTTGAGTATTCATTATTAGACATTCAGTTGATCGAATGAGGTGCATTTCCCTCGAAAATTGAGGGAGAAGGTGCAGATTGCAGAACGCTCTAATTATATATGCTGGCCGCCGTAAAGGCACGAACACACGAGGACTTCTCAGCTTGCAGATACTAAAAGCATCCAAAGCCTGCTAATTCTGCCACTTGGCCCTTAACCGAAACTCTCAAGGCATATCCGTTGAGCCGTCTAGTCCCATAATACTCTCTCCCATGGGGAAGGGTTATCCACAAGTCTCAACTCTAATACTTTGTCTCAGCAAGTGGCATAGTTCACACCATAACACACTGTAAAATTTTAAGTTATTATTTATATAAGGTAGAGATGTCTATAGTTAGAATTTGATCCATAGTATATATGTTACAATATGCAGATAATCTTTGTGTTTTAATATTTTGGTATGCACAAATCTATCACGCAGACCAATTTTTTCTTCAAATTTTAGGAATTTTAGAATATTTCGGAACTTGTCAAAGGAATGATAAATGGAGAACTTGCAACTGTCAACCTAGCAAAAGACATATCCTGTAGATCAATGTCTTGTTCACTGGATGATTGAAACTGATTGTTTGTTGCTTGCTTCTTAAAAATACTTCTTTTCAAAAATATTTTCTTTTATGGCATTGCTTAAACAACTTATTCTAAACTATCTGTAAATTTATTTTTGAAAATATTTAATTTATGCCTATAATCAAATCGATAATCTGTGATAATAATTTGCTCGATAATCTAAATCAAACAGATGCACTGTGTATGTATAAGATGGTGATACCGTCAGGTATAAGTGCAATTGGGTACCTATGCCAAAATTGGTTGGTTTTCACGAGTAGATATATGATGAAAACTTAACCTAAGTAAAAACTCATTAAATCACAACCAAAAAGTCACCCAAAATCACATAAAAAAACCCCACATGTAGATAAGATGATGATGAACATCTGTGTAAAAGAAGCTTATCCAAATTCGGTGTTATTTGTGAGATATAAAAATGACAAATTTAGAACCGTAAAACATTTCTATCGATTTGTTTGAAATTTGTCATTTTTTTATCTCACAGATGAAGTCAAATTTGAAAAATATTTCTTACTCGGTTGTTCATCAATCATCATCATCTTATCTACGCATGGGATTTTTTTGTGTGATTTTAGATGACTTTTGATCGTGGTTTACATGAGTTCTCATCCAAATTGGGGTTCTACCATATATTTTCCCGGTTTTCACAATACAACAAAATTAATTGGATTTCACTTGAAGAAACCAAAGGCAAGGCTGATAACTAGGGATGCTACCTCACTAAGAAGCCTGTAGGACTTCATGCCACCATCGAACAAGCTTACTAAGAACATCATCCTCTTATCGCCCTTGGCAGCAGAAGATCCAATGTACATACTACCGAATAGGAGTAGTACACTGACTGCTCCCTTCCACTTCTGCTTATCATCTTTCTTGGGTTCAACCAGAGCAGGTGCTTTCGGAGGTGGTGGAGTTGGCATGGAATCTGCAAAGGTATATATAACAATTTGTCAAAAACAAAGAATATATTTCTAGAAACAAATCAAAACAACCATCGCCATAGCAAGTATACTATAACTTGGAATTGGAAACAAAACCTGAAGAAAGTGAATTGGAATGCCCTCCCTTCTGCAGAAGTATATACAGTAAGGCGATATTGATAACTCTGTCCCAGTTGACATCAGGTGACACGTTTCCTTCTTCAGCTGGAACGTTAATCAATAAAACTCAACACACTTAATTATTCAGCACAATTGCTCCCAGGAAATCCTGATTAAACCACAGTAGTCCCTTCACTTTTTTTTTCAAGGTAAACCTTGGAAAAAAGAGGACATGGAGTATTTCATATTAAGAAGAAAAATGTTGACATAGTTTATTAGAAAAACTGCGCTAAACATCGTACAACTACATGGTTGATTAAATAAAAACCGGGAAAAAACTACACATCTCTACTATATTATAAAAATTAAAGATGTTTTTGTCAGAATTTTGGTACGTCATCCATGTTTGAGTTAGTTTTTGAATTAGTTATACGTTGCTCGTATCCAATTCGACGTGAGTTTAAAATAACTATTATACACCCCCTTCCAGCCACCCAATCAATTTGTGAGACTATGAAAAATGTACATAAGAGATTCTTCGTGCGATGACGCATGAAGTGAGTGTAACCGAGTTCAATATTATATATATTATATATGATTTCTAACTTCATTTTGTCATTGTTTTATTTGTCTTGTTTTGATTTATCGTTTAAATTGGTAAAATTTTTATCATCATGAAAAATGTCTTTGCTAGTAAGACAAAAACAAAAGAGCCTACGGCCATACAACTATTAAAACCCGGCACAAGTAATAGTTGCCAAACTCATCTCATTACGGATAACTGTTTCAAAACCACATAGGTTTAATTACTACTACCGATCAATATATTGTGCTTAATGATTAAGAAAACACATAAACCAAACCATAAATGAGTTCACTACTGACGTTTGAGCGAGGGGAGAGTTCAATACCGAAGTTTGAGTGAGGGCGAACAGCGCCACCGCGCCCGCGGGTGCTTGAGACTTGCAAGAGAGAAGGCCATGACTTGGTGGCGATGGCGATGGCGACTGCGCCGGTGGCCTGTGCGCGGAGGGAGTGACGGCTGCGGAAGGCGCAACTGCTGCGAGAACTCGAAATCGAGACGGCGACGTAGCTGGCCGAGACCTCAGCGCCGGTGAACAAGCATCCAAGCGCCGACCGAGCTCGAGCCAAGTCCCATGCCTTCTCCACCACCGAAGGGAACGAGCAGGCGGCGACCTGCGAGAATCCGACGGCGACAGTGAATGAATCAAAGCCGCCGCCGAGTACGTGGAGAGCGTGAAGGCTGCGGGGACTTGAGAGGGGGACGTGATCGGAGACGTCCGCGACGCGAGCGTAGCCGGAGACCAGCTCGGCTCCGGTGATGAAGACGTGACCGGCGCTGCACGGCTTCTCCGACGTGGCCGAGAACCACGAGGTTCCAGCGACATTCCGCGGCTTCTTCTCCATCCGACGCCTGAGTGTCTCTCCCATTCCGTCCTTGGCTTCGCCGCCGACGATCGGGCGGCGCCGGGAGAGCGAATGCGGGGTGGCAAGCGGGAAGAATCGGTTGTTTCTAGGAGAAGCTCTCTTTCTATGTAGGATAGGAGGGGATCCCGGTCATCTGGTTTCGTACAGCTAAGTCACACCGTGCATTCATCTGGTTATCCACCGTCCAATAACGATCCAACGGCCACTATTAGTCTTGTAGTATTGATTTACAGTGGGCACACTTACTGAGCTCACAAAACGGTGCGATTTTTTTTATAAAAACTTTCTATTATATAATTTGCTTAGAATACTTTCTATTGCTCTTGAAAGATATACTACGTAGCATTTTAACTTTCTATGTAATGGTTAATTTATTCATTTGTACCCTTGTATATCATTACAAAATCAGATAATTTATCATCTATTCGGAACTACCAAACTAGCTAGGACTTAGAATATCCCTCAATTTCTTTCATCTTTGGTATTGTTGGTACGCGCGCTGCTGTCTGAATTTTAGCTGGCTACATTCATCGTGGCACTGCACCATATACTCCTATGCATATGCATCGTCGTTTCTAGCTGCATTTCATCAGCATACTCTCAGGCAGATCATAGCCTAAAATGGTACTACCGATCGTGAAAACATGTACACTTGGACATGCTTCAAGTCCAAAAACCACACATATCGAGAGACAGAAAAGCATGGTAGTGTAGATCAGATTCATTAGAAACAGGGAACTTAATTATTTGTTTATGTTAGCTTTATTGGATTGATTTCACTAACATAAATTTTAATAATTTATAAAAATATTATTACACCATAGTGTTAGCATGGGCATATTACTATTTTTTTTAGATGATGGATATTACTAGTTAAGTGTAGTTCTAGTCTACCTTTCTTGAAGTCACCGATCATCTAATTAAAGCCATATTATCACATAAAATCACACGTGCATATCCATGTTAGGATTTGAGGGATTATATCGAAACCATCACAAACAATTAGCTATGAAAAATTTTCAGTTCACGTGATTATTAATTTGAATCTCGTCAGTGTATGGCCGCTCCCCGAAACTTAGCCTGCAGCCATATGCATCCTGAAGACACCCCCTCAGGCTCAGCTGATAACTCCGATCGATCGTCTACGTAGTACATCGCCTGTTAGATAGATAGATTCGATCGATATATGAAAATTGCAAGTTTGGCAACCGGCACCAAGCACAGACGTTTGCATTTGTTTGTCCCGGCCAGTCCATGATGGCGCCACTCTCTGCGAGATCTTGCCTCAGAAGTTCAGGCCTATATATGCGCGTGCATGCATGTGTATGTCGGTCAAGCCACCAGCACGCTAGCTACCTACCTACCTACATGTGTGCTTTGCTTCTCGTCGGGCATGTGTGAGCATGCATGTCGTTTTGCTTGTGCACGCCACGCGGTTCAATCCATTTTGTCCGTCCCAATGCGTGCATGCATGGTAGCAGTACGTACGTTGCAGCCACCGCGCGCGCGTGGCAGCTAGCGTGTGGTAATGCCTAATGCATGGCAGCGCGCGCGCTTTGCACGCATCAAGCGCGCGGTCGACTGATCGGCCGGCCACGCCGCGGGCGGGAGCACGGAGAGTCGACACTAGTACAGAATGAGTTTTTGCAAACGGGCGAATAAGATTTTCGCATGCGGTTGGGCCAGTTGCATGCGCGAAATCGTCTGCAAAAATCACCATCTTCCCATGCGGCCAGGGCACCCGCATGCGAAAATCCGATTTTCGCATGCGGGCGCTTAAGCCGACCGCATGCAAAGAGAAAATATCGCGAAAAAAAATAAAATTCCAAAAAAAAACAAACCCTAGCCGCAAGCGGCGGCATCGCCGCCCGAGCTCGCCAGCCGCTTCCGCGCCACCTGCCCCCGCTGCTGGCCGCCGCCATCCGCTCCCGCCACTGGCCGTCGCCGCCGGATCCGGGCGGGATCCGCCCACTCATCGTTGTCATCGGGGTCGCCACCCACCGCCAGACGCCGCGTGACCGGCGCCAGATCCACGCCGCTGTGGCCGCCGGCCGTCGCGGGGTAGCGCCGTGCCCGCTGCCGTCGCCGCCTGCCGCTGCCCGCCGTCGCCGTCGCCGAGCGTCGTGCTCCTCCGTAGGGCGGCGGATCCGGTCCTCCCGAGGACGGTGCCGTCGGATCCGCCGCCGTAGGCCATCGCCGTGCTCGCCGCTCGCCGCCGAGAGCCCCTAGGGCAGCGGATCCGGCTTTCCCGAGGACGGCGCCGCCGGATCCGCCGCCGCTCCCGCTGTCTCGCCATTGCCCGCCGCCTCCTTGATGTCGCCGCCCGCTCCCTCCTAGCTGCCGCCGCTGCCGCGCCTTCTTGAGGCCGCCGCCGCCGCTCCCGCCGTCGCCCACCGCCTCCTGCCGCCGCCCAAGTGAGGGAGAGAGAGAGAGAGGACTCCACGGCGGTGAGGAGGGGGAGCGGCGGTGAGGAGGGGGAGCGGCGGTGAGAGAGAGGAGATAATATAAGTGAGAGGAGAGGAAGAGAAGATAAGGTTAGGTGTAGGAAGAGGACCATTTTTACATGCGGGCCACTTAACCGCCCGTATGAAAAAATAGATTTTCCCATACGGGCCTCTTAAGAGGGCCGTATGCAAAAATGAGCTCATTTTTGCATGCGGCTCACTTAAGCGCCCGCATGCGAAAATAAAATTTGAAATTTGAAATTTGAAACTAGTGTATCTCACTCATACGAACTCCAAATTAGATGATTCTTTTTCCTAAATGTTTCTAAAATCATGCTCTATCATGTTATTGTGTTCTTACTGCTATTATTTTGGTCATTTTTTCTTGAGACTTTGTTTTATCAATTAAAAATTTGAATTTCAAAACTTCAAATAATATTTTGAAGCAATAAATGATTTCAGCTGAAAAAGTCATCCACAACAAAGTGGTATAACTCATCAATATCTATAACTTTTATTTTGGTCATTTCTTCATATGACAAAGTTATTTCTAACATTGTTCACAAAATGTACATATCTTATATAGTTTTATAAACTATAGAGAAAGATATGTAAATTTTGTGAAAATGTTACGATCACTTTGTCGGATGAAGAAATGACTAAAATAGAAGTTATAGATCTTGATGAGTTATACAACTTTGTTGTGGATGACTTTTTCAGCTGAAATCATTTATTGCTTCAAAATATTATTTGAAGTTTTGAAATTCAAATTTTTAATTGAGAAAACAAAGTCTCAAGAAAAAATGACCAAAATAATAGCAGTAAGAACACAATAACATGATAGAGCATGATTTTAGAAACATTTAGGAAAAATAATCATCTAATTTGGAGTTCGTATGAGTGAGATACACTAGTTTCAAATTTCAAATTTCAAATTTTATTTTCGCATGCGGGCGCTTAAGTGAGCCGCATGCAAAAATGAGCTCATTTTTGCATACGGCCCTCTTAAGAGGCCCGTATGGGAAAATCTATTTTTCCATACGGGCCACTTAAGAAGCCGTATGGGAAAATGACCCTCAATTTTTGCAGACGCCATTAGTTATGGTCCGTTTGCAAAAATCATGGGCTCTCGTACAGAAAAATCACTTTTGTAGTACGTCGCGACACGATCAGATCGAGGGCGGAGCTAGCTAGCTGTGACGTTGCCGGCAGTCATCCTCGGGCTCTGCTGCTTTCGTCCGTTCGTACGTGGCTCCGAGATCCGTTGCTTGTACATGCAGATAATTTTGGTGGATTCGGGCCGGGGATCAATCTATCCGTCCGGGCATCCGGGCTGGCAGGGGCGGATTCACCTCCCGGACAGGTTGGACGATTGCTCGGGCTTTACGGCGCCGAACCATGGGAGGATTGGCAATTACCGTGATGCAAAACGCTACCGATCAGGCAAAGTTTTCAGGCAAATGGACCGTCGGCTGCACTGGCCAGTGGTCTCAAGCTGGCCCAAGTTTACAACGTGAAAGCATAGGTAGCAGCCTGCAGCCCAAACCCTCCGAACGGTCAAGCTGCCAATTGCCGAGTCCCGACGCAGCGACGATAGGCGCCTAGGCCATCAACTAATGGACTGAATTAATTCCAAAGTATCGAACAAAATCAAGCATTGATGATTGACTCGACAACAAGCAACTCATCTTCTCTAGAGTGTCAAACGCCATTGCTTTGTTGCTTGCTTTGCTTCATTGCTTGCATATTTCCAGTAGGCATCAAGGTCGTTGCTTCCTGAATCCTGCTTGCAAACTTCTATAGCAGTGAGACAGTTTGCAGGCAGCAGCTATTTAGCGTGCGTGGCCGCGTGGCGGCGGCCGCGGCCGCCTGGGAGTAGGCGCCAGGCGAGAAGCAGGGCAGCAGGCCAACAGTTCTGAAGTTGAGCTTCAGCTGCAAGCCTCCAACGCAATTACAGTAAGTACTAGGCAAATGCAACACCTTTCTTCCTAATTGCTAAATATTTCTTAATGTGTCTGATTCATGAATGATTTGGTAAAATTATTATTGGTGTTAAAATTTTAGGTATGAGGAGATATTTAGTTCCATTAGCACAACCAGAAGAACAACCACCACAAAATGAAGCAGTACCTCCTCAAGAGAGTAGTGATAATGTTGTTCCAGTCTGTGAATTAACTCCAAATGAAATAGCAAGTGATCCTGCACTTAGGAAACAAATTGAAGGGTATGCCCCTGAAATTCAAGATCAAGTTAGGACGGCATACATGTTAAAAGGTCCACACTAGCTTGTTGTGAATTTTCCTCGCAAAAAAATTGGAAATGACTTAAGATCATTTTCTCAAGCATGGTATACAAAGTATCACTGGATAGAGTATAGTGTGTCTCAGGATGCAGCATATTGTTTCTATTGTTTCCTCTTTAAGCAGTCAGGAAGGGCTGAAAATTTTGGTTTCGATGTCTTTAACAAAAAGGGATTTTCTGATGGAAGCATGCATATAAAACATTGCCTGAGCATGTTGGTAGTATAAATAGTGCTCATAACAGGTGTGTCAAGCATTGCGATGATTTTAAAAATCAAAGACAAAGTGTAGAAAGCTCCATGGTCAATGCAAGTGAGTTGTCCGAAGAACTATATAAAATTCGCTTGACTTCTTTTCTAGAGTGTACAAGATATCTCATAGCCCAAGCCATGGCTTTTCGTGACCATGATGAATCTTCAACTTCTTTGAATAAGGGTAACTTTTTAGAAATGATAGATTGGTATAAAGATAAAAATGAAAAGGTGAGGGATGCTTTTGATCGTGCTGGAAGAAATTGCAAAATGCTTACTCCTAAAATTCAAAAGGATCTTGCAAGATGTTGTGCTAAAGAAGTCACCAAGTTGATTATGAAAGATATTGGTGATAGGAAATTCTCAGTTCTTATTGACGAGTCTCGAGATATATTAGTCAAAGAGCAAATGACGGTGATATTGAGGTTAGTATCTGATCGATTGATGCATCTATGCATCATTTGTTGTGTTCATGACAATAATATAATTTGTTATATTGTAGGTATGTGAACAGTGAAGGAAAGGTCGTGGAAAGATTTCTTACTCTAAAACATGTCATAGGCACTACATCTGAAGGACTAAAGGGTGATTTGTTTAGTGTTCATGATTATTATAAGCTATCAACTTCAAGGCTTCGAGGGCAAGGGTATGATGGAGCTTCAAACATGAGAGGTGAATTTATTGGCTTACAAAAAAAATTCTAGATGAAAATCCGCATGCTTTCTATGTTCACTGTCTTGCCCACCAATTACAATTAGTGGTTGTTTCTGTTGCTAGTTGCTGCTCTTCAGTTAGTGATTTATTTGACTATGTTTCTTTAATTGTGAAGCTAACAAGTGCATCTTGAAAGAGGATGGATGCACTATTAGAAAGTCATCACCAAGATATTTTTGATAAACTTGAGGGTGGTCAGATATTTACAGGAAGAGGTTCGCATCAGGAAAGTAGTCTTTCTCAATTTGGAGATACTAGATGGGGTTCACATCATAAAACTTTGATTCGCCTCGACCAAATGTAGCCATCAGTGATAAAGGTACTTGGCACTGTTGAAAGAGAAGGGCAAGTTCATTCACAAGCAGCAAGTTTGATAGAAAAAATGGAGAGCTTCAGATTTTCTTTCATTTTTAAGCTCATGTTAAAGTTGTTTGCTATCACAAATGAGCTTTCACTTGTCTTACAAAGAAAGCATATAAATATTCTTCATGCAATATGGCAGTGGTATCAATAAGGTATACCTCCTATACATAGGTTCGTGGTGTACGCAAATACCATATACCTAAGAATATACGAGAAAGTATCCTTTGGTTAAGGAAATACGAAGAATAAAGAAGAAAATTATCTTTCCGGAATAAAAGGTATTTCGGATAAGAAAGGAGAAACGGAGTTTTACTCGGACACTACAAGGACTACTCGGATCACATCCATACTTGTCTCCCTAGTTCTACTTGAACAAGAGGATATCCGAGGGTATAAATACAAGACCACCTAGGAGGCCAAGAGGGGGAACAAATGCCAAGTCAGAATACAAGCCTAGACAGACCCAATCTAGAGCCACGAAGACTGACATGAGGGATCTATAGCTACCTCCAATCTCGCCGAGTTCATATTCGAGAAAGAAGACTACTCTAATCATCGACCACGTATGAGAGCTCCATTGTCACACCCCGTCCCTGCGCCACTATACAAATGGCACCGAGGAGGACGTGCCGTAGGAGAACGGCGAACCGCTTTCCCACGGAACCGCAAAACAGGTACCAGTCCCAGGATAATGATGCTGGTACCAGCAGTAACATGATGAATCAACGCAAGATTTAAATAAATACAATATACCTTTACGTTGCAGCTTCGGGTAATCCCTGAGTTGCAACCTCCAATCAGAGTCAGCAGCAGCGAAATTTAGCGGAGCTAGGGCACCAAAACCACCGGCAGTAGTTTGGGTTTAGGGACGAAACTCCAACCTTCATCTTCTTCCTAAACTTAAGCCAAGAGGGAAAAAACAACAACAATGGGGATTGAGTACTTTCGTACTCAGCAAGCCACTAGGAAATGTGTACATGCAAGCATCAATGACAGGCTGAGTTTGTTTAGCAAATCATTTTTAAAACACTTTTCCTTTTAAAGGTCTAAGTGTAGGTTTTCAAAGTAACTTTCCCTTCGGAGAGAGAGAGCGTCTCACCTCAATCCGTCCAGGAGTTGCTTTGCAACGACTCGAGCGGGAAAGTCAAATTTTAGCATTCATAGCACTTCCTTCTTTATTAGCTTCTTTTCACTTTCAAAACATAAACCAACATTCTCTTCAACAATCGTCCGTTAACCAAATCTCAAGGTTAACACCTCCGGGTCCGGTCCTCTCGACCTGCCAACCCAAACTCGGCCATCTCGGCCCCTAAACCAGCCCTCTCGGCCCTATGGTGCCAGACGACACCTCAGGTCACACAGGCCTGTTCCCAACCACGAAGGCTGGCCGTCCGTCACAAAGAAGGACTCTGGTAACGGTTCCCATTCCACGAACCAATTTATTAAATGAGTTTTAAAAACAAATCTACGCTATAGGCTTCACCTCACATTTGCCCTTGACCGTGGGCACGGCTGTTCGAACAGTTCAATCAAACCTCTGCAAAGACTGTACGCTTTTTCCACAAGACACGAAGCTTACACCGATACTGGCCGGTATCGGAAGTTCGTGACAAAGCCTTTCTCTAACCAAACCATAAATGTCCCGTGTCACACAGATGGGTGAAATCTCTCCACCAAGCATCAGGCCAACTTGCAAGCCCTCATCTACTCAGGCCCCACCGTATGGACCCCCGACACATCCCCACTACAGGAGATTGCCGTAAACTCCACCATACCGGTGCTCCTCACATGCCAACATGCTAGACATCTATGTTTCAGTTAGTTACTCATCTAGGGGCATCCCATTCTACCCATGTGGTCGTACTGTGAGATGCTCGGATGTAAAACCCAAAGGAATCGGTCCTTATGCGTGACTACGAAACCAAACCACACAGGAGAGGATTTGCACCGCAAGTTTTCTCCCATAAAACCTTTTTGTTTTCAAAGTCACCGACTCCCCGAGTCGGGTTTTATAAACCTTTCACAACCCAAGTTTTTCTACATCGATAACCATATAAACCTGATATAAACAAATGGTAAAAAGGATACCTACGCTCAGAGAGCGCAAGTATCGAGGTACTGCTATGGTGGAGCGACAAGGGTTAAGTTTAACAAGTTCCTACGGAAAATAATGCCACTACATAGGTTGGTCCGTCGGTCGTGTGCTCGTAGACCGATGGCCGATCAAAATAATTGTGTACGCTACACATGCAAGTTCATAATCAACACATTTTATAAACTAGGAGCAATATGATCGAAGAGTAGCTTGCCTTATTGTTGGTCTTCAAATCTTCAAGAAAATCCGCGTCCGGTGCACCTCCGAAACGTCCACTATGCGATCGAAAAGAGAAAAACATCCAAAACCCTATAAAGTAGATAATAACTATTATAAACTAATTGTGCCCTTGGGTAGACCTCATTTTTAGAAAGATTGAGGAAGTTGAACGGAGTCAATTGGACTTACGATTGGGGAGATACGGATTTTGGAGGATTACTGGATTTTCTGAAAGGTGGAAGTGAACTTATTAAATTGAAAAGGAATATTCCCAAGAATATTCCTTGGCTGTGATGTTAAGAGGGAGGAATCATGGACTTCATTTTGGGAAGGCTTGGGCTTTAGCCCAGAGATGAAATAGGGATTCAATATAGACTTCTAGGGATTAGTTTGAGGTGTAGAGGGATGCAAACTAAACTTTTATGGAGAAGGGGCTGGTGGATGGGTTTTGGCCCGAAGGATGTAACATGGACTTTTAGGGGTTCATTCTTGGGCTCGGCCCGAGGAACAAAAGGGATGTTTTATGGACTTGTGGATAGAGTATTAGGCCGGTTGGCCCAATGAAGTGGAGGGGCAAGATGTAGACTTTGTAGGGATTTTCATGGGCTTAGCCCGATAACGAGAGGGAGGCAATGTAGACTTTTCAGAAGTCCGCGGTCAATGGGGGCCCTCGGGGAGAGAATAAAATGTGGAGCCCACTGGTGGGTCCCACCTTCCTTTTCTTTTCTTCTTCTTTTTTTTTCTTTTTCCCCTTTCCTTCTTCTCTCTCCTTCTTATCCTCTTCTTCTTTCCTTCTTTTCCCTTCTCCTTCTCTCTCCTTCTTATCTCTTTCTTCTCTCTCTCCTTCTTCTGCTGCTGCTTCCCGAGCGAAGGAGAAGTGGAGCGCCGGCCGGGGAAGGCAGGGCGGCGGCGGTTGTGACCGGCGGCGTCGGCTCGGGGCGGCGGCATGAGCGCGCGGCGGCAGCGCGCGCGTGGCGTCGCGCGGCTTGTGGGCCGGGGCGNGCACCGCGAGGGCGACAGCGCGCAGCGCACGGCCGGGAGGCGGCCTGGGTTGCGGCCGAGCGGCCGGGGCGGCACGGGAAGAGGAAGGGGGTTGGCTCGGCAGGGGAGGAAGAAGGAGGACTGAGCAGGAAGATGAAGAAACAGGGGGGAAGAAAGTCGGCCACCTCGACGCGACGAATTCCGGGATTTCGGTTACTCGGCTCCGGAGTGGTAAAAATGGAGTGGTGAATCGGCTGAGGTACTCCACGGTAAGTTTTCTCTGGTATTTATACTGTCAGGGTGATTCGGGAGGAGGAACTTGGCGACGAGAACGTCCATTGATGCACCTGTGCATGTTTCTCCATCTACAGGCTCCCCTGGCGATAGTTGCTGCCTGACTTGCTTGGCGAGCGGCGCGGAGCGGTGCCTAACTCCAGCGGAGAAGACGGAGACGATGCCAAACTCTCACTGTGTACTGGCAGGACGGTGCCTAACCGTCGGTTTTACAGGGAGCTTAGGAAAAAAAATGGGGGCAAAGAAATGTGTTTGAACGAGTGTTGGATGAATCTAATTAACTTGCTTGACTTAATGAAAATGTAAAGAACTACGGGTGCAGGAAAAAGGACAGATAATCGTCGGGCGATAGAATTCCAAAAATATTTCAGAATACTTGAATGGGAAGGAAATGACTGTCGATACGTGCACAGAATATTGATTTTAATATGCACACATATAGAAAATATTGGTCAGGTGGTCGATGTCTAAAAATAAATATTTTTTTGACTCTCTGGATGGAAAGGAGATTATTTGACGACACGGTTAAAATCTCGAAATTGAAATTTCAACCGTACGAATTTTTGGAAAGGTTAAGGAGTGAAAATTCGAACTGCAAAATTCGAATAGTGGAAATTAATTTTGGGAGATGATATCACGATCAAGATTCTGGGTTCACAAGGGAACGGATCTTTGGCACAAAAATCCTAAATACACTCAAAGAACCAAATTTTTGAAAATAGGATTTTTGACGAAAATCGGGGTGTTACATCCATGCCGCCAAGCCGACCCCAACTAGATTAGGTCATCCCAAATATTGTACTCGTGTGATATTGATATATAAAGGCAACACCGACTTTGGCCAACAGGAGTAGGGCTATTACCTGTCAGTTAAGGGGCCCGAACCTGTATAAAAATCCCTTTCTCCTGTATCTTTTACCTCAATCTCGCATATACATGGTTCCAACGATCCCCCTACTCTATAAATATCGTGGTCGGCGTATAGCCCGTCGACACAATGAAATTAATTCATGATGTCAAAACTCGGTTGACCATCTTGAGAGATAGTGGCTGGGAGGAGTTTCTTGGTGAGGTGCAAGAATTTTATAATGTAAAAGGTATCCCACTAGCAAATATGCATGAAGAAATACTAGTAAGGGATCATTCAAGACTTGAAGGCTTTACTGTCACTAATCTTCATCATTTTTGTGTTGAGATCTTTTATCTTGTTATTAACAAAATTTGTGTTGAGATGAATCATCGGTTTAGTGAAGCAGTGTCAGAGGTATTATTATGTTTCTCATGTCTTGATCCAAAGAATTCCTTCTCCTAGTTTGATGTTCAGAAACTATCTTGCCTAGCTGATATTTATGATGCCAATTTCACTAGTGGAGATCGTGCAGTTATAAGGGATCAACTTGGGACTTATGTTCTTCACATGAGAAGGCATACTACATTTGCTGCATGTAAAGATCTAAAAAATTTGGCTTCAAGGATAGTTGAAACAGGAAAACATATGGTCTTTCCATTGGTGTACAAACTCATTGAGTTGGCATTGTTACTGCCTGTATCAACAGCATCTGTTGAAAGAGGTTTCTCAGCTATGAAAATCATCAAGTCTAAGTTGCTCAACAAGATAGCTGATGAGTTGATGAGTGGTTCAATCACTTGATGATTTGCTACACTGAGAGGGAGATTTTTAAGGCACTTGATGATGATAGTCTTACTCGACGATTTCAAGACATTAAGTGTCAGAAAATGAATTTGCATCGTAGGCTCAATTAATCCATTAGTGGTGAGTTCCATATGTCCTAAATGTAAATACATTATTGTCTTCTTATATCATGCACTAATATAAATTTTTATCTTGCAGAGTCATTTTTTTCTCTTTTCGACTTCTGTTAGGGAACTATAAAACTGAAGTAAGGTACTCAAGTTATCTATTAGTTGTCGCATGTATTTTCTTATCTATGAAAAATTATACACTTTTTGGACCATGTTTAATTGCTTATATTAAAAAAAATACCGATCTGCATTTTGATGACAATTTTGGAGTATAGATTATATATTTGATTATAGTTAGGATTGCTCGCTGCCTAGGCTTTAAATAATTCTTGGCTCCGCCGCTGATCGTAGGAGGTTGTTTGAGTGTTGGCTGAATGGATTGAGAGTAAGACGACGGGGAGCTCAGCAAAGACGTCGTTGTCCTGTCCTTGGAGGCCGATGTGCGGTCCATATGTTTTCAATGGGCTGTCCCAGGGCCGAAGAGGCCCATATGTATGTTTTGTCAGCCTCTCTCACGACCGTGGCCTAGAATTCTGTGATTCGGTCGTTTTGTCTAACCCAAAGGACCAAATTAAACCATTGATTTTTCGAAAGGAATATCACTCATAGTATATAGTACAGTAAAAACCTCGGGAACTTTTTAGGTAGAAACTTTAAATGTAACTACATTATAATTGCAATATAAGTTATTTACTTATATGTACCGGTTAAAATTGGCACGCGGTTCAGATGGCTACCTACGCGGGCTCATGCCTAACATCGATGGTTCTGTCCCTCATGCGTGTGTCAATTTTTTCTCTCTTTTACAGCATGCATGAATCTCAAAGCGCATCTAATGGCCAAAAATCATAGGTTTTTCCTCTATTTTTTGTCGACAGTAATACCATTATGAGAAAATTTTGGAGAATACCCTCGTAACGATACGTGAGTTGCAAAAACACTGTCGTATGTAAGCATGACATGTGAAGTCCGGACTAACATGTAAATGATACATGCAATGGTATTTTTCAACTCAGAGATCTTTGTGGTGGTACCAAGCAAATTAGTCCGAACTATAGCAAAACCGTGTCATGTATATGCACACAGCACGCCACCTAAGCGAAACCGCCAATCGGTTGACGTTGATCTGTTGTTTGCTCATGACAAAAGGGAGAAACAGACACGAGATATAAAGCCCACTAGGAATATGCCCATAAACATATATATACTCCTAGTCTCCTACCTAGTAGTGGGATAAGCAGGCATACATTGTCATGAACCAGACTGACGAAACAACTTGAAAAATGACACCAGGACGCAGTGTTGGATTCCATGTCATGCATGCAACTCAAGAACGGATTTCCTAGTACCATCTAGGAAGCAACTTGTATCACTGACGTGTTGCTGACAAGAAACCTCTTCGTCTACGCATGCATATGCACTAGCTAAGCTAGCCAAACTACCAATGTGGCAGTCTACTATACCATCACTACGCATCACACATAACCACATACGCATGCAGAGATCGAGATTACTTTGCTTGCTTCGTCGTCAGACAAGCGTGCAATCGATGGCGTCGCCGTCGTTCTTGTCAACTTTCCCGTTGGCGCAGCCGCCGCCGCCGCCGCGATGTGATTTGACGTTCACCACGTCGAGGTTGTAGAGGATGGGGATCATGACGAGCGACGAGAGGAAGGCGAGGAGCGGGCCGAAGATCCAGAGGAGGAGTGGAACGCCGGCGAAGAAGATCCGGTTGCCAACGAAGTTGAGGGTGAACCCCCTCTCGAGCACCTCCTCGATGTAGTCCCTCGTCGACGGCAGGCCGAGGAGGCGGCGGCCGCCGTCGTCGCCGCCGCCGGTGGCGGTTGACAAGAGTGTGGGGGAGGTGTTGAGGAGGAAGCTGGCCTCGTTGAGGAAGCAGATGGCGAGGGAGTGGGAGAGGAAGGCGACGAGGAAGAGGAGCAGCAGCGCGACGTACTTGAGCGCCATCATGTACTCGCCATGGGCGCCGAAGACGGCGTCGCTGAGCGGCTTCTTGATGGTGTACGTGCTGCTCAGCACCGCCGCGATCCCCGTGCAGAAGAGGATCGCCGTCGTCGCCACCAGCGTCGACCCCATGATCACGTTCCGCAGCGACTGCACGACCAGCACCGCCTTCTTCTCGTTGTCCTGCATCATCCACCATGCATGCATTCAATTATCAAGATCTCAGCCATCTCTGTACTCCGCTGATCACCGGCGGCGACGACGGAAGACGTACCTTGGTCATGCTGATGGCCCAGAGGCGGCGGGTGGCGGAGTTGATGCCGGCGGCGGTGCGGAGCGGGGTGAGGCGGACGGCGCGCCACAGCCAGACGTGGTATGCCATGGGGACGAGGAGGCTGAGCGGGATCAGGATCAGGTCCAAGAAGCTGTCCCTCCACTCCATGGCCGATCGATGATACTATCGATCAATCAACCACGATAAAAATCAAAGATTGCTAGTTTACTACCCTTTCTTGATCACGCTATCTAGCTATGTGCAGAACAAATATATGCTTCAATTAATTCCGTGTGAAATGAAGCTGGGTGAACTTTGTCAAGTTTGTGTTATTGTGCATGCGTAGGAGTTGTAAAATGTAGCTTTCTGATCTTGGAGATGTCTGTGTGCGCTTTGGTGTTGTTATATAGGGGAGAAGGGGATACTATACATGCAAAGGTGCAAGAGATCACACCATAGTGGCATCTTACACAAAGCCCACAATCTTCAATTAGTGTTCGATCAATCAAAAGAGGTATAAACCTCTAAAGTCAGGAAATTAAATTGCCAGAGTAGTCCCGACAAGGAAAAGGCAAATTGCAATAAAATAGTAATTCGCCGCATCCCATTCAGGTACACGGCTTCAGCTGAATATCTTTTCTCCTTAAGTGCATCCACCGATTTCTTATATATGCATATATGCGAATAAATGAAGACCGGTACAGCTAGATACTAGCTGATGCAGACAGTTTTGGCTGCGGTTAGAGTAACTGAAGATCGGGGAGACCGGCCTGATTTCGTGGCCGTTTTTGTCTCGGCCTGGCCGGTGCTTGGCGTGCGCGCGCGAGCCGGGTGTGTTGCAGAATTCGCCATTTCGCCGGGTGTTATTGGTTGCAGAATTCGCCAATTTGCAGAATCCGGGAGTTACCTGGATTCTTTTAGATTGCTTGCGTCCTCACGCCTGCAGCGTGCGCGCGCCGACGACGTAACACGTCGTAACCGATCCGCGCGCGTGCCGTGCATGGCCGCATGCCATGCATGCGCGATTGGGTCGCTTGGACGCCATGGAACACATGACGCAGAGATCGATGACACAGTTGCATAAATATGATGCTTGTATGTTTCATGTAATTTTAACAATTAGATTTGCTTCATGATTCGTGCAAATAAGAAAGAAAAAAATCACAGCACACGCGTAGATGAGGGGATTCGGTCTCATGATCTCTGCTTCACAGAAAAAGCATGTTATTTGTGAGATTTTTTTAAGTGGCCATTCAAGCTATATTTAGTTGTATGCTAGTTACAATGTAATTACAATATAATTAATATTTTAGAGAAAATTTATCAATAAATATATATAGGTAGTCCCTCTCAAATTTGCTACCTCAATCGTCGAGGCGATTTGATGATTCTGTTCTGAATTAATTGTTGGCAACGTGCACCTTGAATTGCATCATATCAGATGTTCAAATGCATAGCATTTGAAATTGCCAAGTGTTGAAACCAAGTCCAACAGAGATCGAACAAGTATCTAAGGTAGTATGCTTTTGTATTCAACATGTCCCCCATGAGGGAGTGGGATTACATTTATATACCCCACACAGTGGTATGGGAGATTACATTAATACCCTTTAGGGCTCTAACCCACTGGCTGGAGGCTGACAGATAGGACTCACTTGAGGGTAGCGAAGTAAATCCCTAGGGGACAAGAAATAGGACTACTCCCATTAGAGCAAGTACTATGGACATCTAAGCACAAACCCCAAAATGCCAAATAAGACTAAATGGTAGGTAAAGAAGAGAATAAAGGAGAGAGAGAAAAGATCATCCTTCATGCAAGCGGCAACCTCTACCCAAACTCTAATAAAAACATAAATGTTAGGGTTAGTGGGGGTTATGTGTTAGAGGCAACCTATTATACATGTTACCTCTTAGTTTATTGGTATATGACATGTATGAGATTATAGGTAGTAGCCACCTCTACTATAAAACTTGCTCTTAAGCCAGCATCCTCGAGGATCCCGTGAGATTTTCGAAGTGCGCGGCTCGAGGACGAGGCAGGATACCAAGGCGCCTCCGCCGCTGGTGTATAAAAAAGGGTAGTTGGGTGTGCCATCAATGTTGTTGCTTCTCTCCTTCCTTACGTCATCATTCCCACCAAAGCCTAGTTTGATGACCCTGATGGCACCCCCGAAGGTCCATCCGGAGCCTTTCGGAGGCATCTCGAAGGGGCCTCCACTGGTGGCCTCCGGAGGTCTTGCAAACCCTCCAGTGACGAGGCGCTCTGGAGGCCCTCACCTAAAAAAAGAGCCTAAGAAACTCAAAGGCACCTTAGAGAAGGAAGATGGGGGAAGGCCATCGGCCCTTTGGCTCCGAGGACGAAGTCACTTCCCCAACACCAAGCTAACATGGTTAGATTTGATCACTACCGGGTGAGTTTGGCATTTGAGTTTTTCAACTCACTTTTCTCTTTTTCACGCGCACACTTTTGAAACTGCTAAGGCTGAGTTTGAAAGTTGGTGTTGGGAGTTAATCTTTTCAGCACGCAAAACGGAGCAACTCATTAGCACATGATTAATTAAGTATTTACTAAAAAAATTTTCAAAAATGGATTAATATGATTTTTTAAAGCAACTTTCGTATAAAAACTTTTTGCAAAAAACACACCGTTTAATAATTTGAAAAGCGTGCGCGCGAAAAACGAGAGAGGTGAGTTGGGAAGAGTTAGAAACGAACACAGCCTAAACGGTACTTTTTTTGCAAAAAATTTCTATACAAAAGTTGCTTTAAAAAATTATATTGATTCATTTTTCAAAAACATAGCTAATACTTAATTAATTATGTGTTAATGGATCGCTTCGTATTGCGTGCAGGAGGGATTTGCTCCTATCCTAAGCTATACCGAACACAGCCTTAAACTAGTACAGTAGAAATACGTGCCATAAACACGTCCCAATGATTAGTGCTTACGACAGTGGTGCTAGTGGTTTGCATTAATAGGGCATGCATCATAGATTTACAGAATTACAGTCACCAATCCCAAGTTGTCAACTTGAATGCAGGATTAAGCTAAAGTTATTCAGCAGCATATCCATCCATATCTCCTTCCTACTTTGGTTAACCGTATCGATACCACAACCCCACAAGTGATCAATTATCATTATCTATCCTAACTATCATCCTAATTACCTTAATATTATCTTTTTTTATTAATGGACCAACAGCTAGCATGTCCTAACTATAGTAATTAATTAGGTCTTCCAATGTTATTGGCATTCAACAGTTGTCGCCCTCGATCCGATCAACTTCATGCATGTCTCCAAAAGGCCATAACCATTATATTCTCATGTACATGCATATGTGTGTGCTATTTAATTTCTCAAGCATTCTGAGAGACTGATTGATCGCTTGCAGAGGCATCATAGTCGATTCGATCGATAGGCTTAGTTGTGCATGTCTGCGTTGGTTTGCAATTGTGGGCTCTAGCTGCTTAGCTATCATGCAATTCTGGGACGCGAAAGCTACGCATCAATGTTACGTATGACAGCACTATGTGCTCGAAAACGTGGCAGGTTTTGTGGCCTCAAAGATGTCACTTGATAGTAAATTCACCAATTAATTACTTTCTATGTTTTAAAATATAATAATTTAAATTTAGATGTGACTTAAACTATAAATCTAAATAGGTCTTCTGTCTAGATTCATAGTACTATGTAAAGTCTCGTTCGACCCTAGGTTGCATGTTCAGATTCATAATACTATATAAAGTCTCATTCGATCCTAGTTTGCTATATTTTGAAATAGAGAGTGTTATATGTTGAAACGGAGAGAGTAATAAATATACTAGTACTAATAACTTTTGTTTAAAAAACACTAATACTAATTAATAATTTGTATCAGCATGCATGAAAAGGTTAGGTAGCTAAATAGCTACTAAGTTGACTCAAGTCTTTAGTTAAGTCCAATCGCTACGTAAAACATGATTTTTCATGATAGGCAAAATAGGTTTTCACAAGTGGTCAGCGACACTGTCAGAGACCAAAGGCTAGTGATAATACAATATTTTCGTTGGCGTTTGCCAACCGCCGGTGTCGATCCATTTTCATTGATGGTCCTCGTAAGATAAGCCACCTGCAAAAATAAATTTACATAGGCGGCTACGCTATATCGTCCGCCTGCAATAATACAACCAACGCTAAAAAAATGACGGAGCGATGCCGCCCCGTTCGTCTCCGTCAGCGCAAAAAATCCCAAAATCCACAGAAATTATTCCCAAATCCCCATTCACAAATTTCCATCACAATTAACAAATCCACAAATCATCACAATTTACATCATAATTTACAGTCATAAATTTCCATTCATGGGTTTTCAATTGGATCAATCCCCATATCCAAACAAACTAATCGGATTGGATCGTCATTGCTCCCGGTCGTCGTCGCCATCGCCGAGATACAAAGACCAAGCACCAGTCGAGCACCACCGCCGCCCGTCGGATCTGAGAGAGGGAAGAGGATTGGAGCCACCGAAACCTTCTCAAGGCATGGTCGTCGTCGTTGTCATGGCAGCCGCCGTTGTCATCACGGCAGCCGTCATCGTTGTTGTGGCCATCGCCGCCGGATCCACCTCCTCCACCACGACCACCCCTCTCCTTTGCCGCCGCCCGCGTCCCTCCCCACCGCCGGATCCACATCCTCCACCACGACCGCCCCCCTCCTTCGCCGCCCGCCGCTGGATCCGTCCCTTCCACCGTCACTGCCACTGCCCGCCACCCACGCCCCTCCACGTTGCCGGATCCATCGGTCACGTCCCTCGAATCACCGTCGCTGTTGAGAGGAGGAGGAAGAGGAGGAGGAGGAGGAGGAGGAGGAGGGGTGCGGGGATGGGGGAGGTGGGTGAGATGGGGAAGGAGAAGGTGAAGTATAAGGATGGGGCTGTGAGAAGGGGTGATTTTTTAATATAGTGTTTTTTTTTCAGACGGTGCTCCTTAGATGCCCTCAGCGAAAATCCGATTTACGCTGGCTGTCCCTTAAGAGATTCGCTTGACAGCCAATGAAAATTGATTTTCGTTGACAATTGGTGACCGAAATCTCTCAAGTATCTTTACAAACGTGTGTTCATTAAACCCGTTAATAAAAATAAAATAATGGTGCTATAAAAATGGTTTTTTATAGTGTAGTTAAGAGGATCTGACACATTACAGGAATCCAAAGCTTTTTCTTCCATGATAGTGATCGAAGCCATATGGGTATAAGGAGTATATTATTATTACAGATCATATGGGAATTAGTTTTGCATTAGCTTACGATGCAATAGGCTTATGTACCGCTTCCTCTGTCTAAAAGAAGTTTATTTTCATTCATCTACACAAACCAATATAAAACAAAGAAATTAAAATAATCTCGCTTTATCAAATGCACAATCCTAGTGCAGTTATTCCTTATTTATCTACTTTCATTATAATTATTATTTATTTTTATAAACTCCAATGCAGTGATTACCTTAAAAATAAATTTATTTAGGGTAAAAGGGAGGAACAAAAAATATACTTATGGTGAAACGGAGGAAGTACATGTGTAGTTCTTTTATTTTTTTTTAAGAGAAAATAAGAAGAGAAAAATCCATCTCTCTCTTCATCGATTAATTTCCTTACAAAAGGAGATAACTGATGAGAAGCAAGCAGGCGATATCTTTACATGTTGCATTATCTAGTCCTCCAAATGCAATAAGTGGCGCTATGCTCTCCATACTGGAATCGAGAGGGATGGATTAATTTTTTTTTCATGAAGGGGATGGTCTTTTATTTTTTATATCATTTAAATGATTATATTTTTTTGATAATATAGTTTATTATGAGATATATCACTATATAAATATATTACATGTTAATTATATTATTATTTATTAAAAAATTATAATTGTTCAGGTCACATATAAAAAAATGAATGAACATCCTCTCGAAAAACAAGTACTTGCCTACTAGAAATACTCATGTCGAGTCAAAATCCAGCAAAAAAGCGGCCGGGCTGATCGAGAGAGAGAGAATAAAAATGCGTGGGGTACGTGCACTGAGCTCGATTGAGAATGAACCTGGCCGAGACCGCGTCCTGATACAATCTGGCCTCATATGTTAACGTTATGCAAATGCATGGACACGCATTGCACCTTACCAACCTTAGCTTAGCTAGCTGGTGTAGAGTCCAGTAGGCAGGCAATGAGGCAACTGCTTTGATTCTGAGGAGCAGGGAGACGCCGAGTGCTTCTGCTTTTCAGGGATAAGGCCTCTTTAGGCTTTAGGTTTTTGTTTAACACCTTATCTTTCCAACTCATTATTTTTTTTTCACGTGCAACGTTTTTCAAACTACTAAACGGTATGTTTTTTTATAAAAAGTTTCTATATAAAAGTTATTTAAAAAAATTAAATTAATCCATTTTAAAAAAAAAATTAGCTAATACTTAATTAATCACGTGCTAATGGATCATTTTGTTTTCCGTGCGTATGTGTGTTGGAACAGGGCAAACGAACAAAGCCGGTGCAAACGCCACTAACTACCATGAATATACCATCCATGCTTAATTTCTTATTATTACTAAGTAGTTGTTTAGTTGTCAGTATTTATATTGTTTGTTTTACATAAATGAATTGATTTTTCTCATCAACATAAAACTTTAATTTGTTTTCTTCCCTTTCGTATTTTTACTCACCAAGAAATCCGTGTGCGCAGCAATAATATAGAGAGAAGGATTAGAGAGAACCTGATTCCAGAATTTGCATTGAAATTATTTTTGAAGAAACAAAATACTGTCCGATACTAGTTCCCTCTGGTTTTAAACGTTTAACTTTTGTACAATATTTTACCATTTATCTTATTTAAAAATTTAATATAAATATTAAAAATATAAATTATATTTAAAATACATTTAAGAAGAAATTTTTTTTTTAAAATAAGACAAATGTTAAATGTGAGTATATCAATCGTCAGGGTTCGCAAATTTTAGTAGCGGCACAAGCTGTGTCATCGAGGCCATATCGTCAACTCAATTAATTAACGCTGAAGATGATGGCCAAACGGCCGCTTCGATTCGATGGGTCATGGGATTCGTTCTCTGAGTTTTCCAACTTACCCTCATTTTTCACGCGCACGTTTTTTAAACTGCTAAACGGTGTGTTTTTTTAAAAAAGTTTTTATACAAAAGTTACTTAAAAAATCAAATTAATCTATTTTTCAAAAAAAATTAGCTAATACTTAATTAATCACGCGCTAATGGGTCGTTTCGTTTTCCGTACGCACCGTGTCTTAGAAAAAACAACAAACGAACACAGCCACAGTGCACATCGTAGTGCATCGCCATTGGCCAAACATATACTCCTTCAACATTAAAATACAATAATACAACGAAAAAAAGTCTGAATTATCCTTCTAAATTATTATGGTAATATAAATTATCCCCTAACCACAAAATGGACGAATTACTTCTTGACTCGTTCTGCAGCAGCAGGCCCACATGTCATACGTAGGGACAAAAATAGGGAAAGATATGACATGTAGGCCTCGTCGCTTTTAAAAGTTTTATGCTAACTGGACTATCACGTGTGCGTCACGTAGAACCAAAATCGCTCTAAAGCAAGTCAAGGGGGTAATTCGTCCGATATGAAAAGTTGAAGATGAAGGATGTTTGGTTTTACGATTCATGGGATAATTCGTACTGCCGCAATAGTTTGGAGATAATTCATACTTTTTCCAAGCAATCTATCACTAAGTTAGATATATTTTAATACTATGAATCTATGAATCTAAATAGAGAGTCAACCCAAATTTATAGTATTAAAATATGTATAATATAGTACTATATTGTTATATTTTGAGAAGAAATAAGTCCTATGCATGACAGACTATATATGGATGGTTCATAGGTGCAGTTCAGATCTCATAGATAAGAGTACTTTCTTAATTCCGAAAAAACATAACTTTGATAAGGATGAGACATTATCTAGAACAATAAATCTAAACAGTCTATCCAGATTTGTTGTATTAGATGATGTCTTGTTATTGAATTTTTTTGAACGGGGAGTAGATCTACCATTAAGGCTGTGTTTATTTGTTACTTTTTTTCGAATAACCTCATTCGTTTTTCGCGTGCATGTTTTTCAAACTGTTAAACGGTATATTTTTTGCAAAAATTTTCTATAGGAAAGTTGCTTAAAAAATCATATTAATCCATTTTTCAAAAAAAATAGCTAATACTTAATTAATCATGTGCTAATGAGTCGTTCCGTTTTATGTACGTAGAAGATTAGTTTCCAAATACAACATACCAACTCAGCCTAAAAGGTCATAAACTTGTATTGGCCTAGATGATATAGCGAAACGGAGCGTAAGGCCGTTAATTCTTCAACTAGATCTGATAACAGGTTCAGGCTGTACTGTGATTGCGAGATTTGGGTGGGGGGAGGGTGCTGCCAGGGCTGTGTTAGTTAGCCTACACTCTCAACTCATCTAACTCATTTTTCACGTGTATGTTTTTTAAACTGTTAAACAGTATATTTTTTGCAAAAAGTTTGTATATAAAAGTTGCTTTAAAAAATCATATTAATTCATTTTTCAAAAAATATTTAGCAAATACTTAATTAATCATGTACTAATGAGCTGCTCTGTTTTACGTGCTAGGAGATGAGAAGGGTGAGTTCTAACTCAAAATAAAGGAACGGCGAAGACTTCTGAATTGATTTAGACTAGCTCAATCTGACTCTGATCCATGGCCCCATTGGAGCACACTTCACTTCACAGATTTCAGACAATACGACGCAAGTTGCAGCCAATTGTATAGTACTTCCTGGCGATTCGAGTGATTATTATATATATATATAACCGATCGATCGAGCGTGTTCAGGTTGACTGACCTGAACTCGATTACGCTGGGTGTACCACTGCTGTTACCTGCACGATGGGAGTGGTTGGTCAGGGCCATTTCAAAGAGCTGATAAACGACGGATGGATGATTGTTGATAGAACTGAGTTTATACCATTATCTCTAAAAGCGCAGGCGCTATCCTTCCGTTATCTTCTCACCATAATCAAAGACGTCATGCGCTCCTTCGTATGTGGATACAATACTTTTTTATCAATTCGCTCACCCAGTTAATTCTAAATTATATAGGTCTAGCCCGTGCTTTATTCTTAATCCATCCTTTCAACCAATATCCAATTATATAAACTGGCCTGTTGCAAAGCACCGGTATATATTACTAGTTTGAATACTGAATAGTTGATGACTTGATTAATTTAAAAATGTTTTCTAGAAAATATCAATAATAAAGCTTTTTTAGAAATCATATCGTTTAATGAAGGTTTTTGAAAAACATATATACTACATACAGTAGTTTTGGAAGTAGATCTATGTTTTTAGTTTGTAACCTTGTCGTGAAAATATGGAATATTTTTTAAGATAAATGAAGTTTCGCTGATTCTAAACAATTATATTAATATGATATTACTTTAAGGCCATTGGCTTCTGCACAACTAATGTGATGTACAGACCTACGGTTATTTTTAAAAAAATCGTGAAGGCATAAAAAAAATTGCACGTCAATATATTAGAAAACAAAGTTACATAACGCAACGGCAGAAGGCTGTTGCCGAAGAAAAAACAAGGTAAAAAAGAAAATCACTAAAGAAAACTAAGAAAAAAAACTACTGCTCCGAAGTTTGTCATGCCACGTGATTTTCGTTCTAAACTTCACCGTAGCAACACTTGTACCGTGAAAAATGGTCTCCTCAAACATTTCTAAAAAGAAAACATTACGTCCGTTGCCATGACCAAATCAAATGTTTTCACCCTGGAGAGAGAACACTAAGTAACAACAAAAATCTGTCGTGGAACAGATAGATTGATTTGATAAAACACTTAAAAATAAAAGAAACTCAATGATACATTATTGTTGATTGATATGGCCCATACGGGTATTAATTGCGCAAGAATGGTTCAAACGCTATAATGCTATGTTTAGTTGCATGCTTCAACTTGTCAAATTTTTACTCTAATTAACGTATATGTGGCATGACATAGATTTTACGACAAATATTTATATAGTTTATTAGCAAAAGATGTTTTTATGGCGCAACGAATACTAAGTTAAGATTTTGTGACTTGCAAAAATGTGGTAGTGAACCAAAACCGGTAGAGCTGGTCAAACTTGCTCGACAAACTTGTGACAGGATGTGGCCTCCAACTGAATACCCCTAACCACCAAATTAATCTGTCAGTCAAAAGATTTGGGAGACTATAGAACAACAAAAAAATATGCATGTTAGACTTTTTCCTTTCAACACTATAGATTGAGATAAATGCTAAGCTAGCTCAGTGAAATTAATAGATTGAGATGACTCATGGCACACTTAAAAAACGGTCAATCTAAGTCAACGTCAGATTACGAATATGCCACTTTCATGGCCTAAATGAACCTAATAGAAAACTTTAGTAGGGAGAGTAAAGACTAAATTAAGTGTCTCTCATTGATAAAAAAATATATTCCCTCCCAAAATAAATGTCCTTTTAAGATTCAAAATTTATATTGCTTCCTCCATCCTATAATATAATAATAAGAGATTTTGGATATAAATGCATAGCCAAAATTTCTCATAATATGAGACAGAGGTAGTAAAAAAAATAGTGATTATCTAGAGTACCACTTATCACATCAATCACTTCACATTTAGATGTGTTTCAATTCTACCCCTAATCATCCTTTCACTCCCAACTAAACGTCATACAATACTCACTGTGATTCTGCGTATGGTTGTGTTCAGTGTTAGGGCCAGTCGGGGTCTAAGATGCAGCTCATATAAAAAGCTCTATAGACTAATGCTATTATGCAAGGAGCAACACAGTTGCAAGGAGACCCACTGCTTGAATCTTGAATCATCTTATAGTAGATAGATAGATAGCCATGTGAGAGGGAGAGAGACATACATAGGATGATATAACGTACAGGGGAATTTCAATAGGAGGAGAAGGAGGACGACGACGATGACTTGGTAGAAAGGTACTAGGAAAGTGAGAGATACATGAGATGCCTACATGGTGCGGTGAGGAAGATAACGATGGTTTTAGGGTGGTTAAGATTGCCGGTGTGGCGTTGTCTAGGAAGGCAAAACCGTTGCAGTATCGAAGCACCAATCCGGCGTATTGTACTTTGGTGTGAGGCTCGAATGTCTATTTTGGTTACTAAAATTTGCCCAATGAAATATTTGATAGCTTTGAATATTAACTAAATTTATGTATCTAGAGCTATAAAAAATCATCCTCTCCTCCAAGAGTGCCCTATTTTTAGTTCCCAAAAACTTCAAAATACACTAGTTATCATAGGTGGGTCCTCTAACTGTTTCTTGCTGATCTTCTTTTCCGTAGACTTATTTTTTCATTACGACTAAGGACATTGGAGCACCACCCCAAAATTTGGTTCTCGAGGGCACCAAAATTGAGTGTGGTTAAAAATTAAGAGCCCTTTAGGATTGAAGATGTGGTTTTTAACTCAATTTCAAACTTTAGCTTTACGAAATATGTTAAGGCACTTTTAGAGATGCTCTTAGAGTTGACACCTATTTATTAGCAATCCAAATAAATTAAGAACCCTTACTAAAACTATTTGGTAATGTCAATTGGTAGCTAGAGAACCAAAAATGGCCCGAAATCCCAATGCGTGCATGCACTGATGAACCTTCCGTTCGTATCCACTTCTCTAGAACCACAAGAGAAACCCCA
Source organism: Oryza officinalis (assembly GCA_008326285.1). Lineage (NCBI taxonomy): Eukaryota > Viridiplantae > Streptophyta > Magnoliopsida > Poales > Poaceae > Oryza > Oryza officinalis. Next base: position 30,275,691 of record BDMV01000009.1, on the reverse strand, counting down.
CGGCCAAGGCCTATATGGGCTACCTTGCGTGCCTCGCAGACGGGCCAGCTCCCAGCGAAACAGATTAGACCCGATCCGTCCTCCAACACGAGGCCCAAAGTCGGATGCTTGTGTTGTACCGAAATAAGTCCTTTTGAACTCCCTCAACTATAGCTCCAATGAGATTCGTATCCTTAAATCGTAATACCGGATATCTTTATACCCTTAAGTAATTTGGCTCCCTCCATGATTTTTAAAGAGCGATTTCGCTTTAACTTAGTTTGACCGGTAGACTCAACCTATGAGGCTTACATGTCAGTAGTTTTTTTTTTTCATTCTCTTTCTTTCTCTCCTCCGTTCTCCTTCTCTCTACCTGGCGTGGGCGTCATAGTAAGAAGCTCTGAGCCGGTCGGCGCCGGCGGCTTCCGGCGACGCCATGTGCGCGGCGGAGGACGCCGAGCGCGCCGAGGAGGAGCGCGAGAGCGCCGCCGCTCTGGCGGCCCCCGAGCCCCCCGCCCCTGTCGCCGGCTTCCCTAGCCTCCGCGAGGCCGCCGTCGGCGCGACCGGCGACAAGTCCAACAAGAAGAAAGGGTTCGCAGATATCACGGCGGACGTGGTCGGGGAGGGGGCCCGTGTCGGAGGAGGAGGAGCCGTCGCCGCGCGTCAGGAGCTCCAGTCGCCTTTAGTTGGATTTGTTGCGATTTGTTCGCTTTGGCCATTGTTGCGTCGATGAAGCTAGGGCTGCTAGGCAAGGCAAGGTTGACGCCCACAACAAGGTGGCACTGGCCGGATCTGGTGCCCAAGCGCACATGCTGGTAACGGACGGAATGATGACCCTGCTCGGCAGCGCTCCGCTGCTACACGAAGAAGAATCATGCAGCAAAAAAGCAAGCAAGTTGCATCCATGATTCGGCGTAGGCGTGGTGATGCATGGTGCTGATGATGACGTACGAGGCGTCGCCAGTGAATAAGAGGAGCGTAGTGGCAAGGATGAGTGCGGCGACGACCATTCGGTATGGCCTGGCATCAGCGGCAATCGACGAAGAAAAAAAAATCAAGATGGTCGATAGAGAAGGAGGCGCCCGGCTCGCTCCCTTCCCGCCGCGGCCGCCGCCCACGACGCGGAACGGGGACGAGAAGCGTCGGCTGGGAGCGTGCTCCCCATCTCCCCCGACGCCTTCCGTCGCGCCATCGCCGTCTCCGTCGCCGGAATCGTCCCGCACGCCACCGCGCGCCGCGCAGTAGGTGGGCGTCACCGCGGCGCTCGGCTCGCTCCCTCCCCGACACGGCCGTCGCCCACCTCCCCGCCGGAATCGTCCCGTCCGCCGCCCGCCAGCCGCGCGCCCCGCTGCTGCCCGTAGCGCCTTGAACCCCCTTGCTCTGCTGCCGAGAGAACATGGGGCAGAGAGGAAGGAGTACGACAGATGGTCCTACTTTATTTTTTATTCTATTAGAAAAATTGTTCGTGCATGGTAACGGAGAGAAAAGAAAAAAATAAGAAAAAGCTGAGAAAAAATTATATTATGTAATTAATTAAAATACAAATTTTTCGGAATACTTGGATATTTTTAAGTAAGTATGTGTAAAATTAAATTAATTTACAAGTAAAGTAAAGTAAGGTAAGTGTGAGAAATAAAATTACATGGCTGAATTTAATTTTGTTAAATTATCCATGATTAATTACACTCTCTAAAATTTTCTCGGAATTTTTATAGGTCAATTGCTAATTTTAATAATACAAACATCATTTAAATATTTATTTAAATAAAAATCTAAATAAAATTATTTCTTTCTTTTTGGACCAGGTTCAGCCCAGCAAGCTCAACTTGCAGTCCTTTTTCTCTCCTCTGTCTCAGCCCACAAGTACAGATTCAGCCCATCAAGTAACCAAAAGTTTAATATACCTCCTCTTTCGGCCTACTTTTCTCCCAAATATTACGTGAACGTCACATCAGCAAATACCACTGCCAATCCAATCCTGAGAGTTGAATTGTATTGTTTTTAACAGTCAAGAGGTCAAATATTTGGTATAACGGTTGAGATTCGGTCCATTTTTTGGAGTCAACGTAAACTTATTCCTGTTGTGCCTGGATTCTGGCGGATGGCCCAGATTGGCCCGTTTCCTGGCCCAGTAGTGGAACACTAGTAGTCTGTGGGATGTGGCGTGAGGCGTGAGGTGCGACACGCCATGCGCCACGTCGGATTCGAGAAGCGATGAATCGAACCGAAGCGAAAAGCGCGGAAATATTCTAGAGCCCTCGAGAGCGCGAAACGAACCTTCTCCAACTCTCCCTTTCCCTCCCCTTCTCCTAAATTACGCCTCCTCCTCCTCCTCCTCTCGCCATTGCCGCTTCCATCGTCGCGATTCGCCAACCACACGAGCTCTCCACGAAATTAACCACCACATCGCTACCTGGATTAGTTAGGAGTTGAGATGGCGATGGACGCGGCGCCGGCGCTGAAGAGGAAAGACGCGGACCCGCTGGAGCTGTGGCTGGACGACGGCGGCCCCGCTGCTTCCGGGTTCCCGGTCTCCTCCCGCGCCACGAAGATCCGCCGCCTCGTATGTACTCTACTCTCTACCTCATCTCCCTCCCAAATCACACTAGCGGGATGGGCTTGGGTTGACGACCTGTTTGATTTGGTCTTTTTGGTGCGCGCAGGACGCGGAGGTGCCGCCCGTTGTGCCCGCCGTGTGCGTCCCGCCGCCGCCGACGCAGCAGCCGGTGGCGGGATTGGGGGCAGGCGAGGTGCGGATGTTCGGCGATCAGGTGCCAGTGGGCATGGCGGCGGCGGCGGCGGCGAAGAGGAAAGGCGAGGACGCACCGGAGCTGTGGCTGGACGACGACGGCGCCGCCTCCGGATTCCCGGTCTCCTCCCGCGCCACCAAAATCCGCCGTCTCGTGCGTACTCTCTCTTAACTCAAATCTCCCCCAAATCACACTAGCGGCGTATGCCGTTAACTAACTCGGTTCCTGTTTGTGGTGCGTGCAGGACGCGGAGGCGCCGCCTGTTGTGCCCGAGCTGTGCGCGCCGCCGCCGCAGCAGCAGTCGGTGGCGCAGGTGCAGATGTGCGGCGACGAGGTTCCAGTGATCGCCGTGCCGGAGCCGAACGAGGAGAGGGCGATCGTGCTGTACAAGCCAGACGACGCCGCCCGCAACCTCCTCCTCGGCCCTCGCCGGCCGGAATTTCCTCTCCGCGTCAGCCCTGATTGGATCCACGGGCTCAAGAGTACGTGAGCTGATCACCCACCCCCTACTAGCTAATTTGCTCAAGAGAATTTCCCGTTTCCCCCAAATCCACGCCTAATTTGAGTCGAATTTGTTTGAACCTGAAGTTGCTGAGATCAAATTAACAGTGGTTTGATCCTGCAGGCACCGCGCTGCGAGAGGCGAGCGAGTACCGTGCTCTGTTCGAGGAGCTAGCCATGGACGAGACCTCCAACCTGGCCATGATACCATGGGTTCCCGTGCCCTCAAACTCCCAGGAGGCCTCCACTCCTTCTCTCAAACACTCCCTAAGGTCTGTGAACAGGACGAACCTAAAAAACGAGGCCTCTAATGTGAACATCCAGAAAATATTTCTATATTACTTTAGAAAAAAAATTGGTGTGCATAATTTTTCGACGACAGACTAATAATAAAAAAAGAACATATCAGTGGTCAAACACTCAAACTAAAATACAAAGGGAAAAAATATCGGATTAATTAAAACAAAACTTACTAATTATTATGTCGAACTAGCAAGTTATCACTGTAGTGTATGATTGTGTCCTTGATTAATCAATTGATCCCTAATCCCTTGATGGCTTATTGTAATTCTGTAAAAAACTGTTTAATTGCCTCTTCCTGAGTTCAGCACTCGCACTATACCATTGAAGCTCACCCTTTATTTATGGTTCCTAATCCCCTCATCCTGCTTACCACACAAGAGTATATGATTAACGATCCTCAATAGGAACTAATGAAACGGAGTTGACCGTCGATCGACTCACTCTGTAAGACTACGTGTAGACAAAACAAAGAAACGAGATTGGATCATATGAGATTGAGGGATGATGGTGATAATACACTGGAGCGTTGCAGGCACCTATGGCAACCGGGCAGGGCTTGATCGCTGGCAATCGACAAGGGGAGGAGGAGCTCGATCGCGGTGATTCAACTGGCACGGAGTTGTGATGGCTTGTTCAGTGCCTCAATGGATGCGGTCATGCGGTGCGGTGGAATTTGAAAATGTTGCGTGCGGCGCTAAAAGCGCAAAACTAGCTTCACGTTGCCAGACGCTAAGGCCCTAAACTTGCTGACCTAGAGACTTGCACTGGTACTAGGCGGGAACCCCTGATTTCTGGGGCCTAGAGCAGATGCCCCGCTCGTCCTCCTCTAGGGCCGGGCCTGCCTGTGAAACATACTACTATGTTCTAAGTATATGATGGCGAGTGACGACTCTAAGATTATAATGGCAAACGATAACTATGATTTTGTTTGGTAGGACTTTAACTTTTAAATTTAACTTTAAAAGTTGGATCTAAAGTGAAGTTGTAAAGCTACCTAAACTTAACTTCTCCTCTTTTATTTTGTGAGAACACTCTAGCTAGTTTTATTTTCTTTTTAAATGAAGCTAAAACCATTTAATTGAACTTTAGCTTTAAAAAAGAAATGAAACTGAAGCGGTGCCAAACGAAACGGAACCTATGGTCTGTGGATACTAATGGTGGATGGGCTGAGCGCGGTCATCCCTATGGCCCCACCGCCAAAGTTCTCCGGACGAAACTACCCCTGTCTGTGCCACACCTCTGCAGATTAGGACCAGTGAATTACATTTTTGCCCGATCCCGTCGCTAACTCCGTCCCCTTGCCCCTCTTTACCGATGTTGCCAGGCACACCACCGTAGAGTCGTCCTCCGTGCTCCTCCTCCTCCTCCTCCTCCTCCTCGTGCGACCCGCGCCAAGCGGGCGGCTCCCACGATCTCCGGCGAGCCGGCGTCGTCGGAGTCGCGACCTGCTCCCCCCCGCCGCACACCTCGTCCGCACCTGCGGAGCCTCTCTCTCTTCGAATCATTCTGCGTGCCTCGAGGTCGAGGATATCTCCGCCCCGTCCCCTCGGCGTCGACTCCTCGGCGAGTGAGTTCGCCCGCCGCCTGCGCCGATCTCCATCCCGCGAGCTGAGCAGGGGGCGCCGCCGCCGTCATCGTCCGTCCTGCTGCTTCCGCCGCGCATCCTGGTGAGCATCCATCCGTCACGTACACCCTCTTCCTCATCTGTCTCTACCGACGCATTTTTCTATCTCGAATTTGCGTTAATCCTAGCTTCCCTTCTAGATCTGGAAGCTTTTCTCTTAATTTGCCCTAACCTTAATACNTGTTTGTTCCCCCAAACGTTTGGGGGTTCAATTGAACCCCCATGTCCCACGTTAGATCCGCCCCTATGCTCTTCTCCATTCAACCAGCTTGGAAATCGGTTAAGTTATTACTGTCTATGTTTATTCCCATCGTGCTGATTAACTGCTGCCATTTATACTGATTGGAATCTATTATAGTAGTTTAGATGTGTCTGAACAAAAACTATATGATCTGATTCTGGAGCTTGAGAACTCTTATTTTGCTCACATGTTAGACAGATAATTCATACGAACCCATTTTCTGAATAACAAGGGGGTACCACCCCTCGTTTGCTTCTGATATTCACGGTTGTATTTTGGGGGCTGAATTACTGATATGGTGTGGTGTGATTGGGTGAAGTGCGACGCAGGGACAAAACTAAAATATGTTTACCAGAAAAGCAAATGGAGCTCATCTTGTCAAAAACAATTATAGGCACTTCTGTCTAGATTATCTTTATTTATTTCCAATTTGCTTCTTTTTATTACTGTCAGTGAAGTGAAGTGTATTTTATTGTTTATTTCGAATGGCAGTTGTTTATTCATAAGCACCATATTGATTGGGCTTCTTATTTGCTTTGTATGAGACGACATGTTTGACGTCTCTTATTTGTTTTGAATGAGATATCATGTTCTATGTCAAATACCTCTTTGTCACAGCATGATATTCTTATGGTTATCAACTGCAGGTAAATCTTGTACAAAAGCCTATGGGAAATTCAAAAACTCCTCAACCATCAAAGAAGTCCCGGATTATGTTGTCAGATACTGATGGCCACCAACTGGACAACGACGAGTTTTCATCTGAAAGTGCATCAAATCAAATGGTTCTGTTCAACCATGAAACTGTAGCTAAAGGGCAAGATGAACTTGGAGAGAACCATTCACCATCTTTGCAGAAATCAGCTAATAATCCAAACCGAGGAATGCCATCTATTGGGGCATTCACTGTCCAATGCGCCAAGTGTTTCAAATGGAGACTTATTCCAACAAAAGAGAAGTATGAAGAAATTCGTGAGTGTATTATACAGGAACCTTTTGAGTGCGAACGAGCCCGTGAGTGGAGACCTGATGTAACATGTAATGATCCAGAAGATATATCTCAGGATGGAAGCAGGCTTTGGGCTATTGACAAACCCAATATTGCACTACCTCCTCCTGGATGGGAAAGACAGATCAGAATAAGAGGTGAAGGAGGCACCAAATTTGCTGATGTGTGAGTAATGCTTTTCTGCCGCTGATCTAACCTCTTTAGTCCATGTTTCTGCAAGGACATTGATTTCATTATTTAATTCCTGACATTTCTGTATGTAACTAGTCTTACAATGCTCTAAAATAATAGAAACTATCCAAGTAGCCCATGCATTCACATAGCAAACTTTACTATTCTCTTACCCATTAACTGTTTCAATTTGTTTTGTATTTCTATGTTATTTCCCCAAATCATTGGCTTCCTTTGGACTGTTAGCCAATTCTCTATGCGTTACTTATGTACAAACTTTGACTAGTTCAACTTAGGTAGAAGGTAGTAGCTACAGTAGTGGTGAGCACAAGTCACTCCTTGGGCACTTGCTTATCCACTCTAGTTCAATCAAATGAACTAAATACACAAATATGCATTAAAAGTGCATCTCAGTTGACTTTGTATAACAAAAGAACCATACCAATTAAGTGATCCATGCCCATTGATAAGCTGCAGTATCGTCCTTTCTATTATTGGCTACCTAGGAAAATGTTATACGATGTGTTCGTAGCTGTAATCTCTTTATATGATGGTATTTGAGCCTATCGCTTGCTGTAAAATGTGTTAAATTATAAATGAAAAGCAAATTATTGCTGACCAGATGTTTAATTAGTCCCTAGCATTGCAATAACCTCCTCCTAATTGGTAATGAAGTGAAAGTTGTATGGATGAACATACTTAATTTGTTCTTAGTACATCAGTCTAAACCAATGAGAGACAATTTTGGCATGATGACGAGAATCAAGTTCTTGAGGCTGAGAAGCATTGGGTGGAATCTTGAGTGGAATCTTGGTCATTTTGCTGTCTGTTGGTAGTTGCTACATTAGTTGGCTCACAAAACCAAATGGAGATCAATCAGTTGAACAGTTATTCGGTGTTTAAATTATAATACAACTGGGAATCAAGACAGTGAAGGTACTGAATCATGTAGAAGAGGATACGATGTTTAAGACTTCACATCACTGTTAGCAGTATGAAGTATAAACTCCAACATTTTCTACTGGCCTTTGTTTAACCAGCGAGCATCTGGTTCATGTTGGGTTCCCTGCCTATGCAATCTAGCCTGTATTATAGATATTTTTATTTCCTCTTGATTTATGTGGGAATTTCTAGCCTCGTAGAATTAATATGGTGGTTTCTTTCAACATTTTATTTTATATTTGATAGTAGTACTGTCTTTATATGATTTAATACAAACTTTTGTCTTGATATATTTACTGAAGTTATTGTATTCATATGACACTTTTACTTTCTTTCAGGTATTATACTTCTCCTACTGGAAGGAAACTGAGGTCACTGGTTGAAATTGATAGGTACATTATGTTTGATTTGTCAAATTTCCCCTTTGAATTGTTTCACTGCACATTTTATGTTGTTTTCCTCTTCAGCTCTTATGGCTGGACAAGTGGATATTATAAATAAATAGAATGTAATTCAGTATGCCCATGCTCTAACTACTCAATCCATGCTTTGCAGGTACCTCTTGGAGAATCCAGATTATGTTGCACAGGGTGTAACATTAACTCAATTTTCATTCCAGATTCCTAGGCCTCTGCGACAGGACTATGTCAAAAAGCGCCCTAAGATAGTGAATCCAAGTGATGAAGCAAGTGTAGCAACAACCAAGTCCGTTAAGCCAGAAGAAGGTGTGTAATGGCGTATAAATGAACTCATCATAACTAGTTAGCACATAATCAGTATTAATTCTCAATAAAAACTTTCCATTTCCATGCTGAACAATTAATGGGTAAGTCACCAGCTTCGTGGTTCACTGCCATGTCCCACCACCCTGGATCATCATCCCAATTCGTGATACGCAGTTGATCGGTTCTTCATCCTGATCGATGGTTGGGTCATGAACTGGATCACCGTCCCCTATGGTTGCTACAGAAGGGATATAATAGATATAGAGGTGGGGTTGGAGATACGTGCCCGAAACTAGTTGATAGCTATAGATTGGGTAATTGACCTGGGCCATCGACCCAAGATTACCGGGTTCATGTCTTGCATCGCAAACTATCGCCCTGAAAAGATACCGTCCTGTACCACATGTTTTGGCAAGTAACATCCTGCGGACATCAACCCTGTCCCTTGAACCGATTGAACTGGGTTTGCGTTGACCGGCTATGGCTTAAAATATATCTATGCACGCAGATCGGCACAGGAAATTGATTGGTTAGTACTTTGTCATTATATGGATTTCTGATCATGTAGTTCAGTTATCTAATAATAAGTAATTAAAAGTAAACATAAGAAGTCAAATTAGTTTCCTTAAACTTGAGTTGCATAATAACTGACATGTGCTGGCTAGTGGCGTGTATTAAAAGTTATGTAACAAGCTTGTGTTTATGTTATAGAACCATACTACTTGCTAGATTTATTATCCAGCTTTGTTTTACGAAATTGGCTCGCACAACAGGTTCTGTAACAGACATATAGGTCTGTCTCGGATGCATCATGTCATTTTGGTTCTTTACAAGACTAACTTGCTATAGATCGGTACTTCCTGTTTTAGTGAATTGATTGTAGAAACTTATTCAACAATTCTCTTCACTCTTTTAGAGGGATATATTTATGCTATAAAGTACTCAAGCTGCCCTTAATTTATTACCGTATGTATGTCTGCTAAAGGTTAGCTCTATAGCATGCCAAACAAACTGCATTCACCATTTGTCTGATCTTATGTGGTATTTTTGCCATTTGTCTGATCCCATGTGATGCTTTTTGCTTTAGTGAGCCCCATAGCCTGGGCAGCACCATCGGTACATCAGGAGGGTGAGGCTGGCGAACGAGCTCCTCATGCTGATGAGCCACCTGAAGCAGAAGAACTGGAGGTAACACGAAAAAGGAAAGCAGAAAGCCCTCTGTTCGAAGAGGCACATTCTAACCATGTTTCTAATGAACCAAAAACCAAGTTAGAGGATACTCAAAATGGAGGTCCTTCAGCTTGAAGACTGCAACACAGTGATACCTTCAGCTCCCCATCCATGGTTTTATTGATTCTCTTCTGTGCTTCATAATTTTGGGGGCCAGTTTTTCCTGTAATGCAAGGCCTTACTGGCCTTTATATGTATCATTCCAAGTTGTTGCCAAGTTGGAGGCTCACTCTGTGACTCAAAATCAAGTTTTCGGACACGTTACAACTGTTGTATCCAAAAGCCATGTTGGAACTCTTTTCAGGAGTGTGTTTTTTTAGTATGGGCTTAGGTAGGAAACCTGCCGTGTAAGATTAGCTCCTCTCCTTGTATTCTCTTTGTAAGATAAGGAAATGTTGTAGGGACATGTTTTTCTTGTATGTGGGTTTGATCCCTTCTATTATCTAAGACATGCCATTTCTGATGGTCAAATTTCTCGTTAAGCTCGTCAGGCAGTCAAGCATGGCCAAATTGGATTGGAGCAGTATGATCCATGCCTCTTTAGCTAGTACTACATAAATTCTGTGGCATTTTTGGCTTAGCTTATGTTGCAAGTTCAAAGTTGGCAGTGTGAACATGCTCAACAATTTGGCTCTGCACCATACGTCAGATTTTTCCTTTTTCACTGGTTCCTTTGTTGGCACTTGGCATGTTCTCTTATTCCACTGGACAAATACAGTACCCCCCCTGGTATCTATTCAAATATTTGTCACTGCATACTATGTAGTATAGTACTACTTTGAAAGTATACCATATTAGCAATGTGTTGCGCCATAAATGCAACCGTATAACTTTCATTAATCATAAATTAAATAACTGTTTAAAAGTTATTAATGATCAAAGTTGAAACATTGATGATCAAGAATGACAAATAAATGAGCACGGAGGGAGTATTTTTTATCATCCCAAATTACAATATGCACCCTCCGTCTGTCTCCTGTCTCATAAAAAGTCTAATTTTAGCTATGAATTTAGACACATGCATATCTCTGTCTCATAAAAAGTCTAATTTTAGCTATGAATTTGGTATCCAGGTTAATAGCTAGGATTGGATTTTTTTTTTTTGACGAAAGAAGTAGAGCATTATCATGCACTGATGCATTAAATCTATTCTATGACATGCATGCTCTCGCTAGAGGCAAAGAGCACCGAAAGAAATTCAGGCAAGAACAACGGCAATGAAAAGAACACATTTCAATAGCAGATATACAATAAAGTCATCAAAATCATGGTATGTTTATCCTGAATCCTCCTCTTTAAACATGTATGTGACAAAAATCAAATGGAATGAAAATGTACACTATGGTACACAAAGGGCTACAAATTTTCCCAAATCCCATATGCATCACACACATAGTAGTAGACACTTCCCTCAGATCTGCTACTCAGAATACACCAACGCAAACCAGCTCCTCACACTGATGAAGAATCGGTTAATTTGTATAGCTCGAGAGGCAATTGCAGTGGCAATGGCAATGGTGATCGCAGTGGCAAGAAGATGTATACAACAACAGATTGGGTGGTTTGGTGTTGGCAATGGCGATTGAAGTGGCAAGAAGATGTATACAACAACAGATAGGGGTGGTTTCTTTACCATGGAATTGGGGAATTGAATTGGGCTGTTGATCTGTTCTAGCTTTGTTGCTGCTGGTCGTCGGGCTTCTTGTAGGAGGGATTGAAGGCGGCCTGCTCGGCGCAGTCGCGGTTGTCGCCGGAGTGCTCGCGGCCGACGCCCATGAGGTCGAGGTAGTACTGGTAGTGTGAGATGATGACGTTCATGTCGTCGATGTAGCCCTTGCCGCAGATCTGGTCGCCGTAGAGCACGTTCATGGTGGCGCCGAACCCCGGGAGCCTCTTGGCGAGCGTGTCGTTCTTGGTGGGCTTCCAGTTGCCGACGAACACGTCGTGCGCCGACGGTTGCTTCTTCTTCATCGGCGTCATCCACCGCCACATCGCCGCCATGAACGCCATCGTCGCGTTCTGCTCCAGGTACTCCGGGTGGTGGAGCAGGTCCTCGTGTATCCCGTCGCCGGCGGCGCCATAGTTATAGTTCCTGATCGATCAACCGAATCCAAATCAATCAACGTGAGAGAAATTAATTAAGCGAGATGGCCAAGAACAGCTTACCAGAAGACGGGGATGGCGCCGCGGCCGTAGTACTCGGCGCCCTCGACGCAGGGATACTGCAAGTTCGTCTTGTCGCAGTAATCCTCCTTAGGGCTCATCTCGTGGTTGTAGCAGAGCCCCCACGCCGTCGGCCCGCCGGTCGCCACACCAAACCCACCTTCACACACACACAAAAATCCCCAAATCCCCATCAGTGGCGAGCTCAAATCCAGGCAGAATGGAGAAGGGAGAAGCCAATTAAGCTACACACAGGAGGTCTTCGAGCCGACATGGCCGAGGAAGGCGCAGAGCTCCATCATCTGCATCTGCTTGCCGCCCGTGGTGCAGAAGCCGAGGGGCTCGAAGAGCGCGGCGGCGGTGATGAATGACTGGTAGTCCCAGAAGCCGACGGCGTGGGCGACCGGGCTGTTGCGCTTGGAGAAGAGGTTCTCGAACTGGTACACCTTGAAGAAGTCGGTGATGGTGTCGTTGCAGCAGTACTTGCTCCCCGAGCACTCCCACCCCTTGTTGCAGATCTTCTCGTGCGACTCCTTCATCTTCACCTTCCACGTCCCCGCCGTCAGGATCAGCGCCACCGTCCCGCCGATCAGGATCGCCGCCGCCGCCGCCAGCAGCGTCATCAGTATTATCCTGTTCCTCGTCTTCCTCTTCATCCTCAAGATCAAGAAACTACTCTTTCTCTTTGCCTAGTCTGGTTGGATCTCGAGCGAGCTCGGGGTGGCCGGCGATCTGGATCTCGGGGGAGAATGCGGCAGCTGGTGGGGGGATCTGGTGGTGGTTGGGGATGAAATCGCGAGGTTGGGGGAGGAGTGTGAGGTAAGCGAGGAGGAGTGGAAGAAAGCGAAGTGGCAACTGCAGATGCCGACGCGGCGACGCTGCTGCTGGTGGTGGTGTCGGTGGCGGGAGGAAGAAGAGTAGTGGCAACTATCTGACGTTTTTATGTTTTTTTTTCTCGCGGGAAATCGACTTTTAGGGTGAAATTTGGGCATGATTTTGTGTGAATTTTGTCGATGCAAACGGAACCGATATGAATTTTGGAATTTCTGTTTCCTCACCTGACTGACAGTCATCACGGTTCACATGGGTTTGTGAATAATCTAATGGAATCAAGTGGTTGATGGGGGTAACCAAATCAGGAGGGCTCCCAACAACCAATCTGATAATGGTTTTATCCGGTGATGGCATAGCCGGTCTGTGAGGACTGGGGACGAAGCATGGCTAGAAGAGACTAGTTCCACTATTCCAGGCTGGATATTATACAGAATTTTTTACAATTGGGTTCTTTACAAAAATTTATTTTATAAATAGACTCTTAAAAAAATTATCTCAGGAATGGTTCGTTTTGGAGGCGTCGGTGTGCCATTGTGGCACACCCGACGCTGACATGGCGAGTGTGCCAGCAATGCTGGCGCGGTCACCCCCCAATCTTCCTCTTTTTTTCTCTCTAGGGTAAAGGAGAGAGGTGTAACTTTTTTTATTTTTATTATTTTTAAAAATATTTTTTCACATATAGGAGCATGTAGGAACCAACCACACAAAATTTAAACTCGAACGGACGAAATATATGGCCCGTAGAATTTTTCAAAGTTCTATCGAATGAGTCTCGAAGCTTCTCATCTCGAAAACACAATCTTGCAAGCGGAATTTCGAGATTTTGATTTCGCTGAACTTGGCAAAGCCAGTAAGCAACAAATGTAACTTAAAAAGATATGACTATTTTATGGAAGGACACTCGAGTTATGACTGTTTTGGCGACAGACTCAAAGGTAATCAGATTTCAAGGAAGAAACAGATCTTGCACAAACGAAAAGAGATTTGGTAGGTGGCAGCGATGGTGGTGAGGACGACAATAGTGATGATGGTGGTAAGAACTCAAAACTCTAAACAACGAAACGCTAAGACCATCAACTGGACACAACAATATAACAGAAAACTCAACAAACCCTAACTAAACAATACTAATAAAAAGAGGCTCATAGGACTACGGAAAACTAATCTATTAATTTTTTGGCTCTTTTTTGGACTATAAGAAGAACAAAAACAACGAAGAATATGAGGTCTCTCATCGATAAATCTTAAGTGGATTTGAAAAGGAGAGAGAGGAGAGAAAGCAAGAGCGACGTTCGGGCTTGGGCTGGAAGAAGGGGCGAATGGGTGGGGGTGGGGCCGGCTTGGGCTGGAAGAAGGGGTGAATGGGTGAGGGAGGGGAAGGGGGTGGGGCCGCGCGGTTAAGTGTTGGGCATCACCTGGGAGAGCGCGCCAGCGATGATGGTGCCGTGGTGGAAGGGCTGCGCCAGCACTGCCGGCGTCCTCCTACTGCCATGTCAGCGCTAGTCCGCCGGGTTTGTCACGGTGGCAAGGGGACGGCGTCAGGGATGTTGGCGCCGTCTTGTTGGACCACGACGTCAGCCACTCTGGCATCTTAAAAAGAATCATTTATAGGATAAGTTTTTTCAAGGCTTTATTTGTAAAATAATTTTTTATAAATAATCAAATTGTAAAATATTCAGGGATATTATATTGCACAAATCTTCTCGCTGTCACTGTGTATCATGGAGTATCTTGCTTGGTCACTGTCACTGTGTGTTCTCTTGCATCCCAGCTCAGCATTTATTAACACGACAAATAACTGTTTGTTGCAGAAGAAGATGAAATTAGGGAACCATTATTTACAGTGTGTTCTCTTTACTTCCAAGCTCAGCATTTATTAACACTACAAATTAAATTGTTTGTTAGAAAAGAAGATGGAATTAGGGAAGCCTCGTTACTTCATTAAAGAATGCTAATTATAGAGCCAACTAATGGCTATCTGAAAATGTATCTAGGCCCTAATTATTTTGGTGATTAATAAAAATTCGATTAGTGAGGACTAATGTTTGAAATTGAGTTTAAGTAAAAGAACATTAGTTCGGATATGTAAATAGCTCAATACAACACCCCTAAGAATGAAGATGTGTGAAAAAACGGCAATGAAAATCTTGAGTAAATTGTAAATGTTAATTTACTTGCATTGATAGGAAAACCGTACTATTAAGAGGGATGATGCATTGATCATGAGAAATGAGTTGAGTGCTCAAAAATCATTTCGAAAAAGTGGTTCTTAACTCATTTGATGTCTTTCTGTGATTTTCGGAATTTCTGAAAGCAATTTTTGGAATTTACAAAAAATTCTGAGAGCTGGAACTCGGTATTGGTCATTTTTGGACATGTCCGAAAATCACTTTCAGAATTTTCGAAAATGACCAGGAATCCTGAAACCGTTCTGGACATTTTCGGAGTTGTCCGAAAATGATTTTCGGAATTTTAAAAAGTGAGATTTGGTTCTGGATCTTTCGGAGTTATCCAAAAACTATTTTCGGAATTTTCAAAAATTCTGTGCGATCAAACTTGGTTCTGGAAATTTTCGGAGTTATCCAAAAATGATTTTCAAAATTTCCGAAAATTGATGAGTGGCTATTTTTGGTTCTGGACATTTTCGGACTTGTCTGAAATTGACTTTTGGAATTTTCGAAAAGTACAATTATTGTTCTCAACAGCCAGATCTGAGAGGGGGCTATAAATACCCCTCGCCCTCTCCAAGCCCAGGCGGCTTGTTGACTTGAATATTTTCGTGCCCTTGGCTTGCTACTCTTGAGATTCACTTTTGAGCCTTGCTTGCTTGATTCATTTCTCCATCAGTCTTTGGATTTGGATTTCGTGTGTGTGTGAGAGTTGTGGATTCGAGTTTGTGTGAGTGCTTGGGTTGACTTCGTGAGGATTTGTGAGCACTCATTCCACTTCTCAAGAGATCTTTGCATCATTTGTTACTCTTGAAGGTTGAGGACTCCTAGACGGTTAGGTGTCACTCTTGAGCCATCGATCTACTTGTGGTTAGCCAGGAGAAGTTTGTGAATGTCGGATCTCACCTCCGAAAGGGAAAAGATACCACTAGTGAAAGGAGGAGTGCTTTGTGCAACCTCTTGAGGAAAAGGTTAGCAAAGACCCGGCTCTTTGTGAGCTCCTCAACAGAGACTAGGATTCCCTCAAGGATTCGAACTTCGAGAACATCTCACTGTGCAAGATCTTCGGTGAAACCTCTTTCTCCCTCCTCTAGCTCTACTTGTTTGTGCTGCTAAAAGTTTATTTGCTGTTTGTGCTAGTTTCTCTTTGTTGTAGGCAGCTAGATCTACCATTTCTTTTCATTTGCGCTTTGTCTGCAATTTTCAGAATTTCTAAAAATAATTTTCGGAAATTTCAAAAAACCATTTTCGGAATTTTCGAAAAAGGTCTGCTTCCACTTTTACTTAAATTTTAAATTAGCCTATTCACCCCCTTGTAATACCCTAATTTTCGCCCGGCGAAAAATTTATTTTATTAAAAACCTATTTTCAAAAATTTGGTTCTTTGAGTGTACTTAGGATTATGTGCCAAAGATCTCAATTAATTCTTTTCTTGTGAACTCACATTCTCCGCCAAATCTGTTCCCTCCAAAATATCTTTCCAAATAATTTTCCTTCCATCCGGAGATCCTAGCAATATTTGTTTCCGGAATCCTACCGCCAACAAATATTTTTGTGCAGTTACATATCAAAATCCGACGACCATTTCTCTCGTCAAATTTAATCGTGCACCGACGGAACCGGCAAAAGCCGAGTTTTTCCTTCTATTCCTCTTTTCTCCAAATAAAATCCTCGTGTTCGGATTTTTGAATCCGAGACGCATCCTAAATCGCTCGTCCAATTTTTACCCATTCTAAATTATTTTGCTTTCTACTCACTCCATTCATTGCAAGCCAAAATACTCATCTACTTTCCTGAACACACGAGGCAGCAACAAGCAACATCCATCCTCTCCCAGCATGCATGCATGCACACGTTCTTCATTTCTCTGCCTCCTCAGCCTCATGCCAAAACAATGGTTAGGCACCGTCCCTGCAAATCGGAGATTAGGCACCATCCTGCACTGTGCACTGAGCATGGTTAGGCACCGTCGCCGCCTTCTCCGCCGAGCAAACGGCCATTTCTGCACACGGTCCAGTGCGCCATGGCACCGCGACGAGCTCGTCGGTGTCACTCGTCCACGCCGAAAGGTGTGAACCGAGCTCACCCATGCCGCACCGGCCACTGTCCTCGCTCTACTGTGCCTCCCTGCCGACGACGACCGCCGAACAGGATCGTCGGCCCTACTCGGCCGAGTCGCCTTGTCGCCGTCCGCCGGCCGCGACGGCTATAAAAGCCACTGCCCCATCGTCGTCCTCCTCAGCCTCCAAGCTTTCCCATTCCCACTGTCGCCGTCTCTTCTCCATCCCAAACCACCGTGGCTGCTGCCATCACAACGACGGGCCGAACGTCGTCGTCGTTCGGCCAAGCCGCCTAGCTGCCTTCCTAGGCCGTACCGACGCACCGCCATGCCCAGCCGCCTCCCGGCCGAGGCTAGCCCTGGCCGCAGCCGTCGCCCGGCCTGCACCCTTCCCGAGCCGTCTTGACGGGCGTCGCCCAGGCCGAGCCAACACCATGGAGCCGCCATGCCCGACCGCCTCCCGGCCGAGCGCCGTGGCCGACGCACGCACTGCCGCGCACCAGCCGCGCCGCGCCGCCCCGGCCGAGCCCGCAGCGCTGCAGCACGCGCTACCCTGGCCATGTCGCACGCCGTTGCCCCGGCCTCCTCCTACCCGGCCGCCGCCTGGCGGCATGCTGCCGAGCCGGTCGCCGCCGCTCCCAGCCACCGCGCCAGCGCGCCGCGCCGCTCCGCCACCCTCGCCGCGCCCTCGCCCAGCCGGCGCTCCACCTTCTCCTCCGCTCGGGAAGTAGCAGCAGAAGAAGAGAAAAGAGATAGAGAAAGAAGGAGAGAAGGAGAAAGAAAGGAAGGGATAAGGAGAGAAAAAAAAAGAGAAAGAAAAAGAAAGGAGGTGGGACCCACCAGTGGGATCCACGTTTTATTCTCTCCACGAGGGCCCCCTTTGACCGAAGACTTTGGGAAAGTCTATATCACCTCCCTCTCGTTGTTGGGCCAAGCCCATAAGTCCTCCACAAGAAGTCTACAAAACCTCCCCCCGCATTCATTGGGCCAACCGACCTGATAATCTATCCAAAAGTCCATAAAACCTCCCTCATTTCCTCGGGCCGAGCTCAAGAAAATCCATTTCTGCAAAAAGTCTATATCATATTGTTGACGCCGAATCCGTACCGCCGATGAGGATCTGGCGTGCGGACACACGAAGGCCTGGGAGATCTGCTTAGCTCCAGTGCAGGTCCTAAAATTGATGAAGCGCGGGCGTGCCAGTCAGTTTGATCCTGCCACTGACAAGATATGCAAAATAGCAGAACGGAAGGTCTGTCGGCCGATAGGCCGATAGGGCAAAAACGTATCAGCCGGTAGGCCGATGGCCAAAACAACCGGTCGGCCGATAATAACATGATGATATAGCAATGTGATATAGCATAATCCAAATATAAAATAAACATTGATCTGAGAATTAAAGCATACATCGGCCAGAGGTCCGATGTCATAAATTCTCAATAAGCAAATAAACAATAAATACTCTGTTGTCATCGGCCAAATCCAATCTATATGTAAAACTCTTGGGCCGATGCAACGTCCAAATAATTCACCGGCTGAAACCCCGGTGAAACCCTTATTGGCAATCGATAGGCAGGCTAGAGATTATGGTTTTAATCACGACTTAGCGGCACTAAGTATGAAAAGAAACGCAAGATCTAGACAATCAAGCCCTCGACTGATTTTTGGGGTGGTGGATACCTTAGCCAATCTAATCTAGCGAGACGATTTGGTCGATACCGGCGTAAACCCTAAAACGAATCTCGGCCGATACGATGAAATCGAGAAGCTAAATCAGATTAACTAAGATATATGATAGTAGGTGCTTACGTTGCCGAGATCAGAACGTCGAAGCCCTAGCCCCGACAGCGCAGGCAACCATAACGAGACTTACCCCTCGTAGGAAGGGCATGAACTCGCCGAAGAAGACGAAAGTAAAAAGGTGGCGATGCGCCGAAATTGTATTGATCGTGAGATGATTTTACATGAACCTTGGGCTTACATATTTATACCCATAGACTAACAAAGATCCTAACAGATTACGACTCAAACTTTCCTAAAAATAAAAGGAAACAAATAGAGTCCTTGCCGGACACTAACACACTTTCCTAAAGATAAAACAAAAAACTAACAAACTCTTCCTAATTAAGAGATACAAGCCATATCCTCCTCAAACTCGGTCTTCTCTGGATAAGATCTTCCCGAATCTAACAAGAATCCGACTATTGTTGGTGATTGGTTTAAGAAAACCCCCATCGGCCGATATAAGACTCTAGGCCGATACCAACCTTGAGCCGATATGGATCCTGAGCCGATGAGGACTTTGGGCTTACCAAATTCTGGTGTTAACACATATCCTCCAGGCCGAAGCCCACCAACAGCCTCTCTCCTCACCAAAGTCTAACATATATCCCTCTACTCAGCCAACCCCCTCTATTGAAATCCATCTTGCCTCCCCAAGCCATTCATTCCTGTTGGGTTGGTAATAAAAAGATAAAATCTAATGCTCCTCCTCGGTACTGCTTTCGGCAATGACGTCGTCGCGCGCCGCGCCGTCATCTGAACCCCGAGAACGACTAACCTCTAACATCTAACATTCGACCCATTGACTCACTAACCCGCTGACACTCTAACTTACTGACTCACTGACCTCTAACTCGCTAACCCCTAACCCCTAACTTGCACTAACCCGCTAACATTTATTCCTTAACGCTGTGTGTTCGTTTGTTACCACCGATCGAACACGTGGTGTGCGAGGACGATCCGCGGGCCGACCGTCCCCAGGCTGTACATCGACGACCATAGTTTCGTGTGAGGACCACCGCTCGGTGTGCCACCACCCGGCTGCCGCAAGGTGAGCTCCTCTCCTGCTCTTCCTCTTGCTTTTGTTTCCTTACCGCCGTTGTTGCTATGGCGCGGTGACGTCGTGAGGCACAACACCATACCCGTTCCTTGCGTGGCCGCCCTCCGCAGCGATCGCCGCTTCGCCGCCGGCCATGCATGCGCCATGCAGCTAGCTGGCTGTACGTGTGCATGCATGCAAGCAGTTGGCTGTATGTTTGCATGCATACATGCAAGCAGCTCACATGTATGCAGCTAGCTAGCCGTGTGTATGCATATGCATGCATGCATGCGATGCATATGCATGCATGCATGCAAGCAGCTCACATGCATGTAGCTAGCTAGCCGTGTGTATGCATATGCATGCATGCTTGCAGCTCGCCCAAGCCTTTCACCTCACCATGCGCACACCTATTTAAAAACAAAACCTGTACGTGAGGAGTTAAGGGCGGTCCCACCCGTCAGACCTTTTTCCTTTTCTTTGTTTTAAAACTTTTCCAATCTTTCGAATTCCGTATCTCCCTCGTTTTAAGTTGGATTTGAACGAAACTTTCGTCAAAATCTTTCTAAAATCAAGATCTACGCAATGGCACTGGTTTGGTTATTTTTTTTTATTCTTTCCGGAATTTTTGGCTCTTTTTTTTGTGTTAGCGAGTAGTTTATGACGTTAGTATTCAACCGGACAGGGTACATCTGCGAGGAGGAAACTGAGCTAATTGAGAATGAACCCCCAATTGAGCAAGGCAAGTCACTACGCCCCCTTCCTCGAACATGTTGATCCTATTTTTATAAATGTGTGGATTACAAATAAAATTGCATACTAATTATAAAATGTGCACCTACACTTGTTTAAGCCTTACCTTTGATATTGTTTATCCTTATGTATTTACACACCTTTTTTACCTGAGTATATTACTTTACGCGTGATTATTTACTCACTGCTTAGCCCTGCTTACATAGACGTTATACACTCCATATGTGTGATATGTGGATGTGGTTATACTGATCACTCGATGGGAGTGATTGATAGAGATCTGGTGGAGACATAAGCGCCACCCACAGCATGAAAACCTTTGTGAAAACCCAAAAACTTAATTAAACAAAAGTGATTTCGACTGGGCGGCACGGATAGAATATGGGTGGTTCTGGGAATGGTAAGCCGCCGACCCTGGTCAGTTAAGGACCGAGTCAAGAAGCTAAGTAGGAAACGAACCGAGTACGACCACACTTCTTGAGTGGGGTTAGACCCGGTGGACTAGGTTATTCTCGTGGGGTGGCACCCCAGACATGGTAAGTTCTGGATATCGGTATGGAAATGTGGAAGTGTGTGGTTTAATGACGTCAAGCTTTATATATGTATAATGTAACCTTCAATCTCGGGAACGCCAAGACTCCCCTCACAACTGGCTCGAGGTAGGAATGTGGCGCCGGGGGTGCAATGGGGATTCATAGTCCTTGGAGCGGGTGCCGCCATGCGAGGGTAACTGAAAAACCGGGCCGTGACAAGTCTCATGTGTTGGGTGCGTCACGGAGTGTGGGATTAAAAGCGTACATCCACTGTAGTGTGAGTAAATTAAACGATTCGAATAGCCGTGCTCGCGGTTAATGAGCGCCGGGACTTGTATTACTCTTGACTAGCCTCGTCAATTTGTAATATTGCTTAAAATATGATGGGTATGGAAGGTGTGACCTTGCCTGATGTGCAAAAAGGTCGTAGTGGTTAAAACTGTGGAAATTGGATGCGAGGGTAAACCGGACCAAGCGAGGCTTGGGGAAGGTGAATGAACCCTCGCAGGTTAATGATAACTTCAACTTAACGTGGTTTTCAGTTAAAACTGTTATAGCATAGGTTTGTGAAATAATTTGTGAAAACTAGCTTTATGCAAATAAACTAAGCCATCCTTGAAAACCTATGAACATTATATGCATTCTGTAGTGGTGGCTTGCTGAGTACGGTTGGTACTCACTTTTACTTATTTAAATTTTTTTAGAAAAAGGTGTTGGTGTCGATCTGTGCATGTGCTATGCTGGCAAGGAGTTACCAAGGATGGCGGAATAGGGACCTAGGTTCACCAGCTTATGCGTGTGGAATAAAATGGACCGCCGCTGCTTCGCTTCCGCTACCTCATTTATTTGTGTTGGTATTTTGTGTTGTTGTCGACCATGCTTGGTCTATTCAGATCTCATTTGGGCTATCCTTGTATTATTAATAGATTGTAAGACCTGTATGACGATGTCAGCTTGTGATATACAACTGTGCCATGTGTGTACCATCTACTGATCCAGGGAATGGTATTGTAATACACATGAGGTTTCCGGTATACAAAACCGGGGGCCCACACCCCTCTAGGCCTAATTGACCCTTTCAATTGTTATCAGAGTCTAATCTCCTTATTAGGCTTAACCGCTTGGAGAGTTCATGTCGGGCCAAATGGGGGAAGGCAAGGAGAGTGAACCAACCGGAGCCAAAATTTCGTTTGATTACTCTTCCATGACATCTACATTTTATGTGAGCACCTATAGTGGCAAAGCTTCGTACTTCAACGGTACGGACTATGCCGCTTGAAAACATAAGATGAGGATGCATTTTAAGTCTATTAACCCGTCTATTTGGAGAATAATCGAAAAAGGCTATGTTTTGTAGAAACCCGATGATCCCACCAAGGAGGACGATGAGAACGAACACAAGAATGCTCAAGCTGCTAATGCCGTACTTAGCGCCTTGAGTGGAAGTGAGTTCAACCGAGTGGATGGTATTGAGAATGCCAAAGAGATTTGGGACACACTTCGGAATGTGCATGAAGGTACGGATAGTGTTCGTGAGTCCAAGGTCGAGATTCTCAAGGGACAATTTGAGAGGTTTGTGATGTTGGATAGTGAGAGCCAAGTGCCATGTATGACCGATTGAGCAAGATTGTCAATGAGATCAAGGGTCTTGGCTCCAAGGATATGACCAATGAGGTTGTGGTCAAGAAAATGATTCGAGTAATCACACTAAGGAACTCTACCTTGGTGACAATCATTCGTGAGCGTCCGGACTACAAGACCCTCACACATCATGATTTGCTCGAACGTATTCTTGCCCATGACATGCTTGAGAAAGAGTCCAAGGAAGTCATTCAATACATCATCCAAAGCTCAATATCAAGCATCAAAAAGGAAGATTTGACATTAAAGACAAAATAATAAGAAGAAGAAAGTCTCAAGAGCAAGAATAAGATGGGGAAGGATGATGAAGAGATGACTCTTTTCGTCAAGAAGTTTGAAAAGTTCATGAGGCAAAGCGGCTTCTTCAAGGGAAGTTCTTCCAAGCGCTCCTCCGACAAATCAAGTGGGAGGCACTCCGCACGGAAGTGCTATGAGTGCCATGAGCTCGGACACTTTATGGCCGATTGTCCCAAGCTCAAGGAAGACAAGAAGAAGGGTGACAAGAGGGAGAAGCACAAGCATAGCAAGTGCGAATGACATGGCCAAGCTCACCTCGGGATGATCTTCGGTTTTGATGATTTTGGGTCAAGCTCGAGTGATGAAGAGGGAATTTCCACGTTCGCTGTCAAGCCTTCATCACCTTCTACCCCAAGACTCTTCAACTACCCAAGTGGTGATGATGCTCCCATTTGTCTCATAGCAAAAAAGCCTAAGAACCTTCCTCTCTTAAGTCCTTTGATGCGGATCTTGTTAGTGATGAGGACGATGAGAATGATGAGGTTATGGATGAGGACATGTTCAAGTCCATAACCAAAGAATCATTACCGCACTTGAGTGAGTTGCTAGGGACAATTGAAGATCAATATGCAACTCTTGAGAGGCAAGAGGCCTTGCTCATTTGTGAGAATGAGTGGTCTCATGAACTCAAGGGTGAGCTTGTTAAGGAGAGAGAAAAATAAGGCTTTGGTACGGCTTTATAATCAAACCAAAGAATCTCATGCTAATCTTGAGATGACGAACTCAAAACTTCAAAAGAGAGTGGATAGTTTGGACAAAGCGTACCTCTCCCTTGAAGAAATGTTCGAAATTTTAAAGAATAGTGTCTCTCTCCCTAACGAGACATCTAGTTCTAAGATTATCCCAAACAATTAACCATGCTCAAGGTGCAAGGATGTTGATGTTGATTCTTGTGCTACTAACTCTAAATCTTTGAGTGCTTTGCAAAAGCAAAATTAGAAGCTTATGGGACTCCTTCACAACAGTCTTCTAAAGTGCCACATGGGTAGTAAGACCCTTAAGGAGTACCTAGGCTATCAAAGGGACAACTTCAATCGTGAAGGACTTAGGTATGTTCCTCCACCGAAAGGGAAGGTGGATAAAAGTGTTATACTCGAGAAGCCCCAAGGTCTAAAGAACTTTGTTAAGGCCAAAAATATCCTTTCTAATGATTGTACGTCACCAAGTTCATTTGATGCTTCTTATGTTCTTAGGAATAATGCTCATGGTCGTGTTGTAGCTAAATATGTTGGCCCAAGGGGCAAAAATATTTCCATCAAGAGAGTGTTTTGGGTGCCTAAGACACTTGTTACTAAAATGAGAGGACCCAAACAAGTATGGGTACCGAAAACTAGAAATTGTTCTTTTGTAGGAATAACATCTCCGGTGGAAGAAGTTGGGTGATTGATAGCGGGTTCACAAATCACATGACCGGAGAAGGGTCAATATTTTCCTCCCTTAATCCAAATGGCACCTCAAAAGACAACATAATCTTTGGGGACGATGGAAAGGGAAAGGTAATAGGATTAGGTAAAATTGCAATCTCAAATGACCTTTTCATCTCGAATACCCTCTTGGTAAAATCTCTCAATTACAATCTCTTGTCCGTTTCTCAATTATGTTCTTTGGGTTACAATTGTCTTTTCACCGCTGTTGATGTGACTGTATTTAGAAGGAATGATTCATCGGTAGTCTTTAAGGGTGTTCTCAAGGGAAAGTTTTATCTTATGGATTTCAACTCAAATAAAGCTAAACTTGAGACATGCTTAGTGGCTAAGTCCAACAAGGGATGGCTTTGGCATCGGAGGCTAGCCCATGTTGGTATGAGGAATCTTCATAAACTTCTAAAAGACGATCACATCCTTGGACTAACCAATGTGCAATTTGAGAAAGATAGGGTATGTAGCGCGTGTCAAGCCGAAAAACAAATTGGAGCTCATCACTCGGCCAAGAACGTGATGACTACTACAAGACCGTTGGAGCTCCTTCACATGGACCTCTTCAGACCCATTGCTTACCTAAGCATTGAAGGTAACAAATATAGTCTTGTTATTGTTGATGACTTTTCACGCTTCACGTGGGTGTTCTTTTTGCATGACAAGAGTGAAACATAAGCAATACTTAAGAAGTTTACAAGAAGAGCCCAAAATGAGTTCGAGCTCAAGATCAAGAACATTCGAAGCGATAACGGCAAAGAGTTCAAGAACACATGCGTGGAGAGTTTCCTTGATGAAGAAGGAATCTAGCATGAATTCTCGGCTCCATATTCACCTCAACAAAATGGAGTAGCCGAGAGGAAGAATATGACTCTTATCGAGATGGCAAGAACCATGTTGGATGAATACAAGACCTCGGACCGTTTTTGGGCCGAAGCCGTTAACACCGCATGCCACGCCATCAATCGTCTCTATCTTCATCGTCTTCTTAAGAAGACTCCCTATGAGCTTTTTACCGGTAACAAACCAAATGTCTCCTATTTTCGTGTTTTCGGTAGTAGGTGCTACATTCTTAACAAGAAGGCAAGATCCTCAAAGTTTGCTCCTAAAGTGGTTGAGGGGTTCTTGCTTGGGTATGGGTCAAATGAGTGTGCATACCGCGTTTTCAACAAAACCTCCGGTGTTGTTGAGATCGTGCGTGATGTGACATTTGACGAGACTAACGGCTCTCAAGTAGAGCAAGTTGACTCACATGTGTTAGGTGAAGAGGAGGATCCTAGCGAAGCTATCAAAAGGTTGGCTCTAGGAGATGTTCGTCCTAGATAACAACGACATGAGGCCTCTTCGTCTACGCAAGCAGATCCACTTCCACCCAAGTCAACGATCCCTCATCCTCAAGCTTAGATCATGATGAAGTCGTTGTGCACGTGCCATCTTCACCAATCAACCTTGCACACCCAAGGATACACCAAAGCATTCAACGTGATCATCCCACCGACAACATACTAGGTGCTATCAACAAGGGAGTATCCACTAGATCTCGAGTTGTAAATTTTTGTGAGCATTACTCCTTTGTGTCTTCCATTGAACCTCTAAGGGTAGAAGAAGCACTCGATGATTCGGATTGGGTGATGGCCATGCATGAAGAGTTGAACAACTTCACTCGAAATGAAGTATGGCCATTGGTGGAGAGACCAAGGCAAAACGTAATTGGAACCAAGTGGATCTTCTGAAATAAGCAAGATGAGAACGGCGTGGTGGTAAGGAACAAGGCAAGGTTAGTGGCTCAAGGGTTCACCCAAATAGAAGGTTTGGATTTTGGTGAACCCTTTGCACCAGTAGCTAGGCTTGAGTCAATTCAAATATTATTAGCATTTGCTACTAACTTTGGTTTCAAGCTCTACCAAATGGACGTGAAGAGTGCTTTCCTTAACAGTCTAATCAATGAGGTGGTGTATGTAGAGCAATCGTCGGGTTTTGAAAATCCAAAGTATCCTAATCATGTGTATAAGCTTCACATGACGCTCTATGGGCTTAAGCAAGCACCAAGAGTGGTATGAATGCCTTCGTGATTTTCTTGTCAAAAATGGCTTTGAGATTGGCAAAGCCGATTTTACTCTTTTTACTAAAAGACATGATAGTGATATTTTTGTGTGCCAAATATATGTCGATGACATTATATTTGGTTCTACTAACAAGTCTTTTAGCGAAGAGTTTAGTAGGATGATGACCAAGCGATTTGAGATGTCCATGATGGGTGAATTGAAGTTCTTCCTCAGTCTTCAAATCAAGCAACTAGAGAAAGAAACATTCATTTGCCAAACAAAGTATTTGAAGAACATGCTCAAGAAATTTGGGATGGAGAACGCAAAGCCTATTCACACACCTATGCCATCCAATGGGCACCTAGACCTCAACGAGCAAGATAAAGATGTGGATCAAAAGGTATATCGTTCCATCATTGGCTCTTTGCTTTACCTTTGTGCATCTAGGCCCGATATCATGCTTAGTGTGTGCATGTGTGCAAGATTTCAAGCCACTCCAAAGGAGTGGCACCTTGTGGCAGTGAAGAGAATTCTTAGATATTTAGTGCACACACCTAATCCAGGCCTTTGGTATTCTAAAGGAGCGAGGTTTAATCTCATTGGTTATGCCGATGCGGATTATGCCGGATACAAAGTGGATAGAAAAAGCACTTCGGGTACTTACCAATTCTTGCGTAGGTCCTTTGTTTCTTGGTATTCCAAGAATCGGCCTATCCACCGCCGAAGCGGAATACGTCTCGGCGGGAAGTTGTTGTGCTCAATTTCTTTGGATGAAACAAACCTGGAGAGACTATGGCCTCAATGTGAGCAAAATTCCACTCCTATGTGACAATGAGAGTGCCATCAAGATAGCCAACAACTCCGTTCAACACTCTCGAACCAAACATATCGATATTCGCCACCATTTCTTGAGAGATCATTCCACAAGAGGCGACATAGACATCCAACATGTGAGATCCGACCAACAATTGGTGGATATCTTTACCAAGCCTCTAGATGAAAGTAGGTTTTGTGAGTTAAGAAGTGAGCTAAATATCTTGGATTCACAAAATGTGGCATTAGCTATTGCATGCATTTTGTTTGCTAGAATAGGTTTGCATAACACTTTGTGACAAAATGGACATTCAATTCATGGATGAACATTAGTCACCCTTTTGTGGAGAAAGTGAATCTATGTGTATGGAGATCTCATTTTTTAATGAATTTTGGTCCTAACACAACTTGAGATAGATTCACACATTCCCTCTCTTGGGGGTAAATTATCTTGTCTCATAGTAATTTACTCTCTTTTGGTCCTTAGATCAAAGCATTCTACTTGTGATTATTGTTTTGAGTGGTTGATTGATCGCTAATCACAAGCTCAAATGGGACCAAGTTGTTTGACCAACTCTTTTTTCCAATCCTATCAAAAAGTTTATGAAAAGGTTTGTTCAAAATTCCCTGTGAAAACCCTTGTAAAACCTATTTTTTTTGCATTTTTCAGAGATTCCGAAAATCTGCAGTCCTTCCGAGAGTTTCCCAGGAATTTTTGGAATTTCCAAAAATTTCTCAGAATTTTCAAAAATTTCCAGAACCGGTTCGGCCGTGTCCGCAACTTTTTGGACTTGTCTGAAAATTCCAGGAACTATATAAATCCTTCTCTCTCCCATGGCCTCCTCTCTCTGTTCTTTCTACTCCTTTTCTTCACAGGATCCCTCCCTCCCACCTCTCCCCACCGGCGGCAACCCCCTTCCCCCCCGACGGCTCTCCAGCGCTTCTCTCCACTCCAATCTCATGGGAGCACTCTTGGGGGGCCTTCTCAAGGGCCACATTGTGTCATCCTCCACCGAGCTTCTTCGTTCTTGAGGTATGCAGCTTCAAGATCGAATCCCTTTGATTTCTCTAGTTCAATCCATTGTTTCCTTCTGTGGTAGTGTTATCCTATTGCCCTAGATGTTGTAGATTCAATTTCATAGGGTTTCCTTGGTGGATTTGTGCGAGATCTAGGATTTAGGGCTCGGTCAGCAATTTTTGGAATTTCTGAAAATTATTTTTGGAATTTCCGAAAATTTCTGCCTGACCTCTCCATCCTCTATCTCGCATGATTTTCACTCCTTCTCGTTGTTGTCCCTCCTCTTGGCCTCCGATCTCTCATTGTGTTTTTTTTCTTGTTCAAGGATGCCTCCCGCAAGCTCTTCTCCAAGCGTCCAAGGGTCCCCTCTCCTTCCCCCTCCGGGTTGGAGGACATGGACATTGTGTGGTCCGGAGAAGAGGATGCTAGCCCTCAGGTGACCAAAGTGGTCATGGGGGGTGCTCTCCCTGCTCGGCGGGCGGCTCGTTCTCACGGCAGTGAGGACCCCTCGCGACAACCTCCCCAGTTCATTGGTGAGGGTTCATCTCAGGGTCCTCACACTCCTCCGCACAACCCTGCCGCTCCCATTGGCCCCTTGCGGGTGCACACCCCTGAGCGGGATCCGGTGGTAGTGCGCCGTGCCAAGAACTGGCGGTTGAAGCTTGAGGTGGTGGCTCCTCAGCGGGCTGAGGGTCCCCGCAACAGCCGCCGCACCGCCTCCGATGCTCGCTTCTGGACTCAGTTCCAACAAGACTACTATGAGACAATTATCATGCCTAAATCTCACAAGACTGCCTTCATGTAGTGGATCAACTGGCCCGAGTTGGAGGCTCACCATGATCCTACACTTGATGCGGTCATTGATGTTTGTGGTGAGATGGGGGTCCGCAACTTCATGGCCCTTCAGCATTCTTGGTGTGAGGAAATCATTGCTCAGTTCTATCGCCACCTTCTACTTTGACAAGGTCCAAGCCGTGCACTGGATGACTCAGGGCTCTTGGTACTCCATCTCTTATGCCCGGCTTGCTGATCTAGGGGTTTCAACTTGTGCTGGATCTCTATCCTGCCATACCTGCACGATGCTCCCATTGTCAGTGATAGAGGGCTTGCCTCTCTCTATCTTCCTGGTGGTTTGCCCGGCAAGATTAGGGGTCTCAAGCCTTTCCACTCCTATCTCAACCGGATGCTGCGTAGGACATTTGTGCCTAAGGATGACGATGCGAGCAACATCAGCCACTATTTTCGCAATGTCTTGTTGCAGTTTGATCCTCCATGCACTCTATTTCATGTCTTCAACTTTGTGTGGGAGGAAATCCGGTTGGCTTCCTTCAATCATAGGAAGGGTCTCATCTACGCTGCTCACATCATGAGGATGATTGAGACGGTGACAAATTTGGAGTTTGAGCATGACATCGTCCACCAGTAGCTCCATCTTTGTCTACTCAATCCCGAGCCCTCCTCTGATGCTGGCCGCTTCTCTGGGGTGGGCAGTTCTTCTGCTGCTGGGGTATTGTCACGCCCCGATTTTCGATCGGGATTAAAAATTGCCTAATAATACATTTTCCAGAAATTTAATAAAAATTTAAAGCAATTTAATCAAGTGAAATTGCGAGGGAAATTGAATTTTCCTTTAAAAATCATGGCCGGAAATATTTTTGTAATATTCGCCGTGCCCTAAAATACTCTCCAAAATTTTTCGTGAATTTTTGGAGCTAAAGAAGTAATTTTAAAGTCACAAAGTTCATTTAACCGATTAAATAAATTGGAAAACAAATTAAAAAGGTCTCCTTCTGTTTTGGGCCGTTTCCGGCCCAAAACCCCTCCATCTCTCCCGGGCCCAGCTCGCCAGCTCGGCCCACTCCTTCCTTTTTCCCTCCTTTCTCTCCCTCCGGCCCAACTCGGCCCGCAGCCGCGCCCGCGCCGAAGTCTGAATCGCCTCCCTCCTCCTTCCTCCGGCCGGTCAAGCCGGCAACCACCCCGCCGCCATTTCCGCCGCCACCCCCCCCACTTCGCCCGCTTATTCCGGCCATCCCCGGCCACCCCGCGCTCCCCCCTCTATAAAAAGCACCCTCGTGCTCCCCTCCACCGTTTCCCCCACTCCCGCGAGCTCGCCGTGCATCTCCGGCCCCGCCGAGCTCCCTCTCTCCGCCGCTCGCCGGTGCCCCTCCGGCCGCACGCCACCGCCGCTAGCGCCGCCGCCGCGCCAATCCGCCACCACCATCGGCCCCGCCGCCGCTCGCCGACCCCCGTCCGCCCCTTCGCGTCCGCCGGGAGCCGCCGGAAGGCCGCCCGCACCGCGAGTCCGAACCGCCGCCTCCTCTGGCCGGCCGTGGTCGCCATTGCCGCGCGGTGAGGATCCCCGTCCCCTCTCTCTTCCTCTACTCCCGTGCGCCACCGCTCCGTCGCCACCACGCGCCGCCGCCCTAGCCACCGCGCGCCGCCGTCGCCTCGCACCGCCGCGCCCGCGTCGTCGGTTGCCGCCGGTGGCAGCCCGCCACCGCACCGCCGCCGCCGTGCCCTGGCCGGGTCGGCCTAGGGTTTGGCCAAACCCTAGCCGTCCGCCCGGCCGTAGAGGCCGCACCCGGGCCGGCCCACCTCCCTCTCGGCCCGTTTCCCGTGGCCTCGGCACATTCCTTCCTGGCCCGGATCCCTCTCCTTCTCCCTCCTCTCGGCCCAGCAGCCCCTTGGGCCAACCCTCTCACTTCTCGCGAAAAGTCTGTTTCGCGTCCCTCCTCCCTTCTTGGGCCGTCGGCCCGATTGGCGCCGCCCATCGCGTGAAGTCCATGTTTGCTCCCTCCTCGCCCTTTCTCCTCTATTGGGCCGCCGGCCTATTATCTTTTATTCACACAAAAGTCTACTTTACGTCCCTCGGCCCTTTTAACTTTTTCCGAGAAGACCCAGTTCACCTCCTCAAGTCCAGTTTACCTCCCTCTCAGCCTTTTTCCCCCTTCTCCTGCAAAGTCCTTTTCACCTCCTTTTCCTTCCCGGTTCGCAGACTTTTATGTCGCCGACACGTGAGCCCCTTTGTTTAATCCGGTCCACACCCAGACCACGTGGCCGCCCGCGGCTTCGCCACGTCGGCGCTACTTTCTCCCTTCCGTCCGCAGTGGCCGCCACGTCAGTGCCACGTGGTGCGTCCGCACCCGTGCGTGCGTGGACTTGGTCCACCGTGGATCAGCCGCCCCTTGACCCGTTGACACGTGGGACCCGTCGTTCCGGCACCGATTCCCTTTGATGATGTCAGCGTAGTCCTTTCCTTTGTAAAATTAATTAATAATTGCGCAATAAATCAAATTAATTTCCAGAAATTCATTTAAATGGCTCAAAACTTCTACAATTCATATCTAATTCATACGAACTCCAAATTGAGCCATTCAAATTGCTAAATTCATCTAAAATAGAGCTATACATGTTTGTTTACTTTTTATGTATTGTTTACTTGGTTTTTATTAGTGTTTTTCTCGTTTTGCGTGCCCGCGTGTAGATTTCGCCGTTTCAGAAGTTTGCGCTCGCGAGGAAAAGAGTTCAGAAGGTTGTTTGAAGAAGCAAGGCAAGTCACACATTCCCCCTTGAGCATGTTGTACCTATTTTGTGAAATGTTTTACGTTTGCAAATAAAGTGCATGTTTTGCTAATTACATGGGAATAGGGTTTACCTATCTGTTCGCTTGTGCTATGTTTACTTGTTAACCGTCCTTTGTTAACTGTGGGTGATAATTTGACTAGCGTAAGTCACTTATGTTGACTTTGCTAGAATTATACATGCTTAGCCATGCTTAATTACCACTAGCTCATTTGATGGGATAATTATACCTTTACTTTTAGCTTCTAGCTGAGCTGTGAGCTCGAAACATCTGACCATGTTTTATTGGTCGTAATTATCTAACTAAAATATGACTTAATGGTGGGCTGTGGGTGCATGGTTTTGCTTGTCGCGCCCATGGCAATTAAGGACCGGTTCATGGGAAACCCTGGAAGACTTACAGTGCTTACCACAAGCAAGAATGGGCAACTGCTGGATCTGTAGCATAACCCGTCTCTAGCTGACGTACCAGACTAGGGTGGGCGTGATGGAGTTGGGTCGGCGGGGGACTTACCCGTTGATCGGCTGCCGGATTCACCGTGGCACGAGGGGGGCTGCCTACCTTGGACTTAAAGGTGGGGGCGAAACCCGTGGTGGGGACGATTGGTTAGGGAGGGTTATGTGAAGGATCTTGTCACGATCACTCGCATGGTAACGTGTCAGGCATGGCATGGTGACATTCGGTGGATCGTGTCTTGTGAGTACAGTTGCGCACCTCTGATCAGAGTAAAACTATTTGAATAGCCGTGCCCGCGGTTATGGGCGATTGACCAGATTCACCATGATTAGTCTCACCCTTAATAATTTGTCTCAATGAACTGGTGTAGTTCAGGTGGATTGGTTGGGCCTGTTCAACGTGGGGTAGCGTTGTTCAGTGGAGAATTAATATTGCCTTAATTAAACAACTGTTTTACTGTTTTTAAAGTGTAAAGGTTTTCAACTGCTTTTCTGCAAATAGCCACAAGCCTCCCTTTGTCTCCCTTGTGCACGTCTGCATCATTGGTGTGGCTTGTTGAGTACGGTGGTTGTACCCAATCTTGCTATTTTTCCCCCTTTTCAGAAGTTTAGTACTTCTGAGTTGAAGATGAAGTTAGAGGACCAAGGCTCAGACCCCAGTTGAGTTTGCCTGTGGAGTGGAGTTGAAGCCCCGCTAGGATCGCCTCTTTCCGCTGCTGTTTTCTTTGGGTGTGAGGACTAAGTGCCTCTTCTGTAAGTATTTATCGCTTTATTTACGTTTGGGTCTGTTTATTGATTTGTCGTTTTGTGTACCCTGGTTGATGCCTGGACAGGGACTTAATACACAAAATGGTCTGGAAATTTGGGAAAATTTCCGGGCGTGACAGGTATCCCCTCCTCCTCTGCTCAGCCGGCTGCCACTGTCGCTCACCGCCAGCCCTCACCTTTGTTTCGCGTCTTGCGGAGTCTTTTTGGCCTTTGCTTTGCAGAGGCTTAGAAGAACCGCAAGGCCTGAAACGAAGTCAAGAGGATGGCTCGGCGGGTGAAAGAGATGCACTCTCAGCTGAACATGCATCTTCAGGTCGAGGCACCTCCGTCACCTCCTAGTTTTGAGGTGGAGCCGGATGAGCCCGAGGAAGAGATCGAAGATCCCTTCGCCAGTTTCCCTCCAGACTACGACTTCGGCTTTGACTTTGGGTTTGGCCATCCACCACCTCCTCCACCGGAAGATCCTCTGCAAGCTCCGTCTGTTTGAGGCGGCGCTTCTCTCTTCCTCCCTTTTTGGTGTTGTTGATGGCAAAGGGGGAGAATAACTATCTTTTATCTTCTTGATTGGTCGAACATTTGGTTATTGTTTGTTTGAGACTATGTGTGCTTTTAATTGTGTGTAAGCCTATGTCGTTAAATTTATATATTTGCTTAAGTCTATGTGTGGTTGCTTATGATAGTGACTATGTGGTGTGATGTTATTTATTTCCTTTTAGTCTCTTTATACATGGATAATAGTTGGCATGTGCATGGTTATTCTTTAACATCTTATATGAGCTTAATTGTGAATGCAAAGTTTTAGGGGGAGCTCTCCACTTGCTTCTAATGCACATTTTAAGGGAGAGCCTTCTCACTAAAATCTTGCACCAAAACTCTCTTTTATATATACTTTCCCTTTGTTCTAATCGTATTGTCATCGATCACCAAAAAGAGGGAGATTGAAAGTGCATCTAGGTCCTTAATTATTTTGGTGATTAATGACAATCCGATTAGTGAGGACTAATGTTTGAAATTGAGTTTAAGTGAAGGAACATTAGTTCGGATAGGTGGATAACTCGATGCAACACCCCTGTGAATGAAGATGTGTGGAAAAACGGTAATGAAAATCTTGGGTAAATTGTAAATGTTAATTTACTTGCATTGATAGGAAAGTTGTACTATTATGGGGGATGATGCATTGATCATGAGAAATGAGTTGAGTGCTCAAAAATCCTTTTGAAAAAGTGGTTCTTAACTCATTTGGTGTGTTTCTATGATTTTTGGAATTTTCGAAAAAGTCTGAGAGCTGGAAGTCGGTACTGGTCATTTTCGGACATGTCCAAAAATCACTTTCGGAATTTTCGAAAATGACCAGGAAGCCCGAAACCGTTCTGGACATTTTCGGAGTTGTCCAAAAATGATCTTCGGAATTTTGGAAAAGTGAGCTTTGGTTCTGGATCTTTTCGGAGTTGTCCGAAAACTATTTTTGGAATTTCTGAAAATTCTGTGCGATCAAACTTGGTTCTGTAAATTTTCGGAGTTATCCAAAAATGATTTTCGGAGTTTTCAAAAATTGCTGAGTGGCCATTTTTGGTTCTGAAAATTTTCGGACTTGTCCAAATTGACTTTCGAAATTTCCGAAAAGTACAATTATCTTTCTCAACGGCCAGATCTGAGAGGGGGCTATAAATACCCCTCACCCTCTCCAAGCCCAGGCGGCTGGTTGAGTTGAATATTTTCGTGCCCTCGGCTTGCTACTCTTGAGATTCACTTTTGAGCCTTGCTTGCTTGATTTACTTCTCCACCGGTCTTTGATTTGGATTTCGTGTGTGTGTGAGAGTTGTGGATTCCAGTTTGTGTGAGTGCTTGGGTTGACTTCGTGAGGATTGGTGAGCACTCATTTCACTTCTCAAGAGATCTTTGCATCATTTGTTACTCTTGGAGGTTGAGGACTCCTAGACGGTTGGGTGTCAGTCTTGAGCCATCGATCTACTTGTGGTTAGCCGGGAGAAGTTTGTGAAAGTCGGATCTCACATCCGAAAGGGAAGAGACACCACTAGTGAAAGGAGGAGTGCTTTGTGCAACCTCTTGAGAAAAGGGTTAGCAAAGACCCGGCTCTTTGTGAGCTCCTCAATGGAGACTAGGATCCTCTCAAGGATTCGAACTTCAGGAACATCTCACTATGCAAGATCTTCGGTGAAACCTCTTTCTCTCTCCTCTAGCTGTACTTGTTTGTGCTACCGTAAGTTTATTTGTTGTTTGTGCTAGTTTCTCTTTGTTGTAGGCAGCTAGATCTAGCATTTCTTTTCATTTGCGTTTTGTCTGTAATTTTTAGAATTTCCGAAAATCATTTTCAGAAATTCCGAGAAACCATTTTCGGAATTTCCGAAAAAGGTTTGCTTCCGCTTTTACTTAAATTTTAAATTAGCCTATTCATCCCCCCTTTAGGCCTAATTGACCCTTTCACTATCTCATTGTCATATCATTTACATTTATTTTAATAATTCATCCATATAATAATTAGCTACAGATACGTATTAGTACAACATAAGACCATATCCAATGTGGAGACATGACGAGTGCCCTGTTTATATCACGTAGGAATATCCCCGCTAGCTTTGCCAAGCAAGTGTTTCTATAGAGAAGTGTGTGACATGCAGAAGGCACATGCACCTTGTAGGAGACACGCTTTAGCATGATGAAGGCATGGCTCGGGAGACACATTGGGCAAGGGTCGCACCCTGGTGGCTGTCTTGCACGTTGCTGATAAAGAAGTCGAGCTTGGAGAGGTAGTGGCCAAAGCAGGTTGATGTTGGTGACCGACTGAAACGACAGATATAGCCAAATCGAGAGCAGGACAGGGTTGACGTCGAGGTTGTCGTCGCCACAAACTACTCCCTGTCGCCGTAGATTCGGTGAGCTCGAGGCCGGGTCTAACGAGCTTGTGGCTAAATCCAGATCTAGCGCCACTGACTTGATCTGCGCCTGCCCTGGAGCTTGCTGGTCGCGTAGTCTTGATCTGCACCCGCCCGCTGCTCCTTAATCTGCGCTTGCTGGTGAAGAAGGAGAAGAGGCATTGTTGGAGGAAGGGAGACACAACGGCCGAAGGAGGATTGAAGATGCGACAACCGGAGGAGAAGGAGGAAGGGAGGTGTGGCGGTTAGAGGAAGAAGAGCTCGTTGGGGACTGGCGGTGCATCAGGCGAAGAGGAGGCGGAGGGAGTAGAGGAGGTGCAGTGGCATGGGGCTCTTCGAATGGCTTTATTACAAAATCCACAATATCATAATATTTTATAGGCTGAAATGAAAAAAAAGAAAGGGCTGCTATATATTTTTCGGCCTCATCTTAAGATACATTGGAAGACTAGTAGCTTGATATGTGCCTTCATCAACTTTTGCTTAGGTAAAGCTTGGGGGTGCTAGTAGAAGGCACGCCTCACTGCTCATGCACTAATTGAGTTCGAGAGAAGAGAAAAAAAAATAAGAAGATACGGAAATGAGATGAGCTATTAACATATGATTAATTAAGTATTAATTATTTTAAACTTAAAAAATGAATTAATATAATTTCATAAAACAAATTTCCACCAGAATTTTTGAAGCGGGCGCACGAAAAACGAAAAATCTTTTCTATCTATCCAAGAAGACACAGGGAAGCCTTGTTGCAATGGAAGAATTTTATCAAAATTTCTTGGGAATTGCGCTAATTCATATAAAATTCTCATGTTCCATTGACCTCATCATCTTGCTTATGCTTATGTTCCATACAATTTATTAGTAACCAAAAAATAATTTATGGTAAATTTTTTATATGTGTCCTTAACGATTCAAAAAATAAATGATATAAAATAAACTATGATGAAAAATCTATAAAATTAACTTTCAAATTAAGTTTTAAAATTCAAATGTTAGCTCATAAACATAAGCATAAGCGAAACGATAGAGGTGCAAGTGAGCTATGAATCATCTTTTCAAAAAGTAAAAGCCATGAACCAAATTTATCTAGCTATTTTTTCTACAAAACATTGCCAAGCATGTGGTATATATAAAATAAAATCTGTGCGGACATCTGCAGAGCCGATTTACTTTGTTACCATACTCAATTTATGACAATAAACCAGCCATCGTTTTCTTACCAAATGTTAGCAACTGTGTAAATTTTTACTCTAAAATACTATACCAAAGTTCAATGAGGCTTAAAACCAAACACTACCTTATATCTCTAACTTACCAAAATTCTTACTCTCAAAAACTATACAAAGTTTAATAAAAGACTTGTGAAGTGAGGATAGCTAAATAGATTAGATTCCTTGTGGTAGAATCAATTACTCAGGTTTAAATTCAGGTTTAAATTTTAGATTTAATACGGGTACTCGTATTTACGGTTAATTATTCTTTCAATGGTAAATAACGTATTCGTTGACTTTTTCGAAAGTGCTCATAGAAATAAGATATGCATGTGTGCGTTCATAGGTTTCGTCTTTCGAAAATGCTCAATAGAGGGTAGAATGTGCGTGTATACATTCATGAAAGAAGTGTGTGCACGTTGTAAATATCTACGTTCGTATTGTTTTTTTTCAAAAAAAATTAATAAGACTTGAAACCAAACACTACCTTTCTCTAACCGCTACAATTTTGTAGATTGATATTGAGGACAAAAGCCCCTTACTACTCGTCGATTTGCCTTAACGATGAAGCGTCCATGCATGCACCAACTTGTTTCGGTCACCTCCAGAATGTTCTGCCTAGCTTAAGCCTACGCTAACCCACCTTAGCTAGCTTATAATAAACTTACTGAGTAGGGTACTAGTAGCACATTGTGCACGCACGTTTTGTGCTGGTCATATGGGGGATGGATTACGAGGACAACAACAACGGTGGGTGAGCTTTATTGTGTCGGACAAATCACTTTACACATGTAAACCAGTCCACAATCAGGCCTCCCTCCACCGCCCATTTCGCTTTACTCTCTCTCCTTTTTCCACCGATCCTTCCATGCTCCACGCGTGCACACATGCATTCTGGAGAGAAAGAGAGTGAGTGGAGATGGTCTTTTTCAATGGCCATTCCCTGCCGCGTCTGCATTCCATCTCCACCAAACAAGTCTAGAATTTCAGATGGTTCCTTTTCGTGTTGGAAAGTTATGATGCACAATAGTGTGTTAATTCTGGAAGAAATTGGTCTTTTTTTGCATATGGGGAAAGGTGACGTTTTGTAATACGTCCAGTTAGCATTATTTAAATATTTGTTTTCAACTTTCGAAAATGCCATTGCATGGATAGATATGATTTCTCTCCGGAGACAGCTTCAAAATATCACAGCTTATTTTGCTAGAGTTCTTATAAATTTTATACCAGTGATTAATAATCGAACTAGTGTCTTTCTAACCATGGTTTAAGACGACACTTATTTCTAACAAAACGTAATAATTTTCTTACAGGAATTCTAGATTTACCCCCATGGCATGCCATGGCCAAATCAGCGTTGTTGGTAAGAATTTAGTAAGAAAGTTTTTGTTCGTATAGCCTTTTCCAGGAATAATTTCAGACAGAAAGCGGTTAGGAAAGATAACATGGAGGGGCCGGGGCCGACAGGCCCAGTGAGTTGTAGCGGCCTAGCTGGAGTGGGCCCACGAACTCACAAATTACCTCTAGGCCTTCGTCTCCGACCCACCTAACCACCCGCCCAAGCCGCCGTGTGCAGTGCACTGCACGCTGCGCGCGGTCGCGAGTCTCGTCGCCTCGCCGGTCGGTCATGTGGTCCACCTGCTCCAGGGTGGTGGGTCCCACCCGAAACCCGCCGATTAGTCGCTAATCCGTGGGGATTAACCGAGAAAACCCAGTTTGGACTCCCATGTCAATGTGACTCATCTTCCCAATTAAAATAGGAAAAAAAAGAGTAAACGAAATTATTCCACGCGCTTTATTGTCGGATTCCCCCCCCTCTTCCCTCCGCCGCCAGAGCAGCGGTTGTTGCTGGCTTCTCCTCCACATCACATCACCACCGCCGCGACGAGCAGCGGGAGTGGTTGTCGCGGGAGATCTCCGTGCCACCGATCGAGTCGAAGCAGAGGAGGAGCGGAGAGAGAGAGAGATCTCGGGGTTTGGTTTTTGGGGGAAGAGCGGAGTGGAGGAGGAGGAGGAAGAAGAAGCGGCTGATTGATTTGCTTCGATGGTAAGGGAGACAGGGTACTACGACGTGCTGGGAGTGAGCCCGACGGCCACCGAGGCGGAGATCAAGAAGGCGTACTACATCAAGGTAAAGCTCCAGTGATCCTGCCTTGCCGCGCGATCCCTCCTCTCCGGCAGCTTGTTCATTTCGTTTTTGGTTTTGGTTTGATCTCATTGTGCTTTGCTGTTGCTGATGCTGGTGGTGGTTGTTTGCCGGTGTTGCAGGCGAGGAAGGTACATCCGGACAAGAACCCAAATGATCCGCTCGCGGCGGCGAAGTTCCAGGCAAGTATTGGCTGCATCCTGATGTATTTCTTTCCCCTCTATGCTCCAGTGGATTGTGAGATTAAACCATAGCCGCGGCAACGTGATGCAACTCCTCTGTAGCCACGGTGTCTACGCTGATCAGGA
Organism: Oryza officinalis; assembly: GCA_008326285.1. NCBI lineage: Eukaryota > Viridiplantae > Streptophyta > Magnoliopsida > Poales > Poaceae > Oryza > Oryza officinalis. The sequence goes on along the minus strand of BDMV01000009.1, from coordinate 30,236,291 downwards.
AATAGCGTGCAGCAGAGTGTTAATTTGTGGATATAGGGGTGATCGTGCATTCGTGCTTCCTCATGTGGCACTCAAATGCTTCAAAATGTAGGTCTTCAACTTTCAGGACGTCGTGAGCCTTTACATCGTTAAATGCCCTGTGCTAGTAGCCTTATGCGATATGTCCTGTGATGCTTTTTGTTTCTCGTAGGAAAAAAGTATGTAGGGTGGATTACTGTGAAATTTGTTCATCCTCCCTAGTTGTACCAAAGGACAAACCATTTATGTGGTGAGTGGTTCAAAAGGGGGTATGTTTCCTGCATGAGCATATTGCTGCACTCATGTAATCGCGCACAGTGCATTTTTGAGTATTTTTTGCAATTTATTCAGCATGGCCTCAGAATTGCTATTCTGCATGTGCGGAGCTCATTATGTGCATATTGTCATTTTGAAAACCATTCAACGGTACTACTAAAATTTTACACGAAAATAGGGATGCATGATTTTTTGCACATGTTTGTTAATTGTTAATATTTGGTGAAACTGACATACTGTAACATCAGGAATTGGGAGAGGCATACCAAGTAATCAGTGACCCCACACAGCGTCAAGCATATGACTCGTATGGGAAATCTGGTATTTCAACGTAAGTTTAATCGACAAATACGTCCAATGGTGTTACTTATGGAAACAATTTACTAAGAAACTGAAGTTTTTGTTGTTAAAATAGTACCATAGTTGACCATTTACAGAAGCAATGAATAGTGCCCTCTCTTTATCAGATGTACTTTTAACAATGGAATTGGTGGTTTCATCTTGATACTGTAGGATCTTGTAAGATGCTGTGATGACTACCTTCTAACCTGTTTGTCATCAACGTTGTGTAGGGAGGCAATAATTGATCCAGCAGCAATTTTTGCAATGCTGTTTGGTAGTGAGCTTTTTGAGGATTACATTGGTCAATTGGCGATGGCATCCATGGCTTCACTTGATATATTTGGTGACGAGGAACAGATTGATGCAAGGATGTTACAAGAAAACATGCGAGTATGGCTCTTTAACACCAAGTTTTATGGACATCGTTATGCTTGACATGCTCCTCGTTGATTGGAAATTTAGCAATATTTCTTCTGCCTACAAGACTATGATCCCCTTGTAGCTTCCCTGTTGCCCACCTCGCAACCTACAATTTTGATGCAACATAGTTCAATTGAATAAGTTCGTTTTACTCCTCTCAGTAGTCTTTAATTGTCAAGGTTTCATACTAAAAAAGGGAAAGTTGAAAGTTGGAATGCTATAATTCTTTAGAGTTCATCTATTTTTATGCATTTAGCCTTTTCAATGATGCCTTAATAACTTTCTTGCACTTACGCCGTTTCTCCATATATGTTGTAGAGGGAATGGCCCATTATAAACTTGTGATAGCTATGAGTTGAAACTACAAGTTGATCTGCTGGTGATTGTTAGAACTTAGAATGCAATTTATGGTGCTGATGTAGTTGTATTCTAGCTATATTAAGGAAAAATGAGTCATTCATTTGGTGCTGTAGTTTGAAATACTCATTTATGGACTTCACGATAACTGCAGGTTGTACAACAGGAAAGGGAGGAGAAACTTGCAGAGACGCTGAAAAACAAATTGCACCTTTATGTTCAAGGAAACAAAGAGGAATTTGTGCAGTTTGCAGAAGCTGAAGTGTCCAGACTTTCTAATGCAGGTTCTTGTTCAACCCTTGAACACCCCCACCCCCCCCCCCCCCCCCTCTTCNCCCCCTCTTTTCCACAAAAAGGAAAACCATGTTTGTATCTGTGCAACAATGTAATAGTACCTCTGATATTTTGTCTGCTTTTAGGCCACCTGCTCATTTATGAACAACACAGTTTTTTTCTTATCCCATTTTGCCCACCCTGCAGCGTATGGGGTTGATATGCTGAGTACTATTGGTTACGTATATTCAAGACAAGCTGCGAAGGAGCTTGGAAAGAAAGCTATATATCTGGGGGTTCCATTTATAGCTGAATGGTTCAGAAACAAAGGCCATTATATTAAATCCCAAGTAACAGCTGCAACAGGTAAACATTGTTTTATTTCATTATTTTTTGATTGAGTTACCACGAATACAGATTTGAATATATGCCAAGTTGATACCAGAATATTTTCTAATTTAGTCATGACATTTGATTTTCTGATATTTCTGCAGGTGCAATAGCTCTCATGCAGCTGCAGGAAGACTTAAAGAAGCATCTTAGTGCTGAGTGTCACTACACCGAAGAGGAACTTGAAGCTTACATGCAGACCCACAAAAGTGTTATGGTTGATTCCTTATGGAAGCTTAATGTTGCTGATATAGAGGGAACCCTATCACATGTCTGTCAGATGGTCTGTCCTCAAGTCCTAGTTACCTTTCACTATTGTTACACAAACTGTTTTTGTATTTGTCTTACATTTCATTAGCGTAAGTTTTAGCATGGTTTTAAATATTTGATCCATATCAGGTGCTTCAAGATAGCACCATCAGGAGAGAGGAACTAAGAGCTCGAGCTAAAGGATTGAAAACTCTAGGCAAAATTTTCCAGGTACCACTCTTGACATATTTATCCATGTACCTTCGATTTTGAAGTTGTCTAGTGTACTTCCATGAACTAAGTTGGGTTTTTATACCACAGCGTGTTAAGCTCGGTTCTAGTGAGGGGGAAGTCACAACAATCAACAATACAATAAATAATTCTGATGACAATGATGGTAGTTCTCCTGATTCATCACCACAATCCCCAAGGGAGCATCCATATGATCCAAACCCACCGTATTACCAGGTGAAAATCCCTCATCTAAGTACTAAGATCATCGATGCCACATGCCCACATATGTCTGGTTTACAAGTCTTGCATGACTTTTATAAGTGGAACTAGCTTGGTTCGTCTAAGGTTTCATTATATGCTGCTGTTAAGAAATTTTTATCTAGTAATATTTTTAAATTAATTTTTATCTAGTAATGCTGCGTTTGAGAGCTGCACAAAGAGAAGAAAACAACATCGTTTTTCGTGCGCACATTTCCCAAACTGCTAAACGGTGCGTTTTTTGAAAAAACTTTTTATAGAAAAGTTACTTTAAAAATCATATTATTCCATTTTCTAAGTTCAAAATAATTAATACTTAATTAATTACGCACTAATAGCTTACCTCGTTTTGCGTATCTTCTCTACTCTTCTCTTCTCAAACACAGCCTGAATGAGGTCAAGTTGCATTGAGCTGCACCTATAGATTTCCAGGCAATTAACATGCAACCACTATGAACACATAATTATGTCTGTAGTGCCATCCTGCCATGTACAGCAATACATTTAACAGCAGACCAATGGTAAAATTACAGTAGCAGAAAAACAGTCATTGAGAGCTCTGATATTCAGTAGAAGGATCCATCTACAACCTGCAGTTTCAGCCCATAATTTGTTTTGACTGCCTGCCAATGCTAACAAACCACACTCACGTTGACACCGTATACTGGGTCTACTTTTGAAAATGATTTTTTTTGACGCAAATGATTTTCAGACCATGCTTCATTTCTTTCGGTGCTTTAAATTAAGGTGTTTATTTGACATCAAAGTTTACTCCATCAAACGAAAGACTGAAACATCTGTTCCTCTCGCTGTCAATAATAGAGCCCGTATGTGGAGGCTCCTCAATTCGGCGGAGGTTACTATTCGCTCAACTTTCCAATGCCAACCGCTCCCCCCGGTGCACAGAGGGATCCGATCCCATGATCCATGAGACGCAGTAGCTTGGTGTTCCAGTACAGGTCATCATTTTGTACAATATTTTCTTCCTCCTGGTAGATGGTTGGTCACATTGGTCAAGATGATTTGTGCTAGTCGTAGTAGAGTGCTGGTTGCCCTACTCCTCTGCATGCTTTCTTCTTCTTCAGTTGTTGTGCTTGTGTCGTGTACAGTCAGGCGCGCGTGTTGTGCAAATTGCGCTGCTGTAGTAATGCCGTTGCTGAGGCGGCGGCAGCAGATCGGCATTTGTTGTACATGAACAACCATCACCTGGTCACCTCCATTTGTCTATGGATGCCTAATTGTTTTTGCCTATGGCCCATATTGCTGCATATTTTCTTCTCATATTATATGAATCATCTGTGTCATGAATTCTAAAAAGCTTGGAACATTTGAGGCCTGTTCATATTGATGTCGTTTTAAATCATACTATTATTTGGTAAAATTGACAATCATGTGACTATATTTAGTTAAAATTGATAATCATGTGATTATATTTAGTTTGTTATCAAATATTGGTAATATCTGTAAAATTTTGACAACATTATATTGAGCCTATCATGTTAAAATTTTGGTATTATCAAATTTAAAAAAAATTATTTTGACATCAATCCGAACAGATTCTTGTTTGCAATTTGCAAATGTCGTATTGCAGCTGTTTTCGTATGCTTCCTACTGGAGTTGTAGAAAAACAGCATGACGACGCACATGGCATATCTGCGTTGCGTCACTGACATGTGGGCCCGAGGGAGCTACTACTTGCGAAGTTACCGAGAAGACGCGGAGGAGCGTAGGGCCCGCACATTAGCTTTCGTGCTCCGTAGGCTTCGTTTTTAAGGCGGAGGCCGTCGAGTTGACTCGCCATTTCGCCAAACAGGAGGAGGAGAAGAGGGGAGGTTGCTGTGCACCAAGTCACCAACCATTCCGGCGGCGGCGGCGGCGGCGGCGGCGGCGACCGAGATGGGGATGGAGAACCCGCCGCTCCGGTGGCCGCCGGGGTTCCGCTTCAGCCCGACCGACGAGGAGCTCGTCCTCTACTTCCTCAAGCGCCGGATCGCCTCCGGGCGCCCCACCCTCTACATCGCTGACGTCGACGTCTACAAGTCCCACCCCTCCCACCTCCCCGGTAAGCCCTCCTCCTCCTCCCCCATCGTCGCTTCCTTCTTGTGCACGATCTCACGGCGTGGAATCGTGTTGCCGGCGGCGGAGCAGAGAGGTCGGCGCTAAGGACGGGGGACAAGCAGTGGTTCTTCTTCAGCCGGATGGATCGCAAGTACCCCAACGGCTCGCGGGCGAGCCGCACCACCGGCGAAGGCTACTGGAAGGCCACCGGGAAGGACCGCTCCATTTGCAACAACGGCGGCGGCGCGGTGGGGAGCAAGAAGACCCTCGTGTACCACCACGGCCGCGCGCCGCGCGGGGAGCGCACGGACTGGGTCATGCACGAGTACACCGTCCTCGCCGACGCGCTCCCGCCGTCCGCGCGGGACCGCGAGGTGTACGCGCTGTACAAGCTGTTCCACAAGAGCGGGGCCGGGCCCAAGAACGGCGAGCAGTACGGCGCCCCCTTCCGGGAGGAGGATTGGCTCGACGACGACGACGACCTCCCTTCGGATGCGGAGGCTGCTCTTCCGGCTCCAGCCACAGCTAGTGGTAGAGCTGCAACAATGGAGGAGCATGCTGACCGTGAGCTTCCGGGTGGGGATCTTGATGGGCTCCTTGCGCAATTTGGAAATGATCAGGAAAGAATCGAACCGCGGTCGGATTTCTCAAGTCATGTTTTTTCCCAAGTTCAGATTCAGCATGGTGTTCATCAAGGTTGGCTCAGTGATGATGGGGGAAAATCCGATGTTCCGGATGCTACGACTAGTGGCAGTGCTTTGTTCATGGCAGAGAATAAGGGCACCGAACTCCCCTTTGATGATCTTGAGCAATTTCTGATGCAAATATCGGACGATCAACAGACCGCTGAAATGTTCTCTGTTTTCTCGACATCCATTCCCCAATCGCAGCTTCAACATGTTGATTATCAGGATTGTGTCGGTGTTCATAGGGAGGAGGTTGGTGTTGCAGATTCTACCACTATTAGTAGTGCTGTGGTGACACCAGAATGTACTGGCCGTGAGCTTCAGGATATTGAAGGGCTTTTGATGCAAATAGCAAATGGCCAGGAATATGCTGAATCACTGCCAGATTTCTCCACACCAGTTCATTTCCATGACTGTCATCAGGTTTGTCTTAATTTTGCACTGTACTTTGTTGTTCATCTTGTAGATGATCACATTTCTAAACACTATGTGTAATGTCTTCTGCATTTGTGCTCATACAATTTCTCAGTTCAAGTTTTGAAAGACACAATAATTTAGATGTTTAGTCCAAACCTTGAGAACATGTTATGTTCCTAAAACCGAAAAAGCATCATCCTAGATATTGTAATTATGCTGTTACAATTTTATCACAATATGCTTAAGTTTTTTTTGCTTGCACTTAGGTTGCCTTTGGAGATTTACAAGGAAGCCAGAGGGCTACATTCAGCATTGCAAATCTTTCTACTATGGTGCAGGAAAGCCCAAATCTTGATCTGCAAACTGGTCCAAGTAATCAAATTGCTGAGTCTATTCTCACCACCGAGCCAATGAGTGGAGATACAAATGCTGCTGAAGAAACAAGTGTTCCACGCTCTATGTCAGGATTGGGCAGTTATGATAGGCAGGGTGGTGATGATGAATTCCTTGAAATTAATGATTTCTTCGACCCAGAAGATTTAGAACAGATTATGGGCTATACAACAAGTCAGAACTTGATTCCTGCTGACGATGGAGTGTTTGATAGTTTGCAATATTCTGATGCTCCGATGTTTCTGCCTGGCTCATTTGACACAACTGGAGTGGTGGCTGAAAACAATTATGTTGAATTTGGTGCTAGTGGATTCCAGAACCAGGGATTTCAGCATACAACTGAATTATGGGCACATAATCAAGTCGCTCTAAGTGTGCGGAGCCATATGAAGGACAACCATGTTGTCTTCTCACATTCATCAGGTGCTTAATGACTTAATTTCATTTACAAGCTTCTCATATTATTGCCTCAAAATTATTTCAGAAACATCACTGTCCAACTTCTGTTTTTTTCCTTGATAAAAGGCAGCCAGCACGGCACCTTCTTTTATGAAGATAGGCACAATGTTGCAGAAAGTTCCAACTTCTAATTGAAACTACTACTTCTGAACATTGCAGATACTTCCATTATTCACACAGTGAATGAGCAACCGCCTAACCAGAGTTCAAGTGCTTCACAATCATGGTTCAATACGGCTTTATCAGCCTTGCTAGATTCTGTTCCTAGCAGTCCAGCTATGGCCGCTGAAAACATAGGTCTTAACAAAACACTGCAACGCATTTCGAGCTTTAGGTCACAACAACCTGCAAAAGAAGTTAGCACCACTGTTATCCACAGCAGAAGAAGAGGCGGTGGTCTAATTTTCATTTCGTTAGTGGTTTTACTTGTTGCTATCATGTGGACCTTTACCAACGGGTCTGCAGCCAAGCTTTGCAAGGGATTATGGAAGTTCTCTACATAATAGGATGCAGTGACCTCTCCTTTACTACTTCAAGTAGTAATTCTTGTTTTGCTCTCCTTTCCTCTATCCCTTTCCATTGAGAAGGGCAACAAGGTCGGAAAATATTAGAGGATTATGAGGTGTTAGCTACTTACTTTCAGAATATTATGCGAGAGATGTGAAAACAAAAGAAAATGAGAAAATGGAATATCTGATATAAACTTCTCGGTGTTATTGTCCTCATCTTTTTGATGAAAGTGTATACTGGATGTAATTAATCGATGGAGAATTATTGAGAAGTGCACTTGCAGTGCATATCTTGTAGATAAATGAAATTTTCGTTCTGTTGCAAAAATGATTATCCTATGTGCCTGTCCATATAAATATGTTTCTCTTTTACAGTTATGTAAAAAGTGATGGACTTGTCCATATAAATATGTTTCGCTTTTACAGTTATGTGAAAAGTGATGGACTACTGCAAGCAGTAGGTTTGTCTCGTGAGAGTTGTACAAATTTAGACTCCAATGATCCAATCGTCAAGTTTGTGCCCATCTTTTCAGTTGAACATGTTTCTATCTTTCTAGTACTACTATATGAAATGATTTACCTGTGCTGAATCGGATATTTTCCTTCTCTTGTGTTTATATTTGGCACGGAAAATCAGACAGTGTGAGTTTTGTCCTTTTTATATCATCTTTCTATAAAATTATAACATAGTAAATCCTAAAGCTTAATATATAAAAATGTCACGTCATCATCTACTAACAATTAATACATCTTAAACATCATGTAAACGTGTTATATTATCTATAATTTTATTCTATAATTTATTAAATTTTAAAGTTTTAAAATACAAGAATGTTAAATCATCATCTCATATAAGTCACATAATATTTCAATATATCTATTCGTTATTTTTTAATATCCTATATACATGTATAGTTCATTTCACTTAGTTAATGTTATTTCTCTTTTCTCTCATTAAACCATACCACGTCAATTTTTTTAGCCATTAGATAATTAATCTATGGTTCAAATTATTTTTTTACTTTTTTTTATAAAACCATATCATCTTTCTTTTATATTTAAATCATTATTCTATATGTTTTTTAAATTATCATAAACTATATCAACTTATATAAGTTTATGTCATCTAATCATCTTACTAAATTTCCTCAGCAACATGATAGATTTCACCTGGTTTTAATATAGTTGGAGCCTGCTAGCCACAGGTGGCAAGACGACATTGTTGGTTTTTCATTTCTGAGGCCAATGTTCTTTAACTAATCAGATGGATTAATACAATTTAAAAGATTCTTGGAAACGCAGGAATTTCTCAGGAAACAGTTCAATTTCTTCAAAATGCCAGCGAAATTCCTCTAATCCGAATAGACCCTAAAACTGTGCATTGCATTTGCATAAGCACCTGCACAGTGGGGGCAGCTGTGTCTCAAATGAAACAACAAAACAAATCTCGATGTGCTCCGCAATACCGGACGGCCTACTGTTACACTGCAACTAATACGACATAGACCGTGCACTGTTTGCACGAATCTCGATGCGCCGTAGCAGCGTTTGGACCGTTAAAACTAAAATGGATAGGCTGAGAAGAAAAAAACCAAAAAGGGGAAAGAAAAATCTGGCATAGCATATCCCCCTTCAGTCAAGTGCACCTCCTGCTTATCTCCTTCACCATTGCCGTTTGTCCCACTACAACCTCGCCTTCGTCTTCCTCCCCGTCGAGAATACCGCAGCCGCGGCAAGGCCACCATGAGAGCCGCCGCCATCCAGACCCACGCCCTCGTCTGCGTGCCGCCGGGGGCGTCCGCCGCCGCGCTGGTCCCGTGGCCGCGGCGCGCTGCCGGCGGCGGCGGGGGAGGGGGAGGGCCCCTCCACCACCACCGGCTGAGGAGCGACCTGCCGCCCACGCGCTCCCTCCCATGCCGGGCTCGCTCGCCGTCGTCCTCCTCGTCTAATGTGGTAACCCTCTCGAACACGCTGGCTGGTCCCTGTCTTGTTTGTTGCAAGCTTCTGTGCTGATCTCTCGGTGGTGTTGTTTTGGCTATGAGCTCGCGCAGAACTCTGGGAGAGGGGACGACGCGGACAACCTGCTCGAGGATTTGCTCAGCAAGCATGGCGAGGTGGTGTACAACGCCGGTGGGGCTCCGGGCATCGATGCCGACGATGACGCCGAGTGCTTGTCCTGTATGTGCCTCTCCACTCCCTCTCAGCTCTGTCCTGTCTGCTGATGCTTAACCAATCTGTAAGGTGAACAAATTTGTTCAAACATTACTGATAAAAACCCTGATCCAAAACATTATTCATGAACGTATCCTGCTAAAGTTGTCATCTTATCAAAAATATCGAATTGCATCTCCTGTCTGCGACGCGTGCTAAACTAAACTCCCTGTTGCTGATTGTTCTTTGTAGTTATAGATTCATGCTCATCTGTTGTTTAAGAATATTTTTTTCTTTGGCAGTCCAATTTCCATGAAGCTAAAAATAATCTTTGCATTCTATTCAGTTGCTGTCTCCTTGGCTAAAGTTGCAAGCGAGGTGAAGGCTGCGGATATTCGTGTACTGTTTGTCAAGCCTCTTGTCTACTGGACTAGGTTCTTCATCATTCTTACTGCTTTCTCAAACGCACAGATCGATGCCATCAGGTTCGCCATTCAAAACTGTTTTACATCAGTTTAAGTTTGCTTGTTTACAATTAGTTGTACATGTAATTTGGACCAAAGAGAAGCTTGAAAAATGCTCTACTTGACTTCATATTACGATTCAATTTTAACTGTTGTGTATCTTAGCATGTGATATTCAGGATTATATTTTTCATTGCAGCTCCAAGATGAGAGATATTGGCGAGAAGCAGTTTAGCATAGTTGCATCTGGTGATACAAAACCAAATTCATGGACCTTGCTGGACTTTGGTTAGTCTTCTATACTCAACTGTGGTGTAAAAAGGGATTAGCTTTCTTTCTGTGCACAAATTCGCGACTGAACTATTACCCTTTTTACTCTTAACAGGCGATGTTGTTGTTCATATATTTCTTCCGCAACAGCGAGCATTCTACAACTTGGAAGAGTTCTATGGCAACGCAACCTCCATTGAACTCCCTTTTGAGAGCCAGTTGCAGTGACTGCTGGATGCATCTTCTCTTGGAGACATTGCAATTTGCAATCAAGCCAACAAAGGTTTCCACAAAACCGAGCAACGCTGCATCATGGATTCTCCACGTCTTCCTGCTCAGATGTGATGAGCTGCCTAGAGCTAGATAACATCGTCTCAACTCACTCATGTCACCTGGTGACTGCTCAAGTCAAGTTCAGAAGTGGTACCATGATCCCAACATTCTCCTTATCTGTTGTTAGAATACGTGAATCATTGTGTATTAACTATCACATTAGAGAATAATTGTTGGTGCTAAGAGGAATAGAAGCCAAGATGTAGCACATTGTGCAAGTTCAACTTAGGCATCCTTTGGAACGAAGGATTTTTTAATGAATTCCTGCAAAAATCGTGTAAAACTATTCCGTTGCAAATTACCGGGTTGAATCGTGAACAAATCTACACGCTTTAGATACGTGCCATTTGTGCACTGAATTCGCCGGTGTATTGTGGTTATCTGTGGCTGTCTACGTGCATTACGCTATCGGATAGAATTCTAACGGGTTTGCAATGTTCAGAGTGTCTCTGAATTATTATTATATCTGAATGAATTTCTGAAACGCACGCGAAAGCTGCAGATGGCGCAGCCGGAAAACTTGTCGTTGGCCGGGCGGCGGGTGGCGTTCACGACGCCGCAGACCGACGCCGGTGGCGGTGGCTACGGCGGGCGGCTCCACGCCATCCTGCGGCAGCGCGGCGCGCAGCCGCTGCCGGTGCCCACCATCGCCATCCGCGCGCACGACCCCGACCTCCTCCGCCCCTTCGTCGCGCCCGGCGGCCTCGACGCCTTCGCGGCGCTTGCCTTCACCTCCCGCTCCGGCATCTCCGCCTTCTCCCGCGCCCTCCCGTCCTCCTCCCCCGCGCGCCCCATCTCCGACGCCGCCTCCGCGCTCCCCTTCACCGTCGCCGCCCTCGGCACCGACGCCGACCTCCTGGACGGCGCGTTCCTCTCCAGGCTCTGCGGCGACGCGGTCGGGAGGGTGTCGGTCCTCGTCCCCGACGTCCCCACCCCGGCCGGCCTCGTGGAGGCGCTGGGGAGCGGGTCCGGGCGGCGCGTGCTCTGCCCCGTCCCGGACATCGTCGGCCTACGCGAGCCGCCGGTGGTGCCGGGCTTCCTCGCCGGGCTGGAGGCGGCCGGGTGGGTGGCCGTGCGCGCGCCGGCGTACGTCACGTGCTGGGCTGGGCCGCGCTGCGCGGAGGCGCTGGTGGCCGCCCCGGACGCCGCGGCGCCCGACGCCGTCGTGTTCACCTCCACCGCCGAGGTGGAGGGCCTGCTCAAGGGGCTGGACGCCGCGGGGTGGAGCTGGCCGCGGCTGCGCGCGCGCTGGCCTCGCATGGTCGTCGCCGCGCATGGCCCCGTCACCGCCGACGGCGTCAGGAGGCTGGGCATCGAGGTCGACGTCGTCGGCGCCAGGTTCAGCAGCTTCCATGGGGTTCTCGACGCCCTCGCCGCGAAATTTGAATCAGATTGAGCATTATTGTTGGTTCGTCTCAAACTGAAACTTATTTAGATTTCTAAACCGAATCTTGTTGCGAGTTCTTCTCCTACCCATCCGCGTCTCGGGCTCTCGGAATCGAATCATCGTCTAGTTCGGATCAACGAACCGCCCTCATAAGCCGCGCCCCTCCTCGCGTCGACGCTGCATCGCGCCGCCGCTCCGCATCTCATCTCCTCACCCGCGACGGCAACCTCGCCGCCGCCGCCGCCCAAGACGACGAGATGCTTTCCCGGATTCTGCATGGTTATGGAGGATACGGCGGGAGAGGTTTCGAGCAGACGTATCGGTGCTACTCGGCGGCGGCATTCAACAAGCCACACCTCGAAGGCGGAGACAAGGTGATCATGCCGGCGTCGGCAATCCACCGCCTCACCTCCCTCCACATCGACTACCCGATGCTGTTCGAGCTCTCCCACCACGGCGACGCCGCCGCCGCCCACCGGGTCACCCACTGCGGCGTGCTGGAGTTCGTCGCCGACGAGGGCACGGTGATCATGCCGCGGTGGATGATGCACAGCATGCAGCTCGACGAGGGCGGCCTCGTCGTCGTCAAGAGCGCCAGCCTCCCCAAGGGCGGCTACGTGAAGCTGCAGCCTCACACCGGCGACTTCCTCGACACGGCGAACCCCAAGGCCGTCCTGGAGAAGACGCTGCGCAGCTTCACCTGCCTCACCACCGGCGACACCATCATGGTGGCCTACAACAACAAGGAGTTCCTCATCGACATCGTCGAGACGAAGCCCGCGTCGGCCGTCTGCATCATCGAGACGGATTGCGAGGTGGATTTCGCGCCTCCGCTCGATTACAAAGAACCTGAAAAAGTTCAGCAGAAACCTTCATCAGTTCCTGCAAGCAAGGCGACTTCTGAATCTGAAGGTAAAGATGATGCAGCCAAAGATGAACCAAAATTCAGAGCATTCACTGGTTCTGGTAATCGTTTGGACGGTAAGGCCTCAAAACCACAAGCAGCAGAGATCTCTACGAATCCTGCTGCTGCTGCAAGTTCTGCAATTGCAGACTCGAACAAGAAGGTGAATCAGGAGACAGTGACAGCAGCATCTTCTGGAGGTAGCAACTCTACACGTCAAAAAAATGGGAAGCTTGTTTTTGGTTCAAACACAAGCAGCAGCAGCAAAGAACCAGAGAAGGCTCCTGTTAAAGTTGATGAACTTCCAAAGAAGGAAGAGCCCAAGTTCCAAGCATTTTCTGGGACGAGCTACTCGTTGAAACGTTAGCTGCTGCTATTAGGGTTAAAAGTTTGGAATCAATAGTTTGTTTCTTACTTGGAGTTCGCCTGGTTACTCCGGTAGCTGTAAATGATTGGTAGCAATGTGTATCTTTATCATTTTCAGTTCTCCCTTAATAATTTTAGTTTTTGTCTTGCTAATTAAAAGAATTCTGTGGATTACATGGAATCTGATACTATTTGCTTGACCATATGTGGTGGAGTTTTCTTGCAATGTCAAGCAGAACGCATTGCTAATGTACTCAACCAACTCCCTACCTGGAGAAGATTCTAACTGAATCTACCCTCAACCAACCTGCTTCTCCATCAGTTAATTATGATCACAAAAATGGGGTGATGTACAACATTTCTTGGTCTTCCTTCTCTAGGATATTTCTTTGCAGTGCTTATATGACCAGGTTGATTTTGCTTCAGAGTTCAGCATCATCACTTCCAATTTTAGAAAATGGTGATCTCATCCAAGGGCAAAGTGTGTGTAACTGGGGCTTCAGGCTTTGTTGCTTCTTGGCTTATCAAGAGGCTTCTCGAGGCCGGATATCATGTGATAGGAACTGTGAGAGACCCAAGTATGTGTAGCATTTCTCTTGATTATGACAGTGCATATGATCATTAGTTCATTACTACTACTACTCACAACTGTGAGATTAATTATGATGTGTGTGTTTTGGATAATTTAACAGGCAATCGCGAGAAAGTGTCACACCTTTGGAGACTACCAGGTGCAAAGGAGAGGCTGCAACTTGTGAGAGCTGATCTGATGGAAGAAGGGAGCTTTGACGATGCTGTGATGGCTTGTGAGGGTGTTTTTCACACTGCATCTCCTGTTCTTGCCAAATCTGATTCCAACTGCAAGGCATGATAAAAACTGTTTTTAAATAACTCACTCTATTTATCTTCACCATGTATCATGCATCTGAATGTTTTTTTTTCTCTGAATTATCATACTAGACTCTCAGGTGCATATGCTCTTATTGTTGCAGGAAGAAATGCTTGTTCCTGCGATAAATGGTACTCTGAATGTGCTAAGATCATGCAAGAAGAATTCATTTCTCAAAAGGGTTGTTCTTACCTCCTCATCATCCACGGTAAGAATCAGGGATGAGAGTAAACATCCAGAAATCTCACTGGATGAAACAATATGGAGCTCTGTGCCACTCTGTGAAAAGCTACAGGTGATATAGGAACAGCCTAAGCTCCATTCTGGTTTACATATTATTACAACTTTATGACCCATAAACCTTGATTTGACAATGCTACTCTTTTGTGTGCGTGAAGCTGTGGTATGCCCTGGCAAAGATATCCGCAGAGAAAGCAGCATGGGAGTTTGCCAAGGAGAACAACATTGACCTTGTGACTGTTCTTCCATCATTTGTGATAGGGCCCAGTTTATCCCAAGAACTGTCCGTCACTGCTTCAGATATCCTTGGCTTACTTCAAGGTATTTTTTTTGTTTCTTCTGGAATACCATTCATCTCTGAAATGTTACTGCAAATACAGATCATTTATCCCTCTTCTCTTCTAGTGAGTTTTCTTCATATTTTAATCCTTCGTAGCAATTCAGCGAAAGAAATTTCCTGAAAAAAATTCTGCTAATGAAATGTGTTTGCTATTAAATGATCTTGCAGGTGACACAGAGAGGTTCAGTTCGTATGGGAGAATGGGGTATGTTCACATCGACGATGTGGCGAGCTGCCACATTCTGGTGTACGAAGAACCTCAGGCTACTGGGAGATATCTCTGCAACTCCGTTGTTCTTGACAACAACGAATTAGTCGCCTTGCTTGCAAAACATTTCCCAATATTTCCCATCCCAAGGAGGTCAGTCAATTGAACACTACATATATCTGGCGCTTACAACTTACAAGCAGTTTAAACTTTGATTTCCTGGGATTCTGTTTATTTTTCACTGTATTGTTGGACATTTTTTTTGTTTACTGAAACTCATGTCTTGGAATTAATTGCTATGCAGCTTAAGGAACCCGTATGGAAAACAGTCGTATGAGCTAAACACATCCAAGATCCAGCAGCTGGGTGTCAAGTTCAAAGGGGTGCAAGAGATGTTTGGTGATTGTGTCGAGTCGCTAAAAGATCAGGGGCACTTGCTGGAGTGCCCGTTATAATAAAAAGGAGAGTAATTTGGCACAACACCAACAAAGCTCATGGCCTAGCACACACTTGAATTGTTGTGACTTTGACTCGACAGTCGCATGCGGCATGCCTCAGTCTTTCGCTTTGCAATAATTTGCAATTAAGTCCCTTACCAAACTACAAATAAATTTGTCAATTTGTTGCTCACAGTCTTCACAGATCATATATGCTTAAATGTAATGCTATGCGTGCTTTCACTCTTGGATGATGGTAAAATCCAAGTAGTATTATGGCTGTGTTCTTTACTCAATGTTCTCAACTTCACCTCACTCATTTTTTTACGCACACATTTTTTAAATTATTAAACGATGTATTTTTTTAAAAAAAATTCTATAGAAAAGTTACTTTAAAAAATCACATTAATCCATTTCTAAAAAAATCAGCTAATACTTAATTAATCATGTGTTAATGAGTTGTTTCGTTTTACGTCCGTGAAAGATGAGTTTCCTACTCATTGAGAAGAACACAGCCTAAGTGCTGCTGACCATTGTTTATTACTCCAAGGAGTATTTCAGAGTACATTATTATACCAAGCGTGACCGAAATTTAGAGGTTTCGAATGAAAATTTTCAAATTTTGCACATTTTTTTCTAAACTAAGAAAAGTTAATTTTTTTCAGCCGGTACAACATCTTAACGGGACCCACCGGTAAATCCAAAATTTCGGGAATTTTGGAAATTCAGTCCGAAATTGTTAACCCTGCTGCTGACACGTTCGAGGTCTGAAATGTCATGTACTAGTGTTGAGTAGCGAAAGAAAAAGTTTAACTGATACAGTATACCTCAGAGGTTGGCTGGCTTCCTCCTTGTGTATTATTGGGCCCATGTGTGCAAAAGCAACGAAAGATGGGCCGTCATCTCATGGTCTTTTTTTTTTTGAGAATTATCCATGGTCAAAATGAGACGGCCGTCATCTCAAAACAGAGGGAGAGAGACGGTGGTATTTAACGCCTTAACGGTGACGTTTCTTTAAGAACAAATGAGACTAGTTTGACACAAGGCAATCTTTATTAGCACATGGTTCAACATGTCATACTCTCACTTTTGTAGCGAAAGTATGGCTAACGCCACACTTTGTGTGACACGCCATACTCGTGACGAATCAAATTACGACAAAGTTAACCTCCCAAAAAAAAAGAAAAAGAAAAAAACAACCACCCCTTCTCCCCTTTCATTTCGAGTTCTTGACATCGCCCTCTCTCAACTCAAAACCTACTACTAGTATCACAACCCACAAATCGCCTGTATTTACACACACAAAATCCATGCAAATCCGCTTACTTACACCATGACAGACAGCACTGCACATCCAAACCACAATCCAAACACTTCTTTTTTCCAAAAAAAGAAGAAAAAGAACGAATCCATCGTTGGTTGCCTACTCAGCCAGATCCCTATGTACAACGTATCGGAAGGACGACTTGTATGGCAGCCACTCGACGCACTTGTCCATCCTCCTCCTGAGGCAGAGCTGGATCTCCCGCTGCTGCGCCTCCGAGATGCTCTCGCACACCAGCTCCACCACATGCCGGAGCTCCAGCGCCGCGTCCTTGGCGTAGTAGTGGAGCACCTTGGGCAGCATCAGCGCCTGCCTCCTGGCCACCACGTTGGCCTGGATGAACTCCGTCCTTGCCAGCTCCAGCTGCGGGTGTATCTTCTTGGCACTGTACAGCCTCACCTACAAACAAGATGCAAGTTACAGTTTGATTCTTTTTACATGGATGTTTGGAGTGATTTTACATTTTTACGGGTCCTTGAAAGGTACCAGGAGGTACAGCTTTTTCTAGCGTTAAATTTGGTGCTACCACCTTGTAGCACCTCGGGTACCAAATCTCGCGATAGAAAAAAAATATGGTACCTACTCGAAGACCATAAAATTTCTTGATTGAAGTATGGTTGGAAGTGATGGCTTACAGGTGGATCTGAAAATGCTCCAGTGGAGAGGGCAAAATGAGCAATTGGCTCTGGATGCTGAAGGGCATATGGATGCCTGGGTGTTCCTGCCATGGATCTCTTCGTCGGTGCGAACAGCGCCCGAACCCACTGCGACAACGGTGTGTACAAGAATCCGTTGTTAGTTTGCAACAACTGAACTTTTATGGTGGTCTCTGGTTTATCCGTACACCATTTCTTTCATATGATTGTATTTAACTATTTATACTGTCAAAGTGTTGATGATTTTAGAGAAAAATGTTTGTCCTGTTAATGGAAATGAATGGCAGACATACCAGCAAAGGACGATGGGATTGACATCCAAGAATTGAGTTCTGAATTATTTGAGCGTTTACTGATTGCCCACCAACATTATACGCAGCCTGGCAATATATTTGTCAGAATGGTCAGAAAGATTCATCTACGAATTTGAGTGAAGTTAAAGACTAGAGTATAAGATGTACCTTCAGAATCATGTCTGTGCTTTTCATGCGTTTATCGTGTAGCCCATAGGCCAAAAAAGCCTGACATATTACAAAGCAGTATAGGTTAAATACCATTTTCTGATTTCTGAGGTTAATACTGAACATAGCTAAGATGAGATGTGATTTTAGTATAGAACATTACATGCATGACTAAAGCGTTGTGGATGTTAATCCAAAAACAGAGTTGCTCCTCATGTGTCATCTTTGTTGGGTCAATTTTTTCAAGCCGCTGTATGAGGGACCTGGGGAAACAGTATGAACAATTATACAGCTCACTAATTGAAGCATCTAACATTATGGCAAAAAAGTTCACATGATTAAATAAGTGGCATTTGTTGTAATTTTCTTATTTTAAATGTTTACCTGATAATCTCAAGCATTTTTGAGGCGTAATCAAACTTGTCAGCATCTATTCGTATCCTTGGGACAATTATCATGCCTATGTTTTGTTGTTCATTATTCTCTTTCTCGTAACCATATTGGCGAGGGCTTGGAGTGATATCGAAGTTGTACCGAGGGCTCCAGCTATCATTGCGGTGCCTCGGAGAAAAAGTACTCGAAGATGAAACAGAAGGACTGGGTGAGGTTATGTATTCGCCATCTTGCAGTGGCACGCTTCTGAGTTTACAGTAGACAGCAGCTATGCAGCTCAGAATGTCTTCTGATAGTTTGCAAGAGATCTTGGGTACATATTCCGAAATAGATGCACTCAAGAAGTTAACAAGGCTGGAATGCCTTGAAGGTGATCTTGATACCTCCTGCAAAATATGAGAGCGGCGTCAGATGTTTTCAAATACGAAGATTATGTTACTAAAAGGAGATAATGGTGTGGTCTGTGGCAATTCAAATGAGCTGTCACATTTTCATAAAATAAATAAATGAAGATAAATAGTTCGCACACTTTTAGTATCTGAGACTGTTGGTAAGTTGAAGGCTGCAGATTGCTTGATGTCTTTCAAACGAAGGGCACCCTCGTCAATGTTTTTCAGCAATTCTTGATCCACCTGTCAATGGCATTAATCTTACCACATGAATATTTGGACTTCATACTAGCCATCACATGATTTCTGCTGATTTGTATATCATCCTTAATAATGTACCTCACTTGTAACACTGCCAGACTCCGATAAATACTGATCAAATGCTCTTCTATAGAGGGATAGCAGATGCAATTCCTTTCGGACGACTTCCTGTTCAAGGGCCGCAATCTCCCCGACTAGATCTGTGACAGACTGCAGTAATGCAAGATCAAGACTAAGAATACATCTATAATAAATGGCCATAGATTAGCTCTTAGCATGCATCCCAGCCTTTTTATAAAAAAAAAACTTTCAGCTTTCACTGTGCATTGCTCTGGATTAGTAATGTTCATGCACACTAGTGGTGTATTACTGTACTCTATGGTTCTACTAATGAAAGAAAGGTAGAACTGTTAGTTGAGATCCCCGCGGGAATCGGAGATCCGATTCCCACTCCGCCCACGCGCCCTGATCGGGGGCGCCAGCCGATCAATGGCTGTGGGCCTCCTCTCATGCAGCGCGCAATATAAAAGAGGGGAGCCGCTGGCGCACACGGACCAACGTTCGTCGTCGTGCACACAGGCTCCCCACAAAACCCTAGAAATCCCTCCGATCCGGGAAGGCGGTGAAGTGAGGGGAATAGCTCACCGCCGCCACCCTCGTCACCGTCGCCATGGCCGCGTCAAGCTCCAAGCAGAGTGAAGGTATCGGGCTCCTTCCATCTATCTCTCTCTCGGTTTTCTCCCGAAGAACTCACTCTATAGAAGTGCACCATTAGATCCGCACCTAGGCGAACTAGCAAAATCTAACAATGGTATCAGAGCCACTCCTAGGTGTCGATCTAGTAGGGCTAGAAGTAGAAGGAAGGGGGTCTCGGATCTCCGAAGAACAAATCGAAAAGATGAAAGAAAAAAAAAAGAGGGGCTAAAACCCTAACCTCCCACCGCCGGCCGTCGATGACGCCGCCGGGAAGAAACCGCCGCCGCCGGTCCTCGCCGACGCGCGGCGGGAAGTCCACCGCCGCCGTCGGTCTCGCCGATGTGCGTGCGGGTAGTCGCCTCCTCCGCCACCGACGGCTATCGCCGTGCGGGTTAGGGCACCGCCGCAAGGCCGCTCGACGGCGGCGCACTCACTCTCGAGCGAATGCGCGCGCCGGCGAGAGGGCATGCGACGGCGCCGCCGCCGCCGCACCATGCGTGCGCAAGAGAGGAGAGAGAGGAGGGGCTAGGGTTTCGCGGGCGGCGGGCGTCGGGCGGTCGTTTTGTTCGGCCGATCTCGACGGTCGGCCGTCCGATCAAAACCCTAGCGATCGGACGGCCGACGGAAACGGGCCGAAATCGGCCCAAGAGGGAGCGCGCGCGGGGCGGCTTTCCCGGCCCAGGCCCAGGTTGCGGCCTGTGGCGCACGGGAGCGCCCGCGCAGGCGCAAAAGGCCATGGGCCGACCGGCAAAGGGCCGGGAAATAAGTCCAAATGAGGTCCCTCACGGCCGAAGAAAAAGAAGTCCATTTCAGGCCCTTTTGCGGCCGAAAGAAGTCTGTTTTACATCCTTTTTCAGAAGCTTTTATTATTTTAAGTTAAATTGATTGTTTTAATTTCTAAGCAATTTTAACCAACGTGAAAATTGTTTAGAGAGTAGATAAATAATAATAACTGCTTCTGAACATGTAAGTAATTTTAATTTTTCCGCTGCTATAATGAAGTTAATACATTAGTTCTATTTCTGCCCAACGGTGATGTAGAATTAATGTGGTAGTTTGCATGTTTTAATTTTGACCAACGTTAAATTAAAACATGCAAGAATTTAAATGTTTCTCAATTTCTTTAATTTGCTTTCAGGAACCACTAACCCACTAGTCTATATCTCGGCCGTTGAGCCCCTTAATGGGAACAACTATGGCTCATGGCGAGAGAAGATCGAGATAGCACTTGCGCTATCAGACATAGATTTAGCTCTCACCGCGCCCTGTCCCACTGAGCCTGTTGCGCCAGTGAGAGGGGAAAGTGAGAGCGAAGATGCTTTCAAGCAGAGAATGTTGGACCATGCTCCAATAGTGCATAAGTACGACACTGATCGTGCGAAGTGGGAGTCTTCCAATCGCAAGTGCTTAATGGTAATCAAGAGCTCCATAGTGGAGGCAATAAGGGGAGCAATCCCAGTTTGTACCACCGCCGTAGAGTATCTTCAGAGGGTGGAGAATCAATTCACTGGTTCTTCAAAAACCTATGCGAGCTCCCTGATCAAGAGCTTAGTTACTATGAAGTACAATGGCGGAGGGGTTAGAGAGCACATTTTGAAGATGAGTGGCATCGCTTCAAAGCTCAAGAAGATGGACTTGGTTCTCCCTGACGAGTTCCTAGTTCACCTCATTTTTGCCTCCTTACCTTCAGACTTCGATGCATTTGTTGTGAATTACAACTCATTGCCCGAAAGCTGGAACATTGAGAAGTTGATTGCCATGTGTGTGCAAGAAGAAGACAGACCCAAGACTCGTGGTGATTCCGTAAACTATGTGAAGAACAAGAGGAGGATCAACCACAGTCAGAACGTCGCACATTCCAAGTCACAAGGCAAGGCGCCACAAAATGATTCTCATCCACGGCCCAGTATAGAAGTGGATAGGGACACTTGCAGGTGGTGCAAGCAGAAGGGACACTTTCAGAAGGATTGTCCTGAGTTCCTGAAGCATCTAATAAAGAAAGGTGAGGATATCATTACATTCGTAGATGAATCACTGTATGTAAGCTATTCAAAATCCACTTGGTGGGTTGATTCAGGTGCGACTATTCATGTTGCAAATTCATTACAGGGATTCCATACGAGGAGGATCCTAGCAAGAGGAGAAAGATGCATTAGAGTTGCAAATGGAGTTGAAGCAGAAGTTGAAGCTATTGGCGATCATCCATTAGAGTTGGATAATGGCTTCACACTTTATTTGCAGAACGTGCTCTATGTACCCTCCTTAAGTAGAAATTTAGTTTCCGTTTCATGTTTGGCGGATGATGGATATAATTGTTATTTCGAACCAGATTTATGTTCAATTATATTCAAGAATAAGTGTGTAGGTCTTGCCATCCGACAAGGCCAACTTTACATGTTGTCTAAACATGAGAATGTGAATGTTGTATGCAATGAAGAGGATGTTGCGTGCAATAGTGTGTCTTCCTCGTCTACAAGTGTAAGAAGTAAGCGCAAGCGATGCAATGATGAAACCTCGGCGAAATTGTGGCACTGTCGTTTAGGCCACATTTCGAAGGGGAGAATTGAACGATTAATTAAAGAAGAAATTTTGCATCCGTTAGACTTTACGGATACAGAATATTGCATCGATTGCATTAAAGGAAAGTATGTTAAACAAATAAAGAAAGGAGCCATACGAAGTTTAGGAAGATTGGAAATCATACACACAGATATCTGTGGTCCTTTTCCAATTACGACAGTGGATGGTTATGATTCTTTTATAACATTCACAGATGACTATTCGCGCTATGGCTACATTTATCCAATTAAAGAACGATCAGAAGCATTGGATAAATTCAAGATATTTAAGGCTGAGGTAGAAAATCAGCTTGGTCTAAAGATCAAAGTAGTAAGGTCCGACCGTGGAGGAGAATACTACGGTCGACACACCCCTTATGGCCAAATACCTGGACCTTTTGCAAGGTTTCTACAGGAAAATGGCATAGTAGCCCAGTACTCAACACCGGGCGAGCCTCAGCAGAACGGAGTAGCTGAAAGACGCAACCGCACTTTAATGGACATGGTGCGAAGTATGCTAAGCCACTCCACTTTACCGATAAGTCTATGGATGGAAGCATTAAAAACCGCTGTCCATATTCTTAATCGAGTACCAAGTAAGTCGGTGCCCAAAACACCGTATGAGCTATGGACAGGAAGGAAACCCACGCTAAATTATGTACGGGTATGGGGCTGTCCAGCTGAGGCAAAGTTATTTAACCCAAATATTGGGAAGCTAGATCCCAAGACAGTTAGTTGCCATTTCATTGGCTACCCTGAGAAATCAAAAGGTTTTCGTTTCTACTGTCCTGACAGACACACTAAGTTCGTAGAAACGAGACACGCAGTGTTTCTCGAGGATGAAATAATCAGGGGGAGCATGGTACCCCGAGAAATTACTCTTGAAGAGAAGCGGGTACAAGTACCTACTCCAATGATTCAGGAACCTCTTTTCTCAATACCTGTTGCTGTTACACCGCCAGCACAGAACGCTGCGGTGATAACACCTGATGTTAGTTCTCCTGTGACAACAACGACTGAGCAGGAGGAACCTGAGATACAGGATCCTTCAGAACAAGTTGCCACACAAGAGGAAGAGCAACATCAGCCCCAAGTTGAAGACGTACCACAACTCAGAAGATCTCAAAGAGAGAGAAGGAGAGCTATTCCTAGTGACTACCAAGTCTATGCTAGTGAAGAAGTTCAAGCAGAGGAAGATCCCACCTCGTTTGAAGAAGCCATGAGAAGTGTTCATTCATCGAAGTGGCTTGAAGCCATGAAAGATGAAATGAGATCAATGAGTACCAACAAAGTTTGGGACTTAGAAGAAATTCCTAAAGGAGCCAAGACAGTAGGCTGCAAATGGGTCTACAAAACAAAACGTGACTCCAAAGGGAATGTAGAAAGGTATAAAGCACGACTCGTGGCAAAAGGGTTTACTCAAAGAGAAGGAATTGATTATAATGAGACCTTTTCTCCGGTGTCATGTAAAGATTCCTTCAGGATCGTAATGGCACTTGTGGCACATTATGATCTAGAGCTACATCAGATGGATGTAAAGACGGCATTCCTTAACGGGGATTTATATGAGAATGTCTACATGGCACAACCAAAGGGTTTTGTTGTGGAAGGAAAAGAACAAATAGGATGCCGTCTGAGAAAATCCATTTATGGATTAAAACAAGCCTCCAGACAGTGGTACTTAAAATTTGATGATGTAATAAGAAGGTTTGGGTTTAATGAGAATGAAGAGGACAATTGCGTTTATGCAAAGTTCAGAAATGGGAGATTTATCTTCCTTATCCTATATGTAGACGACATCCTACTCGCTAGTAGTGATGTTGATTTACTATTGGAGACGAAAAAGTTTTTGTCCTCGAACTTCGATATGAAAGATCTTGGTGAAGCCTCATTTGTTTTAGGAATAGAGATTCACCGAGATAGAAGAAGAGGGGTTTTAGGATTATCGCAAAAGGCATATCTAGAAAAGATTCTAAAGAAATACAGTATGCATGCGAGTAAGCCTACACCTGCTCCGATAGTCAAGGGCGATAGATTTGGGAAATTTCAAAGTCCTAGGAACCAGTATGAGATCGATCAAATGAAAGCGGTTCCATATGCTTCAGCTGTCGGAAGCTTACAGTATGCTCAAGTATGTACACGCCCTGACTTAGCTTTTGTTACCGGGATACTTGGCAGATATCAGGAAAATCCAGGAATAGACCACTGGAGAATGGTAAAGAAAGCTTTGCGTTATGTGAAAGGCACAAAAGGCCTCATGCTAACGTACAGAAGAACTGATTCCCTTGAGATAGAAGGGTATTCAGACTCAGACTTTGCGGGAGATGTAGATGATAGAAAGTCCACATCAGGCTACATATTCACTCTCGCAAAAGGAGCCATTTCGTGGAAAAGCTCCAAGCAAACCGTCATAGCATCATCAACGATGTATGCTGAGTTTGTAGCTAGTTATGAGGCCACGGGGCAGGCAAAATGGTTAAAAAGTTTGTACCCGGGTTGAAAGTGGTCGACAGCATTCAAAGGCCACTCAAGATGTACTGCGACAATGAGCCTGCAGTGTTTTATGCTCACAACAATAAGTCAAGTGGTGCTGCCAAACACATTGACATTAAGTTTTATGTTGTGAAAGAGAAAATCCAGGATCAGACTATTAGTCTTGAGCATATAAGTACAAAGAAAATGTTAGCGGATCCGTTTACGAAAGGCTTACCGCCCAGTGTGTTCAGAGAACACTTAGCCGGCATGGGTTTACAGGAAAGCCTATGATCCTTGGATTACAAAGGGGCCTAGTGTTTATTTCGAGTGGAGAGGTGTATTGTAGTCGTTGCGTCTGATGGTTCAGTAATAACTATCATGATGAAGGTGCTCTATGCATCAATCTATTTAGAAATGAACGTTGAGTATAAGAAGTAAGAAAGGCGGAGATCTAGGGGAGAATGTTAGTTGAGATCCCCGCGGGAATCGGAGATCCGATTCCCACTCCGCCCACGCGCCCTGATCGGGGGCGCCAGCCGATCAATGGCTGTGGGCCTCCTCTCATGCAGCGCGCAATATAAAAGAGGGGAGCCGCCGGCGCACACGAACCAACGTTCGTTGTTGCACTCGGGCTCCCCACAAACCCTAGAAATCCCTCCGATCCGGGAAGGCGTGAAGTGAGGGGAATAGCTCACCGCCGCCACCCTCGTCACCGTCGCCATGGCCGCGTCAAGCTCCAAGCAGAGCGAAGGTATCGGGCTCCTTCCATCTATCTCTCTCTCGGTTTTCTCCCGAAGAACTCACTCTATAGAAGTGCACCATTAGATCCGCACCTAGGCGAACTAGCAAAATCTAACAAGAACAAACTCTCACATGAATAGAAGGCATGAATTTCTTCATATTTGATCATATTTAAAAATATCAAAACAATTTGCTATGATTTGTATCAGACCTTTGAAGTAGCCTTTTGATTTCTTTCAGTTGCTGTCCTGGAGTAATGGCCTGGCATATGCTCTGGCAAGTTAAGTGAGAATCTTCTGTGCAGTATCTTGTCCTGACTAGCATTCTGTATGATGTGATAAAATCAAAATAAAGTACTTGTATGCAATATATGCAAGACTCTAGTTGGTGACAGTAACTGTAGAATAACTTTTTATTTCTTCGTCGACTGGGGAATAAAGTGAAAATGGTATACTTACAGGTTTGCAGTAGGAGAATCGTGGCGATATATCCAAGGCACCTTCATGTATCTTCAGGATACTAAAATGAAAAAAAAAATCATTCAATCAAATTACACAACAAACTGAAAGGTAACTAAGCAATTTAAGCCTTCATCAGAAATCACAGCTCCTAAAAGAACAGTACGAGAAAGTAGGTAGAGCGGACACTACATGAATAGTACATTCTTGCGCAAAATTCACAAATATATAAAAAAATCATTTTATAACTATATCCTTGTGCTTAATTTTGTTCAAAACTATTTTTTGTGTTTGTATACCATAAAATCAGCATGTGGTCAAATGGTGTTCTAGTGAACTCTGAACACTAACATACAGTGGCACCGTACAAGAACTACTACAATGTGGTCAAGAGGTATTCAATGTGGACTGAAGAGGGACGCTTGCTGAGTAATGTACCAAATTAATTAGATGCCGAACCAAAGTTAGGCAAAATTACTCCGTATGTGCGTATGAATGATGGGACAGACTGAATAGCACACTTAATTACGGATTGGATTCTGGACACAGCTCTCTTTTCAGTGCTCTTTCATCGGTTTTTTCCCCAACACCAACTCAGAACTTGTAAATTACTCATTCCTGCTTCCTCAATGCAGGAGATTACTTCCGAATTGAAATTGACACTGAATTGCACAAGCTCGAGAAGAAAATTAGTTTTTTTTTATGAACTAATATACTCTGAGAGAAGCGCTAACCTCTGTGACTGAAGATGCTGGAGATTGCAGGACGAATAGATGGACCTCGGAGTGTCGGCGCAAGAAGCCGTCTCTGAAAGAACGCCTGATCTTGACGCCCTATCCATGGCGGCAGCAGCTTAAACTCTGCTTCACTCAGCAAGAACCTGCCAAGCACCGACAATCATAAATAACTCCAGAGCATGTGCAATGCGAGCAATCCCCACAGCCAAGAACTCTAATCACTCGCTCCAGTGATGCTATCAGGCTGAATTCGCACCAATCCGTTCAGGAAGATGAATCTGACAGCAGGTGTCCCCTTACCTTGAGCTGTGCAGAGTGAGCTGTCCATGAAGAAAGCAGGAAAGGCCCTGAGTTCACTCACTCACTCACTCACTGTCCAAAGAAGAAAGAACCGAGCTCAAATCGCTCAAGAAAAAGAAACGAACTCGCTTTCTTGGATAACACCACCAAGAAGAAGAACAAGCAGCCAAGAAACAGCAATGGAGGCGAAGCAGAGAAGGCAACACAGATCACAGAGGAAGACGACGACGACGACTATAAGAATGAGAAGCAAGTGGAGATACTGAGATACTAGCCCTGAAAGACGAGAAAAAGGCTATGGCAGCTAGCCTACAAAACAAATGGGAATGGAAAAGGATGGCCAGAAAAAGCAATGCTTAAAAGGAAGCAAAAGAAGAGGAGGAGGAGAAAGAATCGAACAATGGCATCAATTCGTCTCTGCCCCACTGCCGTTAAATTCTTTAGCTAAAGGAACAGGGAAAGGCTAGCGATCGATTCCAATACGACAGCCAGAAATCTAATCAAGCCGACGAGATGGAGAAGGTGGTGGTGGCTACTGCTACAGTTGGGAGAGCAGCATCAGAGGAAGAGGAGGAAGGGGACGAGCACCGAATCCCCCTGTACTGAAAAATCCTTTTCTTTTTGCAGGAGGAGATGTGAAGAATGAGTAGACTATTATTAGGTGGGGGAGGCAGAGAGGGAGAGAGCAGGTGTGAGAATGAGGGAATTAGGCTGCTATCTTCCCTTCTTGTTTCTTGCTTTGCTTTGGCATATGAAGGGATTAAACAAAAGTTACCTAGTCCACCACCTTTGATTGATACCTGTTCCATGTATCCACCCCACACAACTTGTTTTTTTTTTGTTTTGGTTAGTCACTAACTATGTTCCTTTGGGAATAGGGATGATATGTTAGAGAAAAATTTAGCCAATGTTGTTTGGATAGAATAAATCAATTTAGAATAAGATATTGCATAGTACAATGATCATTGCCTCTTCCCATCGAGGTTAGCTTATTTTGGAATACATCATCTATTACTTCATTTCATCCGTGTTTCATCACTTTACAACACTACTTATTACTCCCTCCGTTTCATTCCATAAGTTGTTTCGATTTTTTTCTAGACAATTTTTTTTAGGTTTGATCAAATTTATAGAAAAATATATCAACATCTATCACACCAAACTAATTTCATTAAATCTAGCATTCAATATATTTTAATAGTATGTTTGTTTTGTGCTAAAAATGTTATTATATTTTTTATAGATTTAATCAAATTTAAAATGATTAAGAAAAAAATCAAAACAACTTATAATTTTATAAAACAAAGGAAGTACTTTTTTTTTGTCATGTACTCCTAAATATCACAGTCATGTATTAGATGGCGAAATGTAGATTCCTTGAGACTACTAGTTTACTACAACTCTACATGTGGGCAACTGTACCTTTCTGTGCAACAGAAGCGATCAGCTAAGGCAGCAACGGCAGGTTGAGACGTTGAGTTGAGTAGCAACAGGAGGTTGAGACGAGACGTTGAGTGAGCCTGTGACGGACGCTTCCGTTGCTTGGTCAAACTGTACCAGGCGGCGTTGCCTCCTTCTACGGTTGTACTAGTACGTTCTCAACTCCCAGATTTCGCGCCACGCCACGCTAGGGACACACGCGTGTTGCATGCGTCGCGTCTGTGTCTCCTCGTCCAAACCCGAACCAAACCGTGACACAACCAAAAAGAAAAAAAAAACCGGCGTTTCGCATCCACAGTAGTGTACAGTAGTTGCACGGCCCGTCTCTGATAAGCCTGATGCGATCTCTCATTAATCTCACCGCCAATGTGCGTAAATCCGTGCAGGCCGCGTACTTGCATACCCCAAACATGGCATGAGATTCTGCGCTGGAGCTCATGAGTTGAGAGCAGTGGAGTCGTCGGATGGATGGAGGACGAGCCGTCATTACTACTCCCTTGATTAGTTTACAAATTCCGGCAGAGAGCTATCGACAAGGATGGGCCGAGATCCGATGGGATCGAACCACTAGATTAGATTAGATTAGAGCAAGTTTAATGATTTCGCCGGCAGCCGGCTGCGACCCGCGATGAAGTGGCGTGTTTTGGTGGTGGGTCCCGCCGAAATTTAATGTATTGCAGCTCGTTCAGCGAATAAGAGCCGCGCTCGCGCGTCTACGCCGGCGTCGAGCGGGCGCGTCGTGAGACGCCCGCGCGCGTTCTCTCTCCTGCTCCACGTCGGACTACGCCGGCTTACCGCCCTTTATTATACTTGCTCTTAGAGTACCTTTTTTAATCACGCCTCGGCTACTCTACTACTGTTCCAGTTAAGCAGCAAGCATCTTGGCGTTAAGTACGTGCGTGTGCAAGGAAGATGGCACGGCGGCATCAGCAGCAAAGCGGCGAGGTTGATTCATTATGAACAAGTGCGAGAGGCCGGAGAAAGAGAGAGGCGCCGACTCCGACGTTTTCTTTATGCGCTGTACTTACGTCTTCGCCTGCCTGCCTGCCGACACGTTCGCCCGAGCGATTTCGCGGGCAGGTTCACCGTTCCGATACCGAATCAAAAACCCGCTCACCATCAGTTTCACAAAAAAAAAACCATGTATATTGTCACAAAATTAAAATTCAGTTTGATTTTTTTAAAAAAATGATCGAAAAGCTGAACGGTTTGTGTTTTTCGAAAATCCGCACGTTTTTCGCCGGCATTGTAAACCCTGCAGCGTGCTGTCTGCTTCTGCTCTGTTCTGTTCCGCCGGGGGTTTCTCCTTTGTTTTTACGCCGTGGCAGTGGCACGAGCACGGGACGGTCGTTTGGCGGCGGCGGCCGCATTGGGCCGGGGCGGAGTACGGTGGGACGCGCGGCTACCCGGCGGCCACGCATGCACGATGATGCGTCGGGCCGGCGCACCTGGACGCCCTGCCCACGTCGGCGTCGCGCACGCACGCACGCACAGCGGAATCGAGCCGAATTGCTCGCTGTGAACAGCGATTACAAAACCGTACAGTTATCATAATTATCACGTACGATAATATTTTTAATTTTTAGAATCACGATATATCTCATAATAATCAAATAATTTTCATGATTACTAACATGATTACCACAGTAAACATCAAATCGTGAATAAACCTGGCTGTGGGGCGCGCACACACCTCGCCAACGCGGGTGTCCGTGCGGCGGGGTGTCGGTGCCGGATCGATCCAGAAGCCAAGAGGATCCACTCATTGCGGGCTACTGTGCTGCCTGCCGCCTGCTGCTGCTGCTGCTGCTACGTGGACGGATGGATCAGCGGATCGCCACGCGCCGGACCAAAAAAAAAAAGCACAGATACCTCTCATCTCCTATCCCATCCGGCATCCGGCATCGCCAGCGACGCAACCCCTTTGCAAATGGAACCTCCACGAAATTTCATCGCGCCATAGCCTCTCCGACATCGATAGGACCACCGTCACCTCCCTCCCTTTGTTTTCTCTCTGCCATTTATCTGAATCATATCATAGGGATTATTGTTTTCTGAAAACAAAAATCGACTCCCATACCATTGTGCTCATCATATTCAGAGTTTCGGGTTCAGTTGGTTTTATTATTCATCGGATTAAAAAACAGATTGTTTGTCCCAAGCTTTAAAAGATATATTTTGTTAAAAAATTTCTTCTACTTATTGCTAAGATCACTTGTTTTAATCTATCTGTTGAGTTTAATTTTTAAAATATTTATTTTACTAGTAGAATCAAACAGATAATCTGGGATAACAATCTGCTCAATAATCTGAACTCAAACGGAGCCACCAATATAGTACTGATAAATTGATAGCTGATCCGAGTGAGAATAATTTGGTACGAGCAGGAACACAGCACAGGATGGCCTCATGGCCCAGGCTTCTTAAGAACGAGGCCCCTGCAGAATGCAGTGGTACTACAGTACTAAGCCACCACCACACCACCCACTCTTGCCATCCTCATTTAGATCGAACGCACAAGTTCACAAAGCGGTGGAGTTGTGGGACTCAACCGTACTTAACTCCGCCCGGCCGGGGACCGAGAGAATTAACACGCACGAATGAATGAATGAAAGTTGAATCATAAATGTTAAATGTTACGGTCTTCGTTCCATAATAATTGTATTTTTATCGTTTAAATTTTGTCTTAAAAAATTTACATTAAAGTGAAACCCATCCAACTAGTTAGATGGAGATATCGGCCTGACTTTTGTCCTCACATCTCTCCATCTCCATCTGCCTTAATCTTATTTTTTGTTTTATGCATGTAGGGTTATTCCGATCATTTGTGTGTACTGCTGATATATCTGAATTTTTTTTCAAATATAATTACGTTGAGACGAAGATAATAACTAAAGTAGTACCATGCATGTACTGTCTCCTGTTCGGAGGAAATTAAACACAACCGCTGTCATTTATCCCCCCAAACACAGTACGGTAAAACGTCATTGATTAGCCTTTATCCAATGCTGTATACTTTTTTTTATCTCAATTTGATCCTTCTCTAAACAAATGACATCAAGACCAAAGACCAAAGATATCAAAATATTCATCATTTTTAAATTAATTCTCATCGGTTAAATATTCTATGGTTCTACATCAATAGAAATTAATCTTGGTTAGTTACAAGCAACGTATTCAATGATACGTATTTACTCTTTGCACAGATAAACGAAAAGATACTTGTTAGATGATGATTATTTTGAGAAGATCTCAACAACCTTAAGAAATGATTAAAATGAGATGAAGGGAGTAGTTCGGATCATGCATGCAGAATGAAAGTGCACGCTACTTGTATGAGAGTACGAAATTCGTTTAAAACTCCTGTGAAATCCGTGTTCCAGACACAGGTACTCATCTTAGGTCTTGGGATACCTCTTACTGGTTGATAGTACGTAGTACGAGTGTGCCCGCAAAATGGAAGTTGGCATATGTACATCTTATGACATATAGTACACAATTGCAACATAATCACCGGTACTAGAATAGGAGTATGTAATTAACTAACTAATTAATCGCTGCTCCTGTAGTAGTATGAAATTAAGAGGGTGGGCAACGAGACAAGCTAGTTCTAACCAACAAATCGGCCGGGCTTTCCTGTCATACCCCTCGGAAATCGTGTCTGCAATAATATAGTTTGGTTAGTTTGTGACTGCTAAGCCGAAACGATATCCGA
The DNA here is from genome assembly GCA_008326285.1 of Oryza officinalis. NCBI lineage: Eukaryota > Viridiplantae > Streptophyta > Magnoliopsida > Poales > Poaceae > Oryza > Oryza officinalis. The sequence goes on along the minus strand of BDMV01000009.1, from coordinate 30,204,359 downwards.
TTTTATCAAGACAAAACAAGTGGCAATCATCTTAATTATTTGCTCGGTTACTTTTTATTTAATTATGAAAACATATTTTAAAGTACTAAACGATATGATTTTTTAAATATATACTATCTCCGTCTCATAATATAAAGGATTTTGACTATGCAATTGTTGCATAGCCAAAATCCCTTATATTATGAGGCAGAAGAAGTATATAAAAGTCTCTTTAAAAATAAATAAACATATCTTTTAAATTTATAATAATTAATATTTAATTGATCGCATGTCAATGACTCATCCCAATTTATGTGTCAATAATTAGCTGACCCAAGTATCTCTTTCGAACGAAGCATAAGTCAACTCAGTGCTACAAAAGGTCAATTCAATTTATCAAAAATCGATATAATAAGTTTCAGTTTTTACAACGTATTACAAGTCCTATAGGAGGATACGAATGTGCACTTCACAAATTCTGATAGGATCCAATCCCCTGATTCGGGAAAGAAAACAGCATCTCGATCGTGCGAACCATGCACGCAGCTGCAAGAGCTTGTTGATTAGTTCATCTTAATCACCATCACTGTAGCCGAACACCAGCAACGACGACGTCGTGTTATGCTTGCACGGAGAAATCAGAAATGGGCCAAATTAAGGCGCTGTTCGGGAGGCCCGGTGCTTTTTTTCACGCGCACGCTTTTCAAACTACTAAACAATATATTTTTTTGCAAAAAGTTTCTATACAAAAGTTGCTTAAAAAAATCAAATTAATCAATTTTTGAAAAAAATTTAGCTGATACTTAATTAATCACGCGCTAATGTATCGTTTCGTTTTCCGTGCGTATTGCGCGCGCCGGAAACACAGCCTCCCAAACACAGCCTAAACATGGAACCTTGTTGCAGTTAGTTAGCTGGGGCGGCTTAGTTGTTAAGCCGTCAGTTCTGCGTTTGTACTATATCCTTATGCAATTAAAGCTCAGCAAGCATGCACGCACGTATTCTTGCCTGCAGGACGTTGCAAACCGTATATCCGTATGTAGGAGTAGTATATATATGTAGCTAGGATCTCCTAATATAACCTAGCATTCATATATATGACTTGACTGGCAGATCAGATGTCATCTATTAATATATTACTTTGATATATCGACGGCTTAGTTCCAACGAACACAAATATATACACACACACATAGAGAGTACCTAAGATCTGCTGTAAGATTTTGTTTCTAAAAACTTTGGAATGTGACTATAATATAATTACATAATTGTAACAAATAAGAGCTGGTGTCCGGTTGGCTAATAGCTTGCGCTATTTCGCGTGCTTGACTCCTGCATTCTGAACTTGCACGAATTTTAGGCTGTGTTTTTTTGGTTGAAAACTAATCCTCCAAACACAAAACGAATCAGTGGATTAGCACGTGATTAATTAAGTATAAGCTAAATTTTTTTAAAATAAATTAATACGATTTTAAAAAACAACTTTCTTATATAATTTTTATAAAAAAAACATCATTTAACAATTTAGGAAACATGTGCGTGAAAAAGAAGAAAGTGAAGGATAGCAACATTAAGAAACAAACTCAACTTTAGAGTAGATCTATCGGCCTAAAAATCAAAAGTTTTCTTTTAAAAAATTTGTAGCAAGAAATCTAGCAATTCCAATATATATAATGCACTGAGGCAAAGATGCCATCATATCAATATGCAGAAGTTGATTTATTTGGCACCTGATATTAACTATTAAGCGATTCGGTCCTATGCTAGCCAAGTGAGCTTTGTACTTTCTGTCGTCAGTAAACATCGTCTGAAAGAATGACATGTTTTTATGATGAGAGTAGAGAGTAAAACAATAATGTTCACTTAGGCTGTGTACGTTATTTTGAGTTGGAAGCTCACCCTCCAGCATGTAAAACGGAGCGGCGAACACAGTTAGAGTTGTTAATTCCATTGAACAGTAACTAGTACAGTTGACTAATTTATCACGAACAGAATTTGCACAGCTTTACTTCTGGTCTTGAAGATCGAATAAAAGCTACAATCGTCAGGCCATTTTATTTGTGAAGAAGAATCGTCAGGCTACAAGTACACCTTTTCTTGATCTTGATGGAAAGAGAGATGCATGATGTTTTCTTTTAAGATCTGGTGGATGGCAAAGAAAAGAATCTTGGCTCTTACTTCTGAAGACATGTTTCCATCTGCCAAGAATATCATAGTACTATTGTGAATTAAAATGGCGTCTTTTGATGGAGGTTTTGTTGGTGTAAACGATCAGAAAAGTACAGTAGTCAGTCGCACAAAGAAGAAGTTGCAAGGTTTTTTGTTTGACGTCGATCTCAAGACTCTGGATGGGCCGGTTCATCCGTTTTCGGCCCAAATAACGTACAATTAAGCTGGGCCAGAGTTCAGAGATTATATCCAGTCCTGATCTGCTGCTGATCAGCAGCGTCTCAGCAGGGAAAGGGAAATTTGCTTTCAGAGTTCAGAGTTCGGACTGCAACTGATAAGTCTGGCATGGACAAGAACATTTCCAGATCAAATTGATCACCATCAAATCCATTGATGAAGTGCACACGTTCCATAAGAACAACTCAAACAATATAGCATATGGAGATTTGCCCCATAACCTTAAAAGTTATTTTATTTAACTTTAAGAACACATTGGTTATTTGTCTTTCGCTAGAGCCCTGAGATATGAACAATTTCTATTATCTTAAGAAAACGATATGGCATGCTGCAAAGAATCAGTATCAAAATGGACTGTACATACTCTACACGTATGGACTCCTCTATCTACAAATGTGGGAGCACCTAACTAACAACTTGATGAACTAATTAACAACTAATCCTTGATCAAACTTGTATAGCAATTTAACAACTTGGATCACTCATCGCCTTCCGAGATGGCGCTCAACCTCTGCAAGCCTGCGCGTTGGCAAGCAATGCTACCTCTGTACCCACCACCTCCGTTGATCCTCGCCGTCCGATCACCGTACACCGTTTTCTGGGAGTCGTATCCGCCGTACACGTGGTCGGCGTAGGCGGCGACGAGCGGCGCCACTCGAGCCGTCGTCTGCGGCCGCTGCTTGCCGGCGGAGCGCGCATTCTTGNTCCCCCGCCACGACACGCTGCTACTGCTGCTGCTGCTGCTGGCGGCGGCCGCGGCGGTGGCGGAGGCCCCGAGCGCCGCGATGGCCTTGACGGCGAGCGCGGCCATGTCCTGGCCGGAGAGCGGCCGGTGGAGCGCCGAGAGGGGCAGCACGAAGTAGAGCAGGCCCGGCCGGAGCGCGTCGCCCGCCGCCAGCGCGCGCGCCGGCGTGTCGAAGCGGAGCTCGTCGGAGCAGCAGACGAAGCAGGTGGGCGCCGATGACTCGCGGTCGCCACCGCAGCCCAGCGCGTCCCTCGCCGTGGCGGGCGCCGCGAACTGCGCCATGGAGCCGTCCTGGAACACAACCTTGGCCGTGGTGGTGATCGCCGGCGTCGACGACGCCGCGGCCGCGGCCGTAGAGCGCGAGACGCAAGAACCCATAGGATCAGCAGTGTATCAGTTGCAGCTAGATGGACCGAGCTATCGAAGTGGATATGGCAAGATGATGCAGTCGTCCATGGCTGGTTTTATAGGCGAGGGAGAGAGCACTGGAGTATTTGCTTGGGAAAGTGGGAGCAAAATGGAAGGCGATGATGACGCAGGCGGGTGCGTCACGCGTCCTGTCAGTGTCCGGCCGTACGCACGAACTCATCGAGTTGTGGACTTTTTTTCTTTTTGCGGCTTTGACTGGTGATCTCTCCGTGAGAACGAGCGTGACAGGCAGAGACGCGGACGTGCGCGGCGAAGCATCGCTGAACTGACGGCGCTAGCTTTGGCGTCGTCACGGCTCGCGTTGGGTAACAGCAACGTGCAGTTCTCTGGCAGTACGCACGAATGGTACTTCATGGGGTACAAGAAATTATTTTATACATCTACGTATACATATGATTTAAATAGTTGTATAAAAAATATACGAATTTGACAAAATAGATTATGAATACAAGACACTATACAAACATGCAAGTCTATATTCAATGAAAAAATATAATAACAAATTTTATTTGCCTGTATAAACATTATTTATTGCCTGATTTTATTATCTTTATTTTTTAGTTGTAAATCAAATTAGTCTTACATATTTATCAATAGACTTATATCATCTTGATTAATTTTACTAATTTTATTTTAATTTTTTTATAATTATTTGAGTCACATGTAAAAAAAAATTGTCTCTTGGGGTATTTGGAGTACTGACCAATGAAAAGGGGGTATTTGGAGTACTGCCCAATGAAAAGGAGGAGCCATGCAGGGGACTTGCGAAAGCAACAGTGAAATGGAATGAATTTTGACTGTTTTTGTGAAGACTGGTCTGTAAGTTTGGTTGCCAATCAACGTCAGAAAGGCAACGATAAGTATTCAGAGTGAAATGTTCTCGCCTTGCGGATTAAACAGGGGAGATCTGCTCGTCTTTCTTCGCATGTCAGTTTTTTCGATTGATCTTGCTATCCAAGGCACAACGTGCTGCGAATCTTCGGCTTCGGCTTGTTCGATCGCCGTTCGTTTTGTACTCCACTCTTCAACCCGTCTACATCTCCATCGCCACTTGGCTACGATCGATAAAGTAATAGCGCACGCAGACGCAGCCGCAGGAGAGCGGCAGATTTCGCTTTTGGGTTTCAACTTTGAACCAGGGGACATCCCGTTTAGATTTTGTTTGGTAATCCCTCATAATAAGATTGAGAAAAATTTAGAGAAAATTTATTTCACACCTGTTGTGATATAGAATTAAGTCCTCTCAATTCACTTCAATCCCTTCCTCTTGAAGATTAACCGAACAAGATCTTAACGGGTAAAATGATTGGTGCTCGTACTGTACTGCTCCCCCTAGCTAAAAACCTGTAGGTTGTAACGGATATAATAAGAGAAAAACAAAAGAAAATTATCGGTTTATAGCATAATTAGTCGATTAGATATATAATGTCATTTCTAAAGACAACGAAACATGTTGTTAGACCCACTTTTTTTATTATATTTGTCTATTTTCATAAGCCATACTATCGAATAATACAAGATTAAACGCTTACAATTCATCTGTGAGTGGCACATGTATTTAAAGGTTTGTTACTTTTATATGTAACCTTCACAATTTTTAGAATTATCAATTTTAGGGGCATTCACGTGTTGTGGGGATCTTGGTCCCACGTGTCAATTTGTGGTATTGGAGATAGTCTCGGATGTCACCAGTAGCATCAATCATTTAAAATAGTATAGATAAATGTTGACACGAAATTCGTCATGATACATGAAGGCCTGGGAGATCTGTTTATTTCTAGTGCAGGTCCTATCAATCAGCTTCAGGGCATGTCAGTTATTTTGATTCTACAACTAACAAGATAGATAGATCAATGATCAAGAAGCCGATTGGCCAATAAGCCAATGAGATGTAGCGAAGCCAGCCGATATCAATAGGGTTTTGATCAATCGGCTATAGACTCAATGTAGATTCAAATAATGAGATTTATACTATTATCAGCTAGAACTAAATTATGCATAATCATCAATAAACCTATTTTTTATCAAAGACAATCTTGATAGATCGGACTGAACCGAGACAATATAATATTGAAGTTGATAAAGATAGATTTAACTAAAGATTATATAAGTTTGAGTGTAAACTGATGCAACTCAGAAATGGCAATGAGATAATATAATGTGAACCAATTGGTTAAAACTGATATAATGAGATAAATGTAAATCCCATCCTTCTTGATCTCCTACCTTTTTCTCTGTTTTTACATCGACTGAAGATCCGATGTAAGTAAATTAAAGTGTACATCGGCTAGATAACCGATACATCTAATCGTTGAAGCTCAAAAATAACGATAACATCAACTAATACTCCGATGAACGTTGCATAAAAATCTATCGGCTTACTAGAATTAAACTTATTAACAACAATCTAATAGATCAGACCTAACTGAGACAATATGAGATTGAAGACGATAAGAAAAAACTATTTAGCCGATAGATCTATACAAACGTGATAGATATAACATTTCTATTTAGAACAGCAATACAATTAGAGAAATATCAACTTAGCCAAAATATCATAACTAACCGAGAAAGTCCTAACTAAGCCGATACAACCCTAAACAACAATGCAGTTAAAGATAGAATTAATATATCAGATAGGCAACGCTTGCGTCGACTTAAATAGAATATCAGACTTAACCGAGAAAGTTCTAGTCACGCCGATACAAGCGAAATTGACAAAACTTACTTCGCATCGGAGATCGAACTCAATCGATGCAGCCCAACTTAAAATGAACTCGCTAGAATAAAAGGGTAGCGATGCGCTGAAAGTTGTATATTGATCGAGAGATGGATTACGAAGACCCCGGATATACATATTTATATCTTCGGTTGATACTAGTCTTAATCAGACACGATACAAGTTTCTTAAAGATAAAAAGAAAGATATAAATCCTGATTGGACACTAGACAAACTTTCTAAAGATAAAATAAAATTTACTAAATCATACCTAATTAATAGATAGAATTAAATTGCCATGCCACGGTCTTCACAATTTCTTTTTGAACTTGGTCTCTTCTAGATAAACTTTTATCTATCAATTGACTTCTTTTTTTTAACCGAATCCACTAAAAAATTTTACCAAATTTTGATATTACCACTAAGAAATTTTATCAAATTTTGATATTAACAATAAGAGATTTTAGCTTTTTATTAGCTGAGTTTAAGATCGAGACGAAATAATCGTTCTGAACTGAATGATATGTTGCCTTCATTCGATTAGTACCATAGTGTCATTATCGGAACATCGCAATTAAATACACATGAAAAAAAGTTCAAAACGTGCTTTTTTTTTTGGTATGTTCTTACTTACTGTACATGGCTAGCTAGCTCCTCCTCAAATGGGGGATGAAGGACTAAATCAACTAAACTAAACCACAAATCCACAAATCAACTAAACTAAACCACAAATCCACAATAACTCGTGTGACCAAAAGCTAATAACAGTTATGCTGAGATCGTCGAATGGATGGACGGGTCACTCGCTGGCTTTCCATTCCAAAATGGCGCTCAACCTTTGCACGCCTGCACGACGACGGCCACACTTTCTTGTCTTCCCCGGCTGCGCCGCGTGCGTGTCGATGCCGCGCACGACGACGAGCGGGGCCACCCGTGACGTCTTCCACCGCTTGCCGGTGGCCGCCGCGCCGTCCCGGTCCTTGCGCCGCGTTGCCAACGACGGCGATGTCGACACGCCGGCGGCGGTGAGGGTAAGGCCGTCCACGGCGCCGATGCTGGAGAGCGCCGCGCAGGCCTTGACGGCGAGCGCGGCCATGTCGTGGCCGGACATCGGCCGGCGGAGCACGGAGAGGGGGAGCACGAAGTAGAGCTGCCCCGGCTGGAGGGCCTCCTCGGCGTCCATCGCGCGGGCCGGCGCGTCGAAGTCGAGCTCGTCGGAGCTGCAGAGGAAGCAGGAGTACGCGTCGCCGCCCAGCGCCACGCGAGCCGACACGGGCGCCTCGAGCCGCGCCATGGTGCCGTCCATGTCCATCACCATCGCCGCCGTGGTGTCCACCGCCACTTGCCGCAGCTCCACTGTCGCCGCCACCGCCGTCGAGCGCGACACGCAGCAGCCCATCTCCTTCTTCTCGTCGCGATCGATACGTACGCACTTTGACACTTTGAACCACTTCTCTCAAGCTAATCTTTGACACTTTAGAGCCACTTCTCTCAAGCTAATCTTTGACACTTAGAACCACTTATCTCAAGCTAATCTCTACTTATATAGTACTGAGACAGCATCAGTGCGTGTTTTATGTTGACGACGCAGGCCAATCCGTCACGCCTGTCAGTGTCAACAGGGAGAGCAACAGATTGAGTGGTCAATTAAAACGATCAGTGAGGAAATGGCGAATCTTTGGGTACATTTCCAGTAAACTAAATGAGTTTTCTTTGACTGACAGATCAAAGGACTTAAATCTTCAGAACCCAAGGGTTAAAGGAGCTGAAGTGTCAAAATAATGATCATGCGTGCATACATGGCACTGTTTATCGTTAAATTTGTTTTGATATTTGTTAATCGTTAATTGGTGTGGTGACATGCATGACAGCGACTTGTCACGATAGTTTGGGATCATCTGAACATCATGGCTGACGCACGAGCACTCGTGCATTGCAGATTGAAGAGGAGTAGGGAAAGTTGAGTAGAGTAGGTCGTCGTCAGTCGTCACGGCTCGCGACAGCTGATAACGATTAATTACGACGCAGGGGGATATATAGAAGAAGGGATATGGATTTGACAGGGACTTTTTGATGGATCCCCATTAATTCTCCGGAAATAACAGTTCATCAAGTATAGCACTCGCGTGTACTTTGGACCAAAACAGTATCAGATTGTTTTGGATTTGGAACGTTCCGGTTCAGGTGTATCTAAGGAAGAAATTGAACCCAAAAAATTTCTAATTATGAGTTGATTCTCATTTAGTTTTTTTTCTATTTTAAATGTTAAGTTTAGTCTTACATCGAAAATTGAAAATAGACTTAAAAATGAGGATGATAGTCAACCATCATGTTCTTCTCATGCTGTTCTCCTAGGAGAATAGTAAGCTCACGACCTCAAGTCGCGGTTTTAGGTGGACTTGCGTGCATTAATAGTTATAAGGGTCAGTTTGTACTTTAACATTGAAAAGATCGTACAGATATATCCACTTATCTAAATATGGCCTTATCAGTGAGTGGAGACTTTTATTTTTAAATCATTTGTGAATTACTAGCTTAGCTCAATTGGAGGCTTTCATCCTTGCCATGAAAGCCTCCAATTGCCCAAAAGCTCAATTGCCCAAAAGATCAAAGTGTTATGTTTTGGACTTTGTGTTATGTTTTGGACTTTGGACCAATATGCGATGTTATTATAACTACCATGTAATCTCACAACTCATGATATTTCTTGAAGCTAAAGACACTACAAGATACAGTAAATTTTGTCATGAATTGAAAAAAAAGGGAAATGCTATTGTTTGTCTTTCAAAGCTAAGGGAAATATTCCTTGCCAACCGTATGCAAGAAGCGACGATGACATGTTACAGCCTCTTTTTAGGTGTGTTGGTGAAGTCATGTGTAGGAAACGACAATATGGTGGCTTTAGCTGATGTCTGCCATGGGAAATGGGAGCTACTTGATCATTTTTGTGACAAGCTTGGAGACAACGACACATGTTTGTGCTGAAGTTGAAGCTACTTTGTTTTGGCAAGCTTGATATCAATGACATGTATTCACAGTGAAAGTCAGAACTACTATGTCGCTTGTGCGCAAACCCGGCAATGATGATTCATGTTTGGGTCATGTTTGGGTTTCGTCGATGGCCTTTTAGGAATGAGTTGGTATAGTGTTAGATTCTGTTGCACGTGCCGTGGATTTGTCCAGCCAACTACGATGGTGTTCGTTGTTGAGGAGCTAGTGATACTTTCTTGTTGAAATGGTTTTTTTTTATTCCTGTAACCCTTTTTTTAAGTAAAGAGAGTAAACATTGGGCTACATTCCTGGTTCAATAAAGTTGTAGCAGGGGGTAAATGCCATCCCCATTCAATCTAAACACCCTCAGCGAACCAGTCAAAATGATTCTCACTTATGGGAAACTATGTTCAAGCTATTTTTTACAGTCAAGGAGGTTTTTACTTATGACAAACACATTTCGAGCCACTAACAATGAGCAAAGTAGTTTTCACTTATGCCAGGTGTTCTCTGGCTCGACTACACTAAAGGAAGTGGTTTTTACTCATGACACCTTTTCGACTTGGATTTCCCTGTCGAGATGGTTTTTTACTTATGGCAAGGAAAACACTAATGGACCAGCGTGCAGGAGTAAGTGTTCGAAGCCACGATAAGAGGAAAAGACTATCTTTTCAAGGCTAGTAAAGCTTGAAGGATATGCCATCAGGCGAAGAATATGCCTTGGGAAGATGTCGTCGGGACCACTCCAACCACTCCCGCAAGCTAGCACCAAAGACACTAGGGACCACACAAATGTAAATAATTGCCCTTAGGGTTATAAACTTTACAAGGGCATTGTAATAACTTAGGATACATCCCTAGGGGTATTCATGTAATCTCATGTGTATCTTTACGGGCTATATAAACTGGTCCAAATCTTATAGCAGGACATAATCAATAGTGAAAACGCCACACTACAAACTTCACATGTACATTTCGAGTTCATTCTCAGGATAGACGGGGAATTTGAGTTTTTCCACCTATCCCTAAGATTGTCATGACCTAAGGTCACGACAAATAAGTCGAGGTTTATCTCAAGAACACACAACCTTCACTCTATCTGCTGAGGTACTGAACACATTGCTAGCTTAGCAAGAACATGAGTTACCCTATTTGCATCTATTCTTATCTTGTGCACTTGTATACTTTGCATATATTATATAACTCCTTTTGCTTCCGTCATCATCGCCTCCCACGATGATCTGGCTAGCGAATTATTTTGTAGCCTTATAGCCACCTCAACATTGTCGATCTCTACTAATATTGGCATGTGCATCCATTCCATTACGGATTTCGGATCCTCTAAGCACGCCAGAGCTTCCGGCTAGACCGGCTACATCGGGGCAACGTTTTATGCGTAGCCAGTAGCATCAGACCTCGACAATCTCATTATAATTCATGCAGTTAATTCACCCGTTTTTTCTCTGAATGCCGCATCTATATTTAGCTTTGCATGCCCTTCAAGTGGTACTGACCATTTCATCGGTGTTGGTAGTACCAACTCCTCTATAACTTCATAGCTGACAAGGAAATTCACACAGAGTCAGCGATTGTAGCCTTTCCATTGCCATGGATCATGTTATTCCTCAGGTGCCATCCCCTCCATAAAACATACAATAGATGAGCTTTTTTCTGTACTACTTGATATGTATCTAACAGGAGCAGACATGCTTCCTCAAGCAGAGACCAAACCGATCGCACCGCTTCTCTCAATGCTTTGGACTTTGGTACACTCTATAGTGGCATGACATCCATCCTCCTCCATTAAACCACAAATTGAGCAAATCTCAGATGTCACAATCCCGTCTGGGTTTTTACTTCTACGTATTGAAACCTTCCTAGCTTGATAGAATAGATTGAGACTAGAGGGATGCTGTCTCTGGCACTTCTCAAGGAAATTTTAACAGGACCGGCCCATGTTAGAATCCTTCAACAAATGGTCAAATTTAGGAAGCGGAGTTTCGAGGCCGAGGTATCAAACGTACTAAGATCCTTTCACACATCAAGCGAAAAGGTCAGTTTGCTAACCTGGTAAACTGGTAGTTTTTTCTGACCCACATAACTTCATATGCATGCATTCTGAAATCTATCGGGAATTAGATGCTGCGACGCAAAAGAAAGATTTCTTGAAGCTGTAACTTTCTCACACAGGAGATTAGACTAGACTTGTCCATCACACAAGCATCAAAACCTAGCTTTACCACACGGTTGTAATAAGGCTGCTGCTGCTGCGGTGCTCTGTGCATCAGATCAATAATTTTAGTAGTAGAAAACGGTAATTAACACCAGCGATCACCTTCCTGATCAAGCCTTTTCCTGTGCATATGCTTTCCCTATATGTACTCATTGATAATACTATAAGTTCCCTAAAACACCAGTCTATTTCAGCAATGCTAAAGAGGAGAGCTGTAATTAACCTGCAAGAAGAGGTAGAGCAGCTAGCTCAAGCAAGATGAGCAGAAGATGCATGTCCATGAAATCTCGAGAGCTCAGCGGCAGGCTGCCTGCTACTTCTTCTTCATCAGATCAGCAGGAGCATTTCTCAGGTCAGCAGCAGGAACCAGCTGAAGACGGCGGCGGCGAGATGGTGCATTTCAGCCACCCGGAGCACCGGCTGGCGCGGTTCGACTTCCCCTACCTCTTCATGTGCATGGGTTGCAAGGAGTACGGCGCCGGGCGGCGGTTCATGTGCCAGCTCTGCGGCTTCCAGCTGCACGAGTTCTGCGCGCTGGCTCCTCCGTCTCTCCATGACCACCCTTTCCATCCCAAGCACCAACACCTTCTCTTCTTCGTCAAACCAGGTACACGTGCAAAATAAGAAAAAGATAATGTACTACTCATACGCATATATAGGACAATATGATTGTGAGCGAGAGATTCTGAAAAGAAGCAGGTGGTAAGTATTCAGTTGGTTATACGAATATTTTCTAATTCATGGGTGGAGATTTAGTGATATGATTGTTTATGGAATAATATTTTTTATCCAGTGTCATTTTTTTAAAGATAAATTCATTGTTTTATTTGCACTTGTTGTCATGGTCAGCTTAAAGGCTACGGACTTTGCTATAGTTTTTGTTGAAACAAAGGTATTCAGTTGGTGAGAATTAGAAGAAGTTGATGTCACACCTTAGAATAGTAGTCAGTGTTTTAGATTTTTTTTAACCTACCAAGTCATACAATCTGAAGTTAGACTCTAAAACTGTTTGAGGGAGCTAAAGATTTCAGGACTGGCTACCAGTAAAAAAATTTCGAGCGACTGATAATTATCCAAGCTGTGAAAACTAGCCGTACGTACTAACACCCCCTTGGGAGAATATTTCTCTGCTTGTCTATTTTGGTTCTCCTTTCTACCAAACTCTTTTTTTTCTACTACGTTAGAAGTCAATGTTTTTTTGGTAGGGGGTTCCAACGCTAATGCATTACTAATAATATAGAGAAAGTGTATTCATCACTTGAAAATATTTATAATATTTTTTAAAAAATTGACAAGATAGATTAATATGAGATATATCACTATACAAATATACAAGTTTAAATTTAATTTCTATAAATTATAGAAAAACAACAAATATAAGTGAATGTATATTTATAATTAAATTTTGAATGTTTGTGAAGTGATATATCTAATGTTAATCTATCTTGTAAAAACAATTTTAATTTTATTATAAAAACAAATATAACTTGGAATGTTTGTGAAGTGATATATATAATATTAATCTATCTTATAAATTAAAGCTATTTTTTAAATTAAAGCTCATATTTTGAATGTTTTTTATAATAAAAGTTGAATTAAAAAACAACAGATATAATTAAATTTAGATTTAATTTGATTTGTTACTCTTTTATAACTTAAAGAAGTTAAATTTAATCTTAAATGTTTGTGAAGTGATATATCAAATACTAATTAATCTACATTGTAAAAAAAATATTCTTTTATAATTATTTAAATGACATGTAAAAAACGAGAAGACGTTATCTCGTGGATAAAAATCCATCACCGTACTAATGTGCATATACGAGCATACCTATACAGTTGATAGGTAGTAAGAAATTTCCAGGTGATCGATGTGGATGTGTTTTTTTAAGGTGGGTTCCTGCGCTGCAAGTGCGACATCTGCGGCAAGTCGGTGAAGGGCTTCTCGTTCCGGTGCGCGTCGTGCAGCTTCGCCATGCACCCGTGCTGCGCGGCGATGGCGCGGAGGATGGACCTGCCAGTGGCGCACGAGCACCCGCTGATGCTGGCGCCGTCGCCGCCGCCGCCGGCGACGCCGACGGAGGGCGGGGGCGTTGTGGGGACGAGCTTCGTGTGCCAGATGTGCCGGCGGTGGCGGCGGTCGGCGGGGCAGTACGTGTACCAGTGCATGCCGTGCGGGTACTACCTCCACGCCCGGTGCGCCAAGGACGTGGTGAACGGGCTGTACGTGCACGGCGTCGCGCCGCCGGAGAAGGGGAACGCGCTCGCCGCCGTCGCCAAGGTCACCATCAACGCGCTGTTCAGCGTCATCGGCGGCCTCATCGAGGGCATCGGGGAGGGGATCGGCGAGGCCTTCGTCGAGAACATCGGGAGGAGCCGAGGCAGAAGCTTCAGATAAACAAAACCGAGTACTAACTAGTGACAGATACTCCAGTTTCCACATAATGGTGTGTCTTTTTCTTTTCTCTTTACGACGATAAAAATGGTTTACATGTTCTGTCTCTGCCACGAGACATACGGATACAGCCAATAAAACTATAATAGAGATACGGCGTGTCTAAAGACATAACACATATACTGTATACTAGAAGGCTTGAATGATAGGTGTACTTGAGTCCAATATGTCTGTAGCACACTGATCGAGCAAATGCAGTGTGTTCGGCTTGGGCTTCTCCATGTAGAATAAACAGTTCGCTTGTCTCTTGATTTCCATTACACCATGTATGCATGGTAGCATGGACCATCACGACCGGTGTCTCGTAAACCGGCAGCAAAGCGAGGTGTGAGCTTCCAATACCACGCGGCTTGCGCGGCCGTTTGTTTGGTCCTCCTCATCCGAAGTTCCCAACAGCGGCAACCGATCGAGGCCCTGACGTTTGCCGTTCAGATCTTCATCAGGCAAACTCTCTGAGAGAGAGGAGGGAGCAGAGACTACTATCACTCAATATATCTATGCTTGTTGCAACTTGCGAGCTAATAGCTATTTTCATCTGGCAGCAGCAACGGGGCCATGTGACTTGCCGGATCCAAATGGGTTTCGTGCATTGCACCTGCCCATCTTAACCACATACATGTGCATTGCCACTGCTTCTCCTGTAGTAGCTCACCTGATCTGCCTCTTGCTGCATCTGATCATCGCGAGTCTGACACTGATCTGCCTCTTGCTGCATCTGATCATCGTGAGACTGACACCGGATGTGTTGGGTACTGAGACCGAGTGCAGAACCAAACATGCGACCGCTGCGTTTCGCTGGGATTTCCTGATCGGATCAGGGCCAAACATATCGCTAGCCTCGGTTGTGAAGTACAGAATGACAGCTTACAAGGCCTCGAAATATTCGCTTCATCTGGAAATGAAATTGAACAACTGAACACCTCCTAATACGGTAATACACACCGGTAAAAAGGATCAGCATTTGGTAAAAGGAAATTTATTAAAGGAAAACATAAAAACTCTACCCATACAGTTGCACCACCACCAACACGAATTATAAAGAACCGCCCTGAACAACAGCATCTTTTTACAGGAACATCACCGACTTTCACCAGGGCAAGATTAAAATAAAAAAGATTAGACGAAAAAACGAATTAGCTAGTTACAAAGCTGAAACTGTAGTACAAGCATCTCGAGGCAGTAACTGACAGAAAGATCCCGCAGCTGCCGACGACGCGCCCAAGGGATGTGAACTGTAATGCAAGCTTGCTTTGGACAAAACCCAGGGATAGAAGAATGCCCATCGACCGGAGTTAGCGACTTTGTAGAAGAGCAATAGTAAACATCAATAAATGAATAGGCCACATATACCACCAACGGCTTCCTCCGCCTGGTAAATATGGCCACTCAACTCTACTAAGTAGAGGCACCCGTTAGCCTGATGGGTTCTTGTCTTTTTTTTTTCTTCCTTTTTTTCTACCTCGAGCATGCCACATGGAATCAGCATGTGAAGCTCTTGGGTGTCCACTTCCAGTCTCTCTCTCCAACGGGTACAAGAAGACAATTAGACAGTAGTTAACATTACGGGGTTTTGTCCATTTCCAAAGCAATGATCCAAATGATACGCTCAAGAGGCGACCTTGGACATATCTTTGCTGGATCTGTTGTATTTCATGTGGCTCTGGACCAAATGGCCTGCAGCTTGAGCAGAGATGAGGGACAACTCCCCAGCAAGGACAGCGCCAGCCACAACGGCGGCCAGGAGCCTCGCATTTGATCCTGGGGATTCCCTGTTTGCGCCTTTCACGCCAAGTAGGTCCAAGCAAGCAGACTGAGAGGCCAGCTGTGTGCCTCCACCAACCGTGCCCACCTGCATTTTGGTTATCACAGAAGACCTCATCAATTTATATATAATTGGAGAACATAAGATAAATAATATTGCAAGTATTCCCTACAGCCATTAGATGCCTTTCTAAGCAAAAGCAAACACAACATTACAAGATTAAGCCATTAACAAAACAGTTGAGAGCTGTTGATCTAGACAGCATTTGTTGATTACAACAAGAGCAAGTTGACACTGGACAGCAAATGGAAGGAGTGCTTGTACTTTCTTTTCTCTAAAAACATCTGATGAAAGTTATGACTACCAACTGTCCAAGAACGATGATATATTAGCATCGTTAAAGACAAAAGAGTTTATTTGACAGAACATGTACTAGCTAAACAAAATTATGCAAATGATATGGTTCTGACATAGTACTTCCTAGCTAGCATAGTGGTTTTTCCATATAAATTTCAAGGTAATTTGTGAGCAAGTTTTACTTGCATACTTGCTCCTTGATGGAGTCAAAACATAATACTAAAGAAGGGCATCTGCTGAGCAAAAAAAATACAAAATAATAACCTATATCACAAAGGACATCAAATTGTTTTGAACATTCACTAGCTTTCCACAGGAGACATAGATGACAGATGTCAACTAATCAGGGACCACAATGCATGTTCCTAAAGGCGCTATGCCCTAGTTGTGTGACAGGTGCTGCCTAGCACCTAATCTCTTACTAGTCAGACTAGGCGGGATGGTGAAGCTTAGCGCAAGGCACTGCCTTTCAGTAGTGTGAGAAAAACAAATAGTACTTGGTAAAGATTACTCAGTAATCAATACAAATTCTAAAGCATACAAGCTAAGAAAAATAGGAAGAAAGTGAGGCTAAAGGACAATATTGTTTCATACCTCAATTGATGGCATAGTAACGGAGATGTGAAGATCTTTGCCATCATTTACAGCCTCCAACATTGTTATGCACTGGGAGCTTTCTACATTCTGTGCAGGATCCTGACCGGTTGCAATAAAGATGGCTGTTACAATGTTGCTTGCATGGGCATTGAAACCACCCAGAGCCCCAGCAACAGCTGAGCCAGCAAGGTTCTTGATGACGTTCAATTCTACTAGTGACTGAACATTGGTCTTGAGAACCTTTTTCACAACTTCCTCTTTGATTACTGCCTCACAAACCACAGACTTTCCACGCCCCTCAATCCAATTTACAGCAGCTGACTTTTTGTCAGAACAGAAGTTACCTGTTTGTATAAGGATATAAGTTTAGGAAATTATAAAGCATGAAAAACGTATGGCAAGATTTACAAAGTTATTATGTTATGATGTACACAAGATATAGTTGTATGGCTAACTCAGGGGGGCATATCTGGTTCTAATCATCAATAGATCACCTAAGCTACTAACTTGCTATCAGAAGGTGATCGCGGGCGTAATTAACAGTACTGCTTTATGATGACTTGATGAGCACAATAGGTTCCAAAGAGCAAAGAAACACCACTCATAGGATTTTCTGACATAGTATCTCTGGAGATTCTCTCGCAATAAGAATCAGTTTAAATTTTAGTATTTTACAGATGGCAGCCAAGCCTGTGCAGTCAAAAATCAGGATAAGAATATTGCTTGTGTTCTGTTGAAAATTGAGTAAATGTAGTATGCAAATGAAGGATGTGTTGGCTTCGTCAAACATATTTTATGGGCATCTTCTCATCAATTGAAAGTACTAGCACTAGAACTATCAACAGCTGACAGGTGGAGGAATATGGCAAAAAGGTAAAAACCACAAAATTAATAAGAATGATCAACATCAGTTTAGATCAAGTGCAGACATCAAAGGAAGATTTGCAGTTCAACAAATCATTTTCACAACTCCCCTCTCACTTTTGTTGTGCATAACAAGCAGGTGTGCCTAGATTTGAGACCTAACCATCTATCTTGCCCAGTTAGTTCATGACTGTCTGGCTGAAAAGTTCTCTTCTTTGTTAATAATCGATTAAGCTTTTGGGAAACTTTTCAGCGGTGGTTTACGATGAGCACATGCAATCCACCAATCGGTTATGTTCATTGTTGTGCTTCCATAGTTAGCCACCATCTCTATTAAAGTTATTTGAACGCTATCTAAAGTCTATATGCTACGCACCGTTGAAAGGAGAACTAGTCAATCGACATGCCGACAAGAGAACAAGCCGGCGTGCGACTGCAGACTAATAAACTTCAAAAGTAAAGCAAGTATACTGGTTTATGATATGGCTTAAAAACCTGATATGCTGATGACATCCATGTCGGGGAAGTCATCTTGAAGGTAGTCCAGCACGTTCTGAACGCCCTTGGACACCATGTTCATCCCCATGGCATCCCCTGTGCTGCAGCTGAACCTCATGTAGAGGTTCCTCCCGGCCACTGCGCACTTCACTCCCTGCAGCCTAGCGAATCTGCTCGATCTGCAGAAATATTTCCCCAAATTAGCTATATTATAATACCATCCTCCCTTAAAATTTGTGAAAAAAAATGTAAAATAGTACGAGAAAATTATAGGTTGAATGAAATTGATGTCTTGATGGGGACTGACGCCACAGACGTGTTATCCAACACACAAGAACCACACTGTCTAAATGTCAATTTGCTATGCGCGTGGAGCATAGAGTGAAAGGGACAAGAGGGCATTGTAGTGGAATGTGTCCTTTATACCTATTGAAGACCATGGCCAGAGTGTCAAAGTTGGCCGGATTCTCCAAAAAGCCCTTGAGCTCGGCGGCGCGGCGAGCGGATGGGAACCGAGCCACGGGGGCGCGCGTCATCCCGTCCTGGAGCACGACGCTGGTGGCGCCGCCGGACTCCGCAATGGCTTTGCACCCGCGGTTCGTGCTGGCGACGAGGCAGCCCTCGGTGGTGGCCATCGGGACGTAGAACCGTTCGCCGTCGAGCACGAGCGGGCCAGCGACGCCCACCGGCAGCTGGACGTAACCCACCGGAAGCTCGCAGCACTGCCCGAGGATGGAGGCGTAGTCGAAGCCGTCGAGAGGGAGGCCCTTGATCTCCCTCCCCGTGGTCCGCCGCAGCGCCTCGCGGCGGATCCCGGCGGCGCGGCGGCAGTCGCCCAGCCTGGTCTCCAGCACGTACGATGGGATCTTCCCCGCCACGACCTCGGCCACGATTTCCTCGTCCTCCTCCGGCATTTTCTCCGGGGCGGCGCCGGCGCTCCCCAGCAGCGAGCACGGCGGCGGCGGGGGAGCCTGTGCGGCGGCGGCGGCGCGGGAGTCGATCAGGAAGTCCTCCTCCTCGTCGTCGCTGTTGGAGACGACGGACTGCACGAAGGCGATGCCAAAGAAGCTGAGGAGGTAGATGAGCGAGGCGACGAGGCCGCAGATGGCGAAGATCTCGGCGAGCCCCACCACGTGGAGCGGCGTCGACGTGCGGATCTTCTCCCGCCACCGCCGCATCAGGTAGGCCAGCGACGCCGCGAAGAGCGCCGAGAAGATGAGGTTCGTGTGCCGGATCGGCAGCGGGAGCGCGTCCCCGGCCTGCACCCTCCTCGCCCTCTCCCCCTGCTGCTGCTTTCCCCGCCGCGGCGGCGGCGGCGGCGGCGGCGGCACCCGGCGGCGGCCCTCCACAGCCATCGGCGCGGCGAGGCTCGTCGGAGCAGGGGGGGAGACTCCGGCGGGGGTTTGGGGATTGAGATGAGATCCGGGTGCGGCTTGCTTCGGACTCGAGCCCATTTATAATGCCGTCTCCGGGTTCGGAATGGCTCTATGACAGTCTGGTCCCACCACGACCGCGTAGGTGGGGCCACGTTCCCTGCTGTCCTCGGTTGGCTTTCTTTTCTTTTCTTTTAGTTTCCACTTCTTAAAACACTACTACTGCTTTGTTTTGCTACGTATACTTCATAAAAAAATAATAAATACCATCTCCTTTCTAAAACATAACAATTTTGGCTATGTAATCCTTACGTCCTTAAAAAAAACAAATTTATATATGAATTTAAACATAACCAATGTACAGATTTATCTATAAAAGATAACTATGTCTAGATTTATATATAAAAGATGTATATTTTTTTTAAGACGGACAAAGTATATAAATAAGTTTATATCTAGATACATCGATAAAAGTTGTTATATTCTAAATGAAGGTAGTAACTATTTTGGTAATGCTTGCATACTTATTTGTTGGTTTATCACCAACCAAAATTTAAATGTTAAAACATAATTTTAGATTTGGTTTTTATTTTTTTCCTATTGTAGTCTATTGTTTTCAGCTGTGGATTTTATAGACCATTAATAATACAAATAAATATAACTTTTTTACCTAAAATTAACTTTTGATCTCATCGTTCATTTTTAATGGTTTATCACCCATAGCTCGACCAATAAGAACCTATTTGATATTTTGATGACAAATCAAACCCATATAGGCAAAACTTATGTACCGTAGAATTTATCCTCTAATAAAATTTAATAGCAAACCAAACATCCATGTGGTATTATTGAAATTATAAATTTTGGTTAGATAAAAATTGGCTTGAATCCAAGCCAACCCGTAAAATTATCGAAATTTGGTCAATTCAACGACAAACAAACTTAATTCCCTACGGACTAGATGAATTGCCGATTGTCTCAGACTGCTGCTTGTATAATTGGCCAAAACGGAAAAATAAACCGTGGCATAACCTCTGAAAACGGTCGGAAAACATGCTTAACCGTTTCTTTTGATCTCCGAAGGAGACGGAGGATTGCACTCCACTTAACTAAAGAGAACCAGATTAGCATAGTTTAGGTTAAATACCCAAATTTAAAGATTAAGAGCTAAATAAACTTTCCAAACGAAACCGTAGTTCCCCATTCCTTCTCTGGGTTACCGTTGGGTTGATGGTTTTTGTGCAGTTTGTGATCTGTTTCTCTTTTCCTTTTTATCCTAGCAGTTTCTTCTTCTTCTTTTTCTTTTTCCCCTTCTAGTGCCATTGCTGGAACTGCTGCTACCCACGTAGTCGTGTTACGTGGTTTGCAAGGGCTACGCGCCTGTGTTGCTGTGCACACGTCGCTGTGAGGTAGGCAACCGATGGCTCCAGTGCTGCAACGACGTGTTGGGTTAGAGGATTATAGGGCTAAAGATATCTTATATTTCTCCAAATTGGTAGTAGCATTAGTGAATTTATATTGTCATCGAGGCAACAAAATAACAAGATTTGTTATGAATGTAGAGAGCTACTAGCTACTCTCTAGTCTCAAAGTAAACCAATTCCTATATTTATAACTAGGAATTGATTTTTTTTGATAAAGTGTGTGTATATTTTAGAATGAAGGGAGTAGTGTGGAAAAGGCTATGTGTTGGAACATAATTGTATACCATATATATATACAAGGTTTGTCCTTATATTACAAAAAGAAAAACATAGTGTTGTTGTTGTTGCGTGGACGGTAAGTGTGAAAATTAATTTCCATGCATTAAGATAAAAGGTTGTCATGATCTTTTGAGATGACAAAATGAACTTCTGAAAACAAATTTAAGATGTATTGTCAAATTTTAAACAAAACTACAATTACGTGACGAATATAGAAATTATCATAATTTTCATCGACAAAATTGATTTCCATTTAGAGATAGTATAGTCAAAATTGTTAAAGGTTAATGAAGAGATAAAGATAGGTACGGTCTAATGGAGTTAAGAATAGTACTGTTTATGACATTTGCTTTGCAATTATTATTCTATATCATTACTTCAAAATAACTCATTCTATATTGGGACAGTTGCAACTTTTGTGATATTGTCAACTTTGAAACAAAACTTCGATTACGAGACAAAGATGGAAATTAACGCCATCGTCGAAATACATGCAAAATTGTCAATCCAATAAAGATAGTTGTACCATCAAATGTAATTAAGAACAGTACTGTTTATGATATTTGCTTTTCAATTATTTTATATAATTGCTTCAAAATAATTCATTCTATATCGAGACAACTCACTAGTACAGATTCTCTCATCTGTGACGGGCTCTCACATGCTTGGACTTCGTGGGCCATCAGAACGAAGTCATCTCAATCGGGCCAAAATTAACACCGTTATAGATGTACTCGTTCGAGGTGCATATACCTATAGCCCGTCATCGATGACACTCATATGTGACGGGCACAAGGTTAGGCCCGATTGAGATTATCTTCACTATCTCAATCGGGCCCAAGTATAAAGCCCGTCACAGATGAGTGTCATCGGTGACGGGCTTCAAATAAGACCCGATTGAGATTCGTTTAAACGCCCATCACCAATGATACATATCGATGACGGGTTTTCTTTTACTCCCGTAAGATATAACTGTGCGCCCGTTAGAGATATCATTTATTTGGCCCGATTGAGATATATTTTTCACACTATAAATACTCCACTCGACTGTTGTTTGAAGTTATCCCACTGTTGACTATTTTGGTGGGAGGTTGAAGGGGACGAATTTTTGTATTTTTTCAAAGAAAAATAGAAAAATCTTAAAGTAAGTAGTACTTATTAATTTAATTTAGTAGTACTTATCTCATGAGATGTTAACTAATATTTTGTTCATTTTTGCAGCGATGGATCGAAGTTGGATGTATGCGACTACTTTCAAATGTCATTGCAAGGAGTATAGAGATGACGTATTAAGTTTTATGAACGCTACGGAGGAGGATAGGAAAAGAAAAAACAGCAAATACATGTGTTGTCCATGTAAAGATTGCAAGAATGAGAATATGTTTGAAAGCAGAGTGGACGTACACTCTCACTTGATACAACGGGGATTCATGAAGGGCTACACATGTTGGGTGAAGCATGGAGAGCAAGAATCGGGAAGTGGTGCAGTTGCAGACAGGAGTGGTGCAAACAATCATGAAGAAGGAGATGAAGATGAGCATGATATGTTTATACCATCTCCATTGGGCGGTGAAATGGTTGATGTGGATCCTGATCTGTTGCAAGACATGTTACGTGACGTTGAGGATCCAACTTACAACGAGAGAGATTCCATGAAGTTTAGTAGGTTGGTCAGTGACTCGGAGACACCTCTATACGCCGGATGCAAGCCAAAACACACCAAATTATCAGCTACCTTGGACCTAATGAAGCTAAAGGCAAGTAGTGGATGGACAGACAAGAGTTTCACAGATCTTTTGGGAATATTGAAGGTCATGCTTCTTGAAGAGAACACATTGCTCGAAACGACATATGAAGCAAAGCAGGTTCTGTGTCCCCTGCAGTTAGAGGTCCGTAGAATTCGCACTTGTCTTAACAACTGCATATTATACCACAAGCAATATGCGGATTTAGATGTTTGTCCTGTTTGCAAGGCTTCTCGATACAAGCGAAAGAAAAGTGCGAGGGAGGGAAAGAAGTCAAAGCGGGGTGGTCTGGCGAAGGTTGTGTGATATCTACCTATCATTGATCGTTTCAAGAGAATATTTGCTAACCCCAAGGAAGCAAAGTTAGTACGTTGGCATGCCTCAGAGAGAAGGAATAACGGTTTGCTAAGACACCCTGCGGATTCGATTCAATAGAGGAATATCGATCGAAAGCACAAAGACTTTGTTGCCGACCCCAGAAACATGAGGATATATTTGTGTACGGATGACATGAATCCTTTCGGAGACATGAGCAGTTCTCGCAGCACTTGGCCAGTTCTTATTGCAAACTATAACCTCCCACCATGGTTGTGATTCAGAAGGAAATATATTATGTTGTGCTTGTTAATCCAAGGTCCAAAATAACCCGGTAATGATATCGATGTGTTCTTGGAGCCTGTTATCGATGATCTTGAGATTCTCTGGAAAGAAGGTGTGGAAACTTGGGATGCATATGGTCAGGAGAACTTCAACCTACGAGTTCTATTGTTCTGCACCATTAATGATTATCCCGCACTCGGTAATCTTTCTGAACAAACCGTGAAAGGAAAGAAGATTTGCACTGACTGTATGGAACATACACGCAGCAGGTGGCTGAAGAAGTCAAGAAAGATGGTTTACATGGTTCATAGGAGATGGCTCCCACTACGTCATGCCTTTAGAAGAAAGAAGAAAATTTTCAACGGTAAGAGAGAACTTGGGTCTGCTCCCAAGGATTTGTCTGGAGATCAGGTGCACGACATGGTGAAGGACATTACTAATGAGTTTGGAAAGAAAAGAAAACGTAGCAAGGCAAATGATAAGGGTACGTGGAAGAAAAAATCCATATTTTGACGGCTACCTTACTGGAAAGATGTCGAGGTCCGTCATTGCATTGATCTAATGCGCATAAAGAAGAATGTGTGTGATAGTTTGATCGGGCTATTGCTGAATATGCCTAGGAAGACAAGGGACGGGTTGAATGCGCGCCTAGATCTACAGGAGATGAACATTTGCAGTGAACTTCAACCTGTTAGGGATGAAGAGACAGGAAGAGTGTACCTCCCGCCAGTGTGCCACACATTGTTGAAGGATGAGAAGATCGTAATGCTATCATGTCTGGCAGATATTAAAGTTCCTTCGAGCTATTCAGCAAGGATCAGTAAGTACGTTAAACTGGAGGATCTAAAACTAGTTGGAATGAAGTCTCACGATTGCCATGTGCTAATCACACAGATCTTGCTAGTTGCTATCAGAGGCATTCTACCACCCAAAGTCTGTCACACGATCCAACAACTTTGTGCCTTCTTCAATGCAATCGGTCAGAAGATTATAGATCCCGAAGATCTAGATGGGTTGCAGGCCGATATTGTCAATACCCTGTGTCACTTGGAGATGTATTTTTCACTGTCTTTCTTCGCTATCATGGTTCATCTCCCTGTTCATCTAGTGAAGCAAACAAAAATATGTGGCCCAGCTTTTCTAAGAGAGATGTACCCGTTTGAGAGATACGTGCGAGTTCTTAAGTCGTATGTTCGAAATAGAGCAAAACCGGAGGGAAGCATCATTGAAGGGTACACAACGGAGGAGGTTCTTGAGTTCTGCGTTGATTACATGGCCGAGACTGATCCTATCAGAGTTCCTGCGTCTCGCCACGAAGGAAGGTTGGCAGGTGTTGACACAACAGGCAGAAAAAGAATTATTCCCGATCAAACTTCCTATGCGCAGGTTCATTTCGCTGTGCTGCAATATATGGCTGAAGTAACCCCATACTTTGAGGAGCATTTAGCGAAGGTCCGGCAGGAGAACATGGGTCGATCAGATATGTGGATCAACAGAGAACACAGTACTCGCTTCAACGAATAGTTCAAGAATCTGATCGCACGGTCGACCAATGGCCCAAGTGAGACAGTTCGCAGGTTGGCAAGGGGCCCATGTTGGGATGCTGACACATGGCAAGGGTACGATATCAATGGGTACACATTTTACACCGTCACACAAGATGAGAAAAGCACAGTTCAAAACAGTGGAGTCCGTATAGATGCATATCAGGATCAAGCTGGATTGAACATATACTATGGTCGCATAGAGCAGATCTAGGAGCTGAACTACATGAACTTCAAAGTCCCTTTGTTTCGTTGCAGTTGGGTGAATATTCGCACTGGTGTCAAAGTCGACAAGGAAGGATTCATTTTAGTGGATCTGGCCAAGGTTGGATACGCCGACGAACCATTCGTCCTAGCGAAGCAGGTCGAGCAGATTTTCTACATAAAAAACCCCGCAAACAAGAAGCTGCACGTCGTTAGGGATGGCAAGCGAAGAATTGTTGGGCTTGACAACGTCGTCGATGAAGAAGAATACAACCAGAATCTTCATGTGACACCTCAGATCGCCCATGAAGATGATCCCGAAGACAATGTGGCATACGCTCGTTCAGACCATTCGGAAGGCATATCCTTGTAAATGAAGTGTTTGTAATTTGCAAATTGTTATAAGTAATGAAATATTTTGTTTCAAGCCATTCCAATAACTTAAACCATGTTTAATAAGGCATTTGTTAATTACACGTGACTATTATAATTTAATAACAATTTTATACTATTTTAACAAGGCATATTTTAATTACATATGATTTTTAAAATTTAATAGCAATTTTACACTATTTAAAAAAGTGATTTGTTATTTATATGTGATAAATCAAATGTAATAGCAATTTTAAATATCTTTTTTAAATATCATTTCAATGATTTTATAAATGATTATAAATATCAGTTAATTATAAATGATTTTTATAACTTAAATATCATTTTTAAATATAATTAGTAAGGAATATTTTAATTTTATAGTGGGATGAGCTCATCTCTATCGGGCATATAGCCTATGCCTGTCACAGATGACGCAATCTCTATCGGGCATGTCACTTGCGCCCGTCACGGATGTGTTTCATCCATTTCGGGCATTATACTTGTGCCCGTCACGGATGTGTTTCATCCGTATTGGGCGTTGTACTTGTGCCCGATGGTGATGACCTATGACTAGGTTTTCTCCAGATCCAGATCTCACTCTCAGTCTCACTCACTCTCTGTCCTGACGCCTTCACGCCGCCGCCTCCTCCTTGACGCCGCCACTGCCTCCTCGCCGCCGTCGTTCTCCTCCTCGACGCCGCCGCCTCCTCGCCGCCGCCATCCTCCTCCTCGACGCCGCCTTCCTCCTCCTCTATGCCACCGCCGCCTCACCGACCGCCGCCAGTATGAAATTAGTATGAATTAGTGTATGAAATTAGTATGAATTAGTGTATGAATCAGTATAAAACTAGTATGAAATTAGTATGAATTTGTATGAATTTAGTGTCAAATTTGTATGAATTAGTATTAAATTGGAATGAATTTAGTATGAATTATTATTAAATTGGAATGAAATTAGTATGAATTAGTATAAAATTTGTATGAATTTAGTATGAATTTTCCATGAATTAGTGTAAAATTTGTATGAACTTTTCCATGACTTAGTATAAAATTAGTATGAATTTAGTATGAATTAGTATAAAATTTGTATGAATTTAGTATGAATTTTGGTAATAGTTTTTATAATTTTCATACAATAGAAAAAAATATGTATGCTCCTGCTAGAAGTGAATTGTTTGTTATCATTTTCTTTTTAAAAAAAACTGTAGAATTCCATGTATAACTAGGAAGCAATCTCGGAAGAATTCTAAATATTTAGAAGTGATTCTAAATATTTTTTATATTAAGTTTCGTACCCATGTGCCCATGTCTCCTCGACGCATCAAATCATGGGATTAAATGTAAAGATAAAATTATGCCAAAATTAAGTTAGAGCTACCCAGTGCGTTTTCCTGCGTGTTATATTTCTTAGCCTCTTGTTAATGTCACGTCGACATTGTATACTACAATGGTGGAGAATTCTCGAATCAGATGTAATATACGGTTTATTTGTCACATTAATCAAGATATACATGTGTAGCACACCTTTTTTGAACTTTCTTGTCGTACAACAGTTATATAGAAAATGTTGCAGCAAGGCGAACCCATGTCAGTGACTACTAGTGGGACAACATCGAGCAAGACTCCTAGGATCCAGAATAAAATTCCTAAGGAAGTATACACCATAACAGAGGTGGACGATCTGGGATTTCCGATGGCTCCTGCGAAAGCTGTCAAAAAGCTCTCAACGATATGCGGAGTCCTAGGGAGGCGGAACTTCACCATTTTGAAGGACCACATCGATCTAGTCCCACAGGTAGAAAAAGATGAGGCCTAGAAGCAGTTCAAGGAAAGCTTCGAATACCCCCAGAGGCCGAGGCAAGACTCAAGCGGTAGGCTATCCGTAAGATGGGAAACTTGTGGAAAAATTTTAAGACCACGCTGGTCACCGACTACGTCCTCAACCCCGTCCAGCCAGAATCATTTGGGAGGTACCCATTCGTCTCCCGGGTCGTGTGGGAAGAGTTCCATGCCGCAAAATCAACCCCTGAGTCTTGGGCAAAAAGCGAGGCCTATAGGGAGTTGCAGGCAAAAAACCTTCACCCGCACTGGCTTGGCACCGGAGGTTACGCCGGGAAGCTGCAGGAATGGGTCAAGGAGGATGAAACTGCTACAGAATCTAACACGCCACCAGTTCTTGGTGATATCTCGACCACGCGAGCAAGGAACTGGGCAAGGGCAAGGGTGAAGAAGAATAGTGATGGAACACTTACGTTCCCAAATCCCGAAGATCAAGCGGTGTACCAGAAAATCATAAGTACAACACGTAGAGTATGTTTCGTTAGGTTGTATCGTACTCTTGATTTAATTCGTCATAATTGTACCGCAGGTCAACCTAACTGCTGAGAGACAGGCCTCCCAAGAGGTTTGCTCACAAAGACGCGAGGATGACATCCTCACGAAAGCGTTGGGAACCGAAGAACACCGTGGACGGACAAGGAGCATTGGCTCCAATATTCCATGGAAGCTTGCGTTTCCCAAATACACGTGGCAGTATAGGAAGCACAAGCTTTCAAAGGCGCAAAAAGATGCACGCCATAAGGAACAACTTCGGGAGGAGATTAGAAACGAGCTTCGAGAAGAGTTCGATGAGAAGTTGTTACAAGTGGAGGCTCGGGTGGAGGCACGCTTCAAGGAAAGCGAGCTTACTGCCGCTTCCATAGTAAAAACGAGCCCCACGTAGCTGCGCATCAACTGAGGCGGCGGCACAAGAACCACCAACCCCCATTGCGGTGGACCACATAACGGTAAAACCAAAAAAAACGTATATGTTGTCTTAGCACCACAGTACATTATAACATATTATAAGGATACATATGAATCTATTGCAGGAACCCACATCGTGCACCCTAGTCGTTAGGGTGACACATGCATTTACAATTCCTGCCGCAGAGGGTCTTGCGTTCAAGCCTACGCGGGAGACCCGAGTGCATGGGGGGCAGCTACTACCCGGCAATGCCAAAGTTCAAGTGGACATGGTGAAGCCCGATTGGGTTGGCTTCACTCTCCCGCACCCACCAAATGACGAGATTTTGACCCTTGGAGCTGCACATGGAACCTTTATCCAATGGCCCAAGCGCAACATTCAGATCAATATAACTCCTAGGCCAGCACCAAGTGCTCGTCCGCCGCCGCCGCGTCCCCTCCAACTCTTGTATATGTCCCTCCTGCCGTTGAAGAAGGAGATCAAGATCTCCAATTGCAGTATGATACAGATTTTGGGGATGACGATATGAAGGTCAACAACAGAGCGCACCTCCCCCCAGTCTCAAAAAAAGAAAGAGGGCGACATCTTCTCCACCCAAACTTGGAACATGCAAAAGAGCTGCTGGAAGGGGGAAAGGAAGAGGAAATGTGGAAGGGCCGCTTCTGGCTCCGAAGAAGCTAGATCTTGGCAAGGCGCCATCAGCTCCTCCTAAGTCTCCGGCCGAATTCACATTAGGCATGCCATTGGTCGGAGATGACGCCTTATCGAAGATGGGCCCTGCATGCAAGGAGTTGCACGGATACTACATGGAGAGGTCCAACGCAAGAAGGAAGCATAGAGAGACCTCCATGACAGGCCACCACGATAGACAGCCATTCCTCGGCCCTGAAGCCTTCATCGCCGTAGACTTTAAAGATCTATGGGATCTCTACAGGGTGCGAGCGGTCGACACCAACCTCCTTAAGTGCTACTCCTTGTAAGTATTCTTGCGTACGAGATATGGTAATAACTATCCATATATTACGTTTACCCGGATTCTTGTCTTGCTTCTAGGTTAACTTGGAAGCATGTCTATCGTAATGCACCCCATGTTGCCTTACTCGATCCAGCTGTCGTCAACGAGACAACTATGAACTACGATCGAGCCAGCATGGTAGAATATATCAAGGACTGCTTATGGTCCCGTCAAGACAAGGACTTCATTATGTGTATCTACTCTGAACAGTAAGCGTGTACCCTACTTAGAATCAAATGTGCGACGCGTATAGCTTTAGTATTTAACTTGTAATTTATTAATGTCGCAGTCGTCATTGGATTCTTCTGGTCATAGCGCTGAAGTGGAGTTTGGTATACTACCTTAACTCCAATATCAAAAAAGACATATACGATTGGTTGGCGATCGAAGCTGCCTTGAACGACGCCTGGGACCAATACGTGGCAAAAGGCGGGAGGCATAAGGAAGGGCATCCCACACTCGATCACAAAAAAGACTTCCCAATACGTAAACAAGTTGGCGACCAGTGTGGGTTCCACGTCTGCCATAAATGAGGAGCCTCACAGACAAGGTGACATTGCTCGACCTTGAGGTGTGTGCTTCAATTGTTTATATACATTAGAGAGGAGATAACACAATTTGTCGGTGACATGGGACCGGGGGTGTCATGACTAGAGGCTTGGGTAGCCGCGGTCCTCCACGTGTCCCGACCCCCTCGGGGGGGTCGGGCCCGGGGGTGACGTGGCCGCCCCTTCCTCTGTCTCCCCGAGGGGTCGGGCCGCTCCCGTTTCGGCCCCGAGGGCTGGGGCGCCCCGACCCCCCGTGATCTTGGCGCCACGTGTGCGGGTTAGGTGAGCACAACAGGGCTCACCTAACCGCATTTATAGCGGATCAGGCGAGCGCACCACGCTGCATTTAATGCGGCGCAGCGCACGCTTATCCGGTCCGTGACCGGTCGCGGTGTGTGACCGGTCACAGACCGGTCAGATCGCGGGTTAGGTGGCGACAGGCGGCCGATGGCACGCCTCGCCCCGTCCCGTCGGAATGATGAGAGCCTCCTGGCTCTCGTCCCTAGCCGGAGCCGGCGTGCTAGCTCCTGGAGTTGGTATGTCAGTCCCGGTCAGATCCAATCCAGATTTCAGCGCAGGCGTGGCGAGGAAGTCGCCGGCCATTGAATGAAGGTTGAAACGGGCGTCCACCGGAGAGCTGGCGAGCGGGGCAGAAGGCGTGCACCGTGCTTGTCAGAAGTCACTTCCGGCTGTAGACCAGCCCTGATTGTAAAAAGAATGTTTCTTTTCTTAGGCAACTTGAGGCCCATGTGGTGACCCCGGATCAGATAAAAGGAGGCCCAGGCCTAGGAAAAAGAGGAGGGAGAGGACTCCGGCGAGTGCGTTGGGGATAGATTTCCCTTTGTATTGTTGGAGACCCTCAGATCCACCAGAACACAGGAGTAGGGTGTTACGCTTCCCAGCGGCCCGAACCTGTCTACGTCACCCGCGTCTTGCGTGTTTTCACTCTCGCTGACGTTCTTTAGATCGAGGGCGAAGAACCTCACTTAGCGCCCCCGACCGAACCGGCAAAGGGGGGCCCGCGCGGTCTCCCGGTGAGGAGTTTCACGCTCCGTCACAATTCATACTACATGTAGACTAACTTTCCAAGTATGTAGACTAACTTGGCGTCTCACATGCAAGAAAAACTTTCAACGATTCCGGAAAACAACTTTGATATCATTAGAGAGGAGATAGCACAATTCATACTAGATGATCTCTTGTCACCCAAAGGAATGTTTAGAGTCAAGTCCTATCTAGCTCGTCTCTGAATGGTTGAACATTTACAATGCTTGCGATAAACATTTGCTTTATGTAAATATTCTTTGTAATACAATTCTGCACGATGTTCTGTATATACTTGCATTTTTAATTACATATAAACTTGTTCCAATTTATAACTCAGTTTTACATGTTTTGATGCAAGTCGGCGGTTTGGATAGCAAAAAAGGATGTGAATGACTTATATATATGAATGGGTCTATGGATGTGAATGTATATATGTTTGATTTTGTGAATTGCCTGTGCTGTGATAGAATATGTGATTGGACTGAAATATTGACTGAATATGTGATGGAATATGTGATTATGCTGGGAATGGGGTTGCTGGGAATGGGACTATATATATATATGCTTCTGTCATTTTTGCAGCGGGTATGGCTAGCAAAGGCCTCAGGCTAGCCAAAAAAATAAATTTTATTTTTTTTGCTAACATACTCATCCCTGACGGGCATTTTAAAAATGTCTGAAAGAGATATTAATCCGTGACGGGCTCGAAACAAAGACCGATAGGGATATAGTCATCACTGACGGGCTCTTAATTTAAGCCCGATAGAGATAAGTCATCCGAATCAGGACTATTTTGACTCAATAGGTGGGTCAAACCTATCGGTGACGGGCTGTTCTAAAAGGCCCGTTAGAGATGGTTAGTCATCGATGACAGGCTTAGTAGTTTGCCCGATTGAGATTAGTCATCCGTGACGGGCTCCTACCTAATCTGGTTTGACTTGTATTGCTTGGGCAATCTTATCTGTGATGGGCTACAATTTTAGACCCGATTGAGATAACGTCCATCCGTGACGGCCTGTTGCCCGATTGAGATATTTTCTCACATCACTGACATTTGCTTAGTGACGAGGGCCCTACCCGTTAGAGATGACGCTTGAAGCCTGTTAGAGATAACCGATCTCGTGCTAGTGACTGCACCTTTTGCTGTCGTATCCTTTTGTACATGTGGAGATTAAATTTATAGCCTACATATTTGTGAAATAAAAACAGATGCCACAATAATCTATGGCACATACATATAAAATATTTTCAGAAATTCTTCATATTAAAAAAGTTCATATGCACTCAAAGAATTAAAATATTTTTCATACATACTACTTCCGTCCCAAAATAATTTTATTTTCACTCATCCCACACATATCAATCCAAAGAAAAAAGAAAAAAAATACAGAGCCATCTACTTTAACAAATCCAAACGCAATTGTCCCCCACTTTAACAAAACTCAATACATTTGTTTTCTAATTTTACAAACTCTAATAAAATAATTATTTGACAGATAAAATTATTTTAGACTAATGAGATAGTGAACAATAAATTATTTTAAAATGGAGAAAGTAATACCGTGCGGTCGCGCGGATGATTGCGTTGGAGGCCAACAATTTAGAGTCCAACCCATGAATAAGACGCATGGACTCTTAATCTCCTATAGTTTCGTGTTAGTACAAAAACCGAAGATGGTTTGGAACTTATCAAATTTTCATACAACCAGCCAGCTGTCAAATTGTTACCTATCTCAATAAAGTATATAAAGTATATGATTGGTTTGAGAAACGTCTTAAGATTCAGACAATTACAGATGATATAACTGGTAAATATGTTTCTCCTCATGTCAATATATTTTATTGTTTAGAGGGATTACACTTTTGTTTTCTAGTACAAGTTGCTATCGATAGCGATTTTGCTATGACCTTTTACTATCGCTCAACCGTTATAGAGACATTTTTCTCGGTTCAATACATAATGACCAAGGCCAACTTTGATTGGTTAATCTAATTAGTTCATCGATAGTCAGCAAATATGATGGTTTTAATGATAATCCTACATGTATTTCATATGTATCCCATAAATGGATTTAAAAAACCTCATAAATTAATTTGGGTCACTAGTGTGGTTTTAGTTATATTAACTGTACTGTTTGATGTGCGGTTATTCTTTACCTTTACCTTACGTTGAACTCATCTATTTTTGTGGTAGTACAACTGCTACCATGCTTGGAATCAATTTTTGACACAACGAATTTGTCACTGATCAGCACTCCAGCTGCACGCCTGCACGTACTGTCTGTTATGCATCGTCCTCCACGGATTTGGTTGTCACGTGTACTAATTGATTACTTATTAAATGGCAGGTCAAAATTTGACCTCCACGGATTTGGCAGGTAGGTAATCGTTGCAGATTAATCTGGTTATTCGATCTCCATCTTCACCCTAGTACATTTCGGGCGCCATCAGTGTGTACACGTATTCACATATTTTTATACATGGAGAATTGGAGATACATCTATCACTCAGGTGACCAGCAGTGATCATCAGGTTCTGCTAGTATCGCACTGAGAATTGTGTGGACAAAAAGGTATCAACGTATATATATTATGCACTAATATGTCCCAAAAAAAAACTATCAGACCTATTATATTTCTCTCTTCATCGTAACGCTATCTTCATTTTAAAATATATATAATACTATTGACTTAATTTTAAATATGTTGTTTGATCATTAATCTTATTAAAAACCTACGTAAGTACTAATTATTTTATCATTAAAGGTATTTTAAGCCTGTCTTATTTTTTTTATATCTACACTTAATTTTTTTAGTAAAATAATCTATCACACATCAAAACTTTTTTGTGCTCGCAAAAAATATGTGCATACAGGCTCTGTCAAAGTGTCAATCAAGCATGTATGTGCGCATCCCCCTGATCTTCGTCAATTGGTCTTCGTCAATCGTCCGCTAGCATGAGTC
This sequence comes from Oryza officinalis, assembly GCA_008326285.1. NCBI lineage: Eukaryota > Viridiplantae > Streptophyta > Magnoliopsida > Poales > Poaceae > Oryza > Oryza officinalis. The sequence continues at coordinate 30,170,461 of BDMV01000009.1, read as the reverse complement.
CTGTATGTGCTGGCGCCGTGCAGTTTTTCTTCATCAATTCGGACATGTTTATTTCCTGCTACTCCAGCAATTTTTAGCATAGTCGCGTGCATGCAATGTATATGCCTCGATCTGCATTGATCCTATTTCGTCATTGCATACAAATTTTCCCTTTCACACAGTACGCATACGCATACTCCACTACAGTAGACTGACAAATGGCAAGTACTGTGGTACTGTGACAGTTTGACTGTATGGCTGATTGTATGACTAGTAGTTCATACCAGTATGTATATATATATATATATATATATATATATATATATATATATATATATATATATATATATATGAGAAATGTTTACGTATATATCCTACCGCAAATCTTATTAATTGATCCCAACATGCATCTCATCTTACTTGTAGAAGCATTCTTCTTTTTTCGAGTAGTTGAACGTAGATAAGCATGACACATGCACATCACACTCACGTCCACATATCCATGGGGTCCATGTGGGTGTGTCCTTTAACACATGTCTAAACGGGATTGGTGGTTTAGTCTCGTGTAGCGCGGACACACACTTTACCAAGAACGCAACTATTTGTGTTCATCCTAGCTAGCACACGTATAAATTAACAAGATTGGAGACCAGCCTCACATAGCGTGGAAACTCACTTTACCACTAAACCCATGTGTGCATGTACTATATCCTGAGATTAAATCTCACGAAATTACAAGCGATCGTGATAAGTCTGGGGTTTGAAAAAAAAACACATGTACTACCTCATGAGATTAAATCTCATAAAAGTACAAGCAATTAATCGCGATAAGTTTAGGATTTGAACCAATATCGGCACTTAGTAGGTTCCACCAGAGGATTCTAAGAGTTATGCTTAGTTCATCGTGTAGAAGGCCAAAGCAAATGTGGTGGTTCAACATATAGATTTATATTGATCAACATTTTTTTTCTAAAATGACATTAAAATTTGAAATTAACAAATTGATCAACACTTTTTTCTTACCTATATATAGCTCATCAACTATTTCATATTGACAGCATCACAGATATATGGGTCCCACATTATCTATAGTGTCGGGTGGGAGTCAAGGAGTCAAGCCCCCTCCGTTGGCTTACCAAGAAAAGTGAGAACGTAAGGCACACAAAAAAAGAAATTAAAAGGCTCACAAAAATACTTACTTGGCCGACAATAAAAGGGTGCACGAAGGCTAACATGTGAAACATGTGGCGGGTTTATTTGGCGGTCACCACTAGCAAGGCCTCTTGCTAGGTGCTAGCCACCTACAACGTCATTGGTTGGAGGCTAACGCATGGTGGTGATTGGGAGTAGCTTAGCCAGACGCCCCCTAGATCAACTACGGAGTACGCCCTCACAAACCAAGAGTCCAAGATGAGGCAAAAAGAGCTAGAAGAGAGCCATGTTGGCCCAACGCTCTGACATCAGCAGATCGCGCCATGTTCATGCTTCGTCACCACGATCAAGGGTGATCAGGCATGTTGTGTTGAGAGTCAAAGAGCTTTAATGCATAAAAATTTTGTATATATACCCCCCATGTTCTCTCTCTTCCTATCTCTCATGCTCTCCCTCAAGCATGCCTCCTGGCTACGTCGTCCTAGGATCCCATCGAGGACAGCTGACCCGCTCTGTTACCGAAACTGAAGGCAACAAGGGGGAGACGGAAGATGTGATGGATGGTGGAAAGTGCAATGATGGGAGAAGGCAAATAATAGTGTGGAGACATACAAAATATACATCTAAAGAAGAAAGCCCAAAGTATCGTGTAGTGACATATAAGAGATAAATTTAAAGTTTAGAAAAGCATAGAGAGGTACATCTTCTAAAAAACAACTAAGGGACATGTGTTCAGTTCAGAGCCATCCACTAGCCCACTGCCCTGGGGCTGAATGGAGGCGTCCCACTGAGAGCTAGGCAAGCCAAGATCAGCTGCACGGGAGAGGCCGTGTGGTAGTGCAGACAGATCAGGACCTTCCGGCGTGCCCCTGCCTGGGGGTGTGTTGGACCAAACTTGTATTAAGCTGTGGGCGAGTATCAACCTAGGAATTCTTGGCGGCGAACAATTGGGTTCCTCCAGTTGGCTTCTGACTTAAGCAGGGTAGCGCTGTAGTTAAGGCTTGGACAATCAAGATTGCACATACATGTACTCTCCCGATTGTAGTATTAAGGAAAAGGGGTTTCGCCGAAAATAAGGATTGGAAAAGTTTTTGATAGACTCCTAGGTGCACTGGCATAGTCTTTTGGGATTGTATGATTACCACTAGATAATTCCAAGAAAAGATAGAAGTAGGATTGTTATCCTCCGGAAGGCTCGAGCCTGGATAAACAACAGTATATTCTTGATGAAGTCACAACCTTAGGCCCCTATCGCCGAATTAATACTAGGTTTTCCGAACTTTGTTCAGTTGGGTATCGCCCATCGACACGTATGATTGAGATAAGCTTTATTATACATTACCCAATTCTTTTTAGAAAATTTGGATGCACACTCTTTAATTTGAAGGGGATACTAGCTAAAGAAGACACCTTGCTATTAATATAAATTTGACCATCATATCGCCATCTTTAGTTAGCAACCCTTCTAAACTTAAAACTCTCTCATCGATCACGGCAGTTGGCGGCTAGCATTTGACCATCTTGCATACATAGAGCGCCATGCACCCATTTCTCTCTTGGAGTCTTGGCTTTCCACTTCTTTTGGCCTTGTACTTACTAAAAGCTACTCTCTCCATTTTATATTATAAATCGTTTGATTTTTTTAGTCAAATTTTTTTTTAAGTTTGACCAAAATTATAAAAAATATAGTGGTATTTTCAACCCAAAACAAACATATTATCAAAGTATATTCAATGTTAGATTTGATTAAATTAATTTGATATTTTAAATATTACTAAATTTTTCTATAAATTTAATCAGACTTAATAAAGTTTGACCAGAAAAAATTCAAACAATTTATAATATGAAACTGAGGGAGTGGTAGAAATACGAATGGCTGTTGGAATTTCTCATGTTCCGGACACTGTGCAGTTGAATTTACATTAGGAATTAACGATACTTTGTACAGGTTAGTTGCTACCTTGTACAAGTGATGTCTACTTCTCTAGTCACTATTTGACTAGCTACACAAACTAGCTTAGTTAAAAAATCTTAATGTCAAAAGGATTAATAGTTAATCTGGTACCTCAGGTTACTTTTTTTTTAGAAACTCAGGTTAATTACTTTTCTGTGACTCAAACTGGTACTCGATCAAGCTATGAAAGCAACTAATTAATAACCTAATCATTCGTTGAATATATATATATATATATATATATATATATATATATATATATATATATATATATATATATATGTGTGTGTGTGTGTGTCCGTAGTTGCCAAATTTCCGTCTATGTACTACAAGCATGTGGTACACTGCCGATCTTTTTAACTTTCTTAATGTAACTTAGAGATCCACTCCTATGACTTACTTCCAGACGTGACATGAGCCTTTTTGACCATGCCATCACCTTGATGCAGCAAGGGTTGTCCGTAACATTCATCACTTAAAAGAAGGATTATCAAGAGATTTTAAAATATAGTTAATTAAAAAAGTACAAAAAACAACGCCGTGAGAAGTAAGCCAAATATTAATATTAAGTAGAGTTGAACTCTTATTAGCAAGTTAAGCTAAAGGTGGTCGTCCCTCAAGAGGGTTTACTATTTTGGAATACTTCATTGTATCAGGGGTCATCGAAATTTTAAAATTTAGAAATTCTAAACGATACACTAGTACAGAATGAGTTTTTGCAAACGGGCGAATAAGATTTTCGCATGCGGTTGGGCCAGCCGCATGCGCGAAATCGTCTGCAAAAATCACCATCTTCCCATGCGGCCAGGGCACCCGCATGCGAAAATCCGATTTTCGATGCGGGCGCTTAAGCCGACCGCATGCAAAGAGAAAATATCGCGAAAAAAAATAAAATTCCAAAAAAAAAAACAAACCCTAGCCGTAAGCGGCGGCATCGCCGGCCGCTTCCACGCCACCTGACCCCGCTGCTGGCCGCCGCCATCCGCTCCCGCCACTGGCCGTCGCCGCCGGATCCGGGCGGGACGAGGCCCGCCGCTGCCGGATCCGGGCGGGATCCGCCCACTCGTCGTCGTCATCGGGGTCGCCGCCCACCGCCAGACGCCGCGTGACCGGCGCCAGATCCACGCCGCTGCGGCCGCCGGCCGTCGGGGGCAGCGTCGTGCCGCTGCCGTCGCCGCCTGCCGCTGCCCGCCGTCGCCGTCGCCGAGCGTCGTGCTCCTCCGTAGGGCGGCGGATCCGGTCCTCCCGAGGACGGTGCCGCCGGATCCGCCGCCGTAGGCCGTCGCCGTGCCCGCCGCTCGCCGCCGAGAGCCCCTAGGCAGCGGATCCGGCTTTCCCGAGGACGGCGCCGCCGGATCCGCCGCCGCTCCCGCTGTCTCGCCATCGCCCGCCGTCTCCTTGATGTCGCCGCCCGCTCCCTCCTAGCTGCCGCTGCCTCTGCCCGCCGCCGCCGTCGCCCACCGCCTCCTACCGCCGCCCAAGTGAGAGAGAGAGAGAGGAGATAATAACTGAGAGGAGAGGAAGAGAAGATAAGGTTAGGTATAGGAAGAGGGACCATTTTTACATGCGGGCCACTTAACCGCCCGCATGCAAAAATTAATTTTTTGCATGTGACTTTTTAGATTTCAAATCAATTTTTGTATCACTATATCAATTCATATGAAAAAGTTGTTAAAAACAAAGTTGTAGAACTCATCAAGATCTACAACTTTTGTTTTGGTCATTTTTCTATATGACTTTATTTGAACAGTTTGAAATTGAATTTCAAAATATGACAACTTCAAATAAAATTTTCAAATAATAAATGATTTCAAATAGAAATGTCATCAACAACAAAGTGGTATAACTTATCAAGATCTACAACTTTTGTATTTGTCATTTTTCTATATGACTTTGTTTCGATAGTTTGAATTTAAATTTAAAATTATGACAATTTCAAATAATATTTTCAAATACTAAATGATTTCAACTGAAAAAGTCATCAATAACAAAGTGGTATAACTCATCAATATCTATAACTTTTATTTTGGTCATTTCTTCATACGACAAAGTTATTTCTAACATTGTTCACAAAATGTACATATCTTATATAGTTTTATAAACTATAGAGAAAGATATGTAAATTTTGTGAAAATGTTACGATCACTTTGTCGGATGAAAAAATGACTAAAATAGAATTTATAGATCTTGATGAGTTATACAACTTTGTTGTGGATGACTTTTTCAGCTAAAATCATTTATTGCTTCAAAATATTATTTGAAGTTTTGAAATTCAAATTTTTAATTGATAAAACAAAGTCTCAAGAAAAAATGACCAAAACAATAGCAGTAAGAACACAATAACATGATAGAGCATGATTTTAGAAACATTTAGGAAAAAGAATCGTCTAATTTGGAGTTTGTATGAGTGAGATACACTAGTTTCAAATTTCAAATTTCAAATTTTATTTTCGCATGCGGGCGCTTAAGTGAGCCGCATGCAAAAATGAGCTTATTTTTGCATACGGCCCTCTTAAGAGGCCCGTATGGGAAAATCTATTTTTCCATACGGGCCACTTAAGAAGCCGTATGGGAAAATGACCCTCGATTTTTGCAGACGCTATTAGTTATGGTCCGTTTGCAAAAATTATGGGCTCTCGTACAGAAAAATCACTTTTGTAGTAGTGATATTTTTTAAAAAATGTAGACAACTTTTGCTAAATTTGAACATTTTTTTAAAATTGAAAATAAAAATTTCCCAAAAATTGTTAATCATACGTCCCTCGTGCGGTGATCGAGATTTACTAGGATGGAAGATACAGTAGGGCACATCCGTTTTCTTCCCCCTGTTTCCTTCTGTTGAAAGTATACGTATATACCGACAGGAGGTTACGCTACAGTTCTCAGGAAAAAAAAAAGGCTACGCTACGGTTGACGGCACATGTTGGAGCATGAACAAAAAAGAGAGGAGCCAACTTTCGAAATCCAGGGACCAATTCAATTATTTGAAGGAAAGCCACATACATCGATATAATTATTTGAAGGAAATTTTAGTAGCTGCAGTTTTTTTTAAAAATCAAAAGCTCATTCAATAGTTCAGCTTTTTTTTTATAAAATTCAGAAAATAAATTAAAAACCAAAAACTACAAAACCCAGGTTTTTCGGATTCTAAAAACCGGTTACCCACCAACTATTTCCCATTCGGACAAACTTAACGAAAGCATATTAATTCATACATGTATATCGATAAAGAGTATATGTTCAGATGCAAATGACACAATCCATTCGTCTCACATATGCAGCCTCGCTCTCTGCACTCTCGGCGTTAATTACCAGTGCATCAGGTGCATGCACGCGTTGTCGTGGTCTGTGGAACAGTGCACGTGTATATATATATGGCGCGCGGTATGGCCCCTGGATACGGAGGGGAGGTACTGTGTCGAAAGCATGGTCACGCCGGCCGCTCCTTGACCTTTCTCTCTCTCCGGCGAGCGAGACAAACAAACAGTTCGTCAAACACTCACTCGCAGCCACACGTACATCCATCCTATCGAATTGTACGTGTTGTACTCGCGCTGCATGCAGCTGATAGGTCAAACAACGCGGCCTCCTGTCTCCTTGCCCCGGGTCCGGCCGGGCGCCCATCTATTCCGTGGTCTGTTGCGCCGCCCGCGCGCAGCGCAGTGCACGCACCATCTATCTGTTCCGCCATGTGAAGCTGCGTACGCGTGGCCGGCCGCGCGCCATGCCACACTAAATGCAACGCGCGAGCGGCGGCCGGCCGGCCGGTGGCGGTTGGGGAGACGGCCGATCGCTCGATCGCCCATGCACGCGCACTAGCTGCCAGTATAGCTAAGCCGTGTGCGCGCCGCCGCCCGCAGCGCGCGTACGTACGCGCACGGCGCACCTACCACCAGCGACAAGGCGCGCGCGACACACGACGCGGCCGCGATCGAGCGCCCCCGGCCCGGACCCGTACACTACTTAAAAAAACCCTCATAGAAACCGGCCTTATAATTGTCGGTTCATTTAAAACCGGTACCTATGGGTCTTTTCTCACCTTCACACGGTTAAAAAAAGAACCGGCAATTTTAAACACTATAGGTACCGGTTCTTTAAGAAAAATCGAAACCAATACTATAGGTGCCGGTTTTTTAAAATAACCGGCTCCTATAATATATGATAGGTGTCGGTTTTCTAAAGAACCGGCACCTATAATATATTATAGGTGTCGGTTTTTTAAAAAAACCGACACCAATAAGAATGAGCCGAACCGATCGTGTGATCAGCCGAGCCGAGTCGAGTCTACGCGCATAAGAACCGCGATCGACCTTGGCCATGCGCGATCTCTCTCTCTCCCTTATCTTTATCCTCCTCCTCCGTTTCCCTCTCTCTCCCTTTCGCCCTCTCTCTCCCTCTCTGGAGGTGGCAGGCGGCAGGCAACGGCACCCGAGGGAGGGCGGCGGTCCACGGCGGTGCGCGGGCGCCTTCCCCTCCGCAGGCGGCGGTGGCCGAGGGGGAGGCGGCAGGCGACGGTGCCCAAGGAGAGGCGGCGGGCGGCGGGCGGCGGAGGCGCCTTCCCCTCCGCCAGATCCAGCGGGAGGGGAGGCGGCAGGCGGCGGCGCCCAAGGTGAGCCCGGAGGCGGCAGGCAGCGGCGCCCAAGGTGAGTTCGTCTTGATTCGAGCCGGTTTTTTTTGGCTCGTGCGAATGTATAGGTGTCGGTTCTATAGGGTTCATAGGTGTCGGTATCTTCTATTGGTGCCGACCAATTGGTGCCGGATGAAAATCCGGCACCTATGAATCCTTGCAAACCGGCACCAATCTCATATTATGTAGTAGTGGTACGTGGACTCGTCGTGTACAGCGCGCGACGGCGCGAGTAACGGGTTTTTTTTTTCCGGGCCGCGGGTGACGCGTCACGCATGCACGTATGGCGCGTCGATCACCTTGCTGCTGCTGATTGCTCTGATCAGTGGGCACGTGAAGAAGCGAAAACACGCGCGGATGATGAGCTAGCTAGTACTTGTTACGATCCATAGTTTATCTCCGCACGGACTACGGGGGAGTACAGCGGAAGTCAAGCGATACGTACATATGCGTCGACGTCGAGCTCAGGCGCGTGTGATACGTGGAGGGGTGAGGTTGACGCGATCGAGGTGTCCATCGATCGAGAGATCGATTCTCGAAGCAAAGCCCAGGATTACGTGCCTAACAACGATAACACATGGCTGGAAACGCGAGACGGATTGGCCATGATCACCACATTGATTCATTGAATCGGTTCACTGTACTCAATCGATACATTAATTATTGAGTGTTTCCGCTGCCTTGGATGAATTTCATGATGGCGATGTTTGCTGTTCGTACTACGTGCGGCGGCGTGGGGTGGTGGGCTGGGCCTGATGACGGGAACGTTTGTACAGTCAGCCGCTTAGGAGCAGTTTCATGATCTCTTTGCCACGCTGGAGCATAGCATGCAGGAGTCGCCGCTTTTCCCCAGGCATCCGGCGCCTAGAGCTAAGCGTACGTGCTTAAAAAAATCAGTTTATGAACGTTTAAGCGTTGGGACTTGATCTTGCGAAAGATTTACGTATTCAAATCTTATAGAATTTTCACCTAATGGATATAATTTGTTTCAAATGAAATAACCCAAAAAAAAGACAAACATGTTAAAAATGATAAATCTAAAGAAAAAACTGCTCTAAAATTTAATTTTCATGCAATGCAACTGAGTATAAGTACACTGTAAATGAGTATAAGTAATATGTAACTGAATGTAAGTACTATGTAACTGAGTTGAGTGTAACTGCTCCTCGAAAAAAAAACCGAGTGTAACGACAAGTTAAATATATAAGAACACGAATTTTGATGTAATTCAAAATCTCACACATAAAAAAGGGAAATATAAAAGCCTAAAAATATGTCGCAAGTGAAATAGCAAAACTATTAGGGACTAGCGTTACTTTCATTGGAGATTAGAAATTTTGTACCGACGCTCTCACAGGTAGCATAGCATCTATTTAAGCATCCCTATATTGTACATGTCCTAAGTGGGCTTTATTAGGCGGAATTTAACTGTCCTAACATATGTTTGGCTTAGAGATAAGATGAGATGGATTAGGTTTATCTAGAGATGGCAATAGGGACCCGTGATCCAATACCCGATGGGTTTTTACTCTATTAGGAGCTAATCATGTTATAACTTTTATACCCATGGGTCTACTAACGGACAAAAATTCTTACCCGTTGGGTACTCGGGTATGGCTCCGTTCTTTATCCACCCATACCCACCAACCCGTGGGTGAAAAAACCCGTAGATTAAGCCTAAAACTACGAGTAACATAAATCCCAACGACTACTAAATCATAGCATAAAACTTTTTTCACCTCTTAAGCATTGTTCTATTTTAGTTATATGAAATTATTATTTGATTTATTGATTATATAATGTGGTTGTAGAATTTTTTTACTCGTCTTTGAACGCTAATGTTAATAGCATTGTTGTCGGAGAAAATATCGATGGTTTATAGTTCTAATACGACTAATTACACTATAAAACTATAAGTAATACAATTCAATTAAATGGGTATGGGTACCCGTTACCCGCACGGGTATGGACACTACTACAAAAATCCTCATAGGGATCGACCTTATAGGTGCCGGCACATTGAAAACCGACACCTATAAGCCTTTTTTCATCTCCCCATGATAAAAAAATACAAAACCGGTACCTTTAAGCAATATAGATGTCGGTTCTAAAGAAAAACCTGCACCTATACTATAGGTGTCGGTTTTTTAATAGAACCGGCACCTATAATATAAATATAGGTGCCGGTTCTTAAAAAAACCGACACCTATTAGAAAAACCGAGCCGGTCGCACAGTGCAGCGTCGATCGGATAAGGATCCTTATCCGATCGGCCGATCCACGGTGCATCCATTCGTCGTCTCTCTCTCTCTCTCTCAGCGCTCCACCAGATCGGCCGTGGCGGCGTCGACTCTCTCTCTCGTCCCTCCTCTCCCTTTGCCTCTAGATCTGGTGGAGCGTCGGCGGATGACGGAGGAGCGGCGGCGGCCGACGGAGGACGCGGCGGCTGGCCCGTCTGGGTGTGGAGCCGGGCGAGGTGGCGGCGGCGACGACGGTGGTGTGGAGGCGGCGGAGCCAGCCCCCTCTCTCTCCCGGCGGCCCTGGACGGTGAGGAGGAGCACGGCGCGGTGTGGCGCTGCCGTCTCCGTCGCTCGCTGAGGCGTTGAGGCGGACCTGGTAGCGGCGGCGGCGGTAGAGGCGAAGGAAGAGGCTCGCCGGCCAGCCCCCTCTCTCTCCCGGCCGTCCCTCTCCAGATTTGGGGAGTCTAGCGGCGGAGGCGGCGGAGGAGGCTCTGCGCCGGAGGAAGCGGGCGGACCTGGTGGCGGCGGCGGCGACGGTGGATGGCTGGCGCAGAGGCGAACCTGGTGGCGGCGGCGGCGGTGGAGATGGCCGGCACAGAGGCGGACCTGGTGGTGGCGAACCGGGCGAGGTGGCGGTCGGTCGGCGATGAGAATTCGGGATTTTTTTCTTTTTTTTTTGATTTGTTCAAAACAATAGGTGTCGGTTATAGATCCGGCACCTATGCCCGGGAGGCATAGGTGCCGACCAATTGGTGTCGGGACTAAAACCGGCACCTATAGGGCCTTTGGAACCGACACCAATAAGTATTTCTGTGGTAGTGGGGTATGGGGACAATTTTGTACCCGTGACGGGTGTGGGTATTTAAACGGGAATATTTAGTCATCGTGGGTATGGATATGGGACAAGGGAACCCGATGGGTATGTACCCGTTGCCATATCTAGGTTTATCCTGATTTTTTTGGATGAAAGAGGATCCCATCTATATCTTTGGCATTAGGGATAGAATATAATAGTTCTATTTATTTCAAGGAATGAGAAGATGTAGCTCTCATGTCAAACAAAGAGGAAGTAGGTTGGATTGGTCCGTCAGTTATTGAGCTACAAAGTAGATCCAATTCTATAAGGAATATTTCTGTTCTCAAATCAAACATCCTAATAAATAAACTCGTCCTATTTTGACCTTTCAACCAAACACATGTCTAGTGTACATTGCTTTTGACTTTCTAGAACCACATCAAAATTCAATATAACGGGGCTCGTATTGATGAGATCGAGTCGTTGATTATTGACGTTGTCGCAGTAGAATTTTTGTGAGAGAATCTGTTTTATTTTATGCTACTGAGTTTGTATCAGTTTAATGATTTGTCAGTGTTATGGATAAGAAATACCCAATGATCTTAGGTTGGGCTCGGCAGGACCCACCATATACCAAGTATTTTATGGAATCATGTCTCATATACAAAAGGTGTTCCGGATAAGAAAGGAGAAACAAAGTTCAAGTTAGAAACTATACTACTCGGATCATATCCATATTTGTTTCTCTAATTTTACTTGAATAAAGAGACATCTGTGAATATAAATACAAGACCCCCTATGAGAAGAAGGGAGAGGAATATACGCCAACAAGCACCAACATGAGGAACAAGCCTAGACAGACCCAATTTGAAGCCACAGAGACCGACATGTGAGATCTAGAGCTATCCCCCAAATCTCGCTGAGTTCATATTCGAGGAAGATGACTACCTTGTCATTGACTACGTATTGAAGATTCATGCCGCCAAGTCAACGACGATTAGATTAGGTTACCCCAAATATTGTACTCGAGTGATATTGATATATAAGAGCAATACCGGTTTTGGCCAACAAGAGTAGGGTTATTACCTGCCAGTCAAAGGGTTTAAATTTATAAATATTCTTGTCTCCCGTTTTTTTTTTATCTTAGTCTCACGTATACCATGATTTCAACGATCCCCATACTCTGTGAATACCATAGTTACGATCTACACCATCGACAGTCATTGATATTGCTAATTTTTATAATATGCTTATGGTTTTATTAGTTGTTTTTATAGTATTGATATTTGACCTTGTAGACATAAATGTCTGATGCGAACGTTTGTGGGCCCTAAGTGACCTTGTATATTGGTTTTGACTTTCTGGAACCGAAGTAAAAGCGGCGGCGCTGGGGTGATCGAGCCGCCAATCAGCGGCGTCAGCGCGGGAGATCTTTTTACCGACGGAGATCGCGATCTTGCTCCACGAGACGCGCGTGCAGCCGCCGGCGAAGCAGCGCGCGGCGGCGACGACCGGTGGGCGATGGCAGCACACGGTGGCTGGCTGATCGATCTCGCGCGAGTCGTCGTCTCCCTGCTCGGCTACGTTCCACGTGTTTTTGTTCCTTTCAGCGCCGATCTCTCCAAATTCGTTTAGTTTATGGCCTTCTTTAAAAAAATCGGATCGCGGCATTGGATGCTAATCTTGTTCTTGTCTTAGCTCGATTTGATTAATTTCCTTGAAGACTTGGACGTACTGTACAAGTGCGCACTGCACACATCTCAGGAAATTAACCGGGAGATCAACCAGAGATGGCGTCGCCGGCGCCGGCGCAGCCGCGCGTGTGCGTCACCGGAGGCGGCGGGTTCATCGCCCCCTGGCTTGTCAAGCTGCTCCTCTCCCGTGGCTACGCCGTGCACGCCACCCTCCGCGACCCATGTAATAACCATTAACGTACCAACTGTTCATCACCATTGCCACCATTTACTGCTCTCTTGGCCTCTCTTGCTACATCCATTTCCAACCTGAAGATAGAACAGTTCAACCAAGAAATTGGAGCGATTCATTCAAGGCGCCATGAGGCCAAACAGGAGAGTGATGCATTTGCATAGTGTCCTTGATTAATTAATGGCGTAATGCTCTCTGGTTTCCCGTCAGGTGATCCCAAGAACGCCCATCTGGAGCGGCTGCAGGACGCGTCCCAGGCGGCCCCGGCAATCTGCGGCTGTTCACCGCCGACGTGCTCGACCTCGACGCCCTAACCCACGCGGTTCAGGGCTGCGACGGCGTCTTCCCCTCGCGACTCCGGTTCCCGAGGATAAGATCGTCGATCCGGAGGCAAGTTTGATGCTAATCTGCTACTGCTAATGCATCTTCAATGTCTTAACTCAGCTCATGTACCCTACGGAATCTTGCTGAGTTGAGTTAACTCACTTGTTTTTCACGCGCACGCTTTTCAAACTGCTAAACAGTGTGTTTTTTTTAAAAAGTTTATATACAAAAGTTGCTTAAAAAATCAAATTAATCCATTTTTCAAAAAAAAAATTAGCTAATACTTAATTAATCACACGCTAATGAACTGTTTCGTTTTCTGTGTTTGAAGTGGGTCTTTCCAACCAGTCCAACGAACACACCTTGCTCAACTATGATTGCTGAAACTCTGAACTCCCGATGTTTTGAATGCATCCGTGCAGTCAGAAGTGATGGATCCTGCTGTGAAGGGCACCTTGAATGTGCTGAAGGCTTGCTCGGTTGCCAAGGTTCAGAAATTGTGATGATGTCCTCCAATGCTGCTGTTGATGTTAACCCGGACTGGCCTCAAAATAGACTCAAAGATGAGAGTTGCTGGTCAGACCTAGAGTTCTGCAAAAAGAATGAGGTTATATATTTAGTTTGTCATTTTCTTACAAATAACTTATACTACCTCGCTTTAAATATATGATGCGGTTAACTTTATATATATATATATATATAATGTTTGACCTTTCATCTTATTAAAAAAACTATGTAAAACATATTATTTTCTTGTGCCTTTTTTCTTTAAACCTGACTTATATTTTTAGCATATTTACACCAGATTTTTTAATAAGAAGAACAGTCAAATGTTATGTTCAAAAGCCAATTATATCATATATTTAACAGACCTTAAGGACCAAGCCTGTATTTTTACATGTTTTTCTTTTTTTTTGCTGTACAGTTTTTTCTGCTCTATTGAATGAAATTATGCTCGTCGATTCATTTAAAAAAATAAAACGAAGGGAATAATACTTTCTTACTGCAACTGCTTGCCACTTTGCCAGACCAATTAATATAAATCACTGTCGAACAGCCGATTGTAAATGACTAGGTTCTGTTCATACAGATGTCTGATTCCTCGTTGGTTTTGCAACTCGAGCCTGCCCTTTTCAGAGATAATTTATAGGGTTAATTTGATACATGCCACTGTAAATATGACATATTAGAAAGATACCACTACTATTCGCGATATCGGCTACGTGCCACTGGAATTTGGGAAAATTAGAACCATGCCACTCCCGTCCATTTTTCTGTCAACCTCCGTCTAATTCACTTGTGAAATGTCACTTTTGCCCCTTTCTCTTCCATCTCTCTTCTTGCTCTCTCCCAATCCGAGCCTCTCTCTTCGCTCGCCGATCTCGCCACCACCATGTGCAACTCCTCCTTCGCCGCCGCCGCCGCCCAGCCTCCTCCAGCCGCGGTCGCCATGTACGGCTCCTACGCCGTGCTCGCCTCCTCCGGCCTACCCTCTCCCTCCCTCCGCCTACCCCGTCCCGTCGTCCGGCCGAGCCCCCCTCCCCGGCCAGCGCCGCCTTGGCAAAACTGACGCCGTCCCGGGCTCTTCCCTGCCGTCCTAGCAGGTGCACTGCTGCGCCGCGCCGCGAGCCGCCTCCACCTGGCCGGACGCTCTGCCCGGCCGTCGCCCAGGCTGAGCCGAGCCAAGCCACCGGCGCGCCGCCTCCCGGCTGTGCCGCCAGGCCGCGCCACCGCCGGTGGAGCTTCGGCCGTCCTTGGCGCGCCCGGCCAGCGCCCACCCCAGCCACCGACGCCCTGTCCTCCTCCTGCCGGCACGCCGTCCTGCACAACCCTGCATGCCCCAGCGGCCGCGTTGCTGCCGCGCGCCGCCGCTCCTGCTCGACGCGCCTCCTCCTGGCCGTGCTGCCCTGGCCGCACGAGCCGTGCTGCCCCGGCCGCGCGAGCCGCGCCGCCACCGACTCGCACCGTGCCACCGCCGCCCGGCGCTAGCCACGCCGCCGCGCTTGGCCGCCGCCCGTGCCCTCCCAGCCATCGGCGTCTCCCTCTCCTCTCCTCTGGAAGAAGCACGAGCAAGAAAGAGAGAGAATGAAAGGATAAGGAGAGAGAAGGAAGAGAGAGAATGAAAGGGCAAAAGTGACATTTCACAAGTGAATTAGACGGAGGTTGACAGAAAAATGGACGGGAGTGGCATGGTTCCAATTTCCCCAAATTCCAGTGGCACGTAGCCGATATCGCGAATAGTAGTGGCATTTTTCTAATATGTCATATTTGCAATGGCATGTATCAAATTAACCCTAATTTATACGATGACTAAGCTGTGATCTTTACTGCTTCCTGTTTGGAGGATTGGTATCCTGTTGCGAAGATTATGGCTGAACAGGCGGCTTTCGAATATGCGGAGAAAAATGGACTGAATGTTGTAACACTCTGCCCTCCGTTGGTTTTTGGTCCAATGTTGCAGCCTACGGTGAATACCAGCAGCAAGTGCCTCATCTATGTGATAAAAGGTCCCTTGTTAGTGACTGCTCCATTTATTTCTTATCGTTTATTGCCTGAATTGTTGCTTTTCTGATGAATATTCTGTTTCTGACTATGCAAGTTGGTTGTGCTCCCTAACCACTAGTTAGTTAATGCAAACCCTATTATAAGTGTTGGAATGCATTTATATGGTCCAACCCAACGCTTTAGATGTGATTGCTTACATATTTTCTGTCGTTAGATACTTAGATATAATTTATTGGAACTCAATTAAGAAAAAAAATCCAAATACGTTTTATCAGTGAAAAAAATAATTTATGGATAAAGCTCACACACACACACATATATATTATTAGCGACTCAAAATCCAATGCTGAAAAAATGAAGTACGATGAAAAAAATTAAAATCAACCCTAAAATAAAGTTTTAAAATTTAATTTCTGATGTAGCTGATAAGCTGATGAGCGATGGAATTGCATCATTCTATCTAGAATTTGTCTTGTGAGTGTGGTCACTAGTTTTCTTTGTCTGCCCCATGTTTGTCCTTGTATTCTTCAGTATAGCTGCTTGACCTTTTTCAGATGCTCTACAGTGTATAGTTGCAAGATGGGAATAATCATGCAGAGGCGGATTCTTTACAATCTGTTGCATGTGATTCCCTACTTAGCTCATTCAATGTTCATAACTTGATATTACACGCTTAATATTGAATGCCAATGGACAAAGCAGTGAACAGCTCAACTTAATATAGCACCAGCGTTTGCTGGCTCGGTTTTTTCTTTTTAAAAAAACAGTGTATAGCGAATTCTGTGCTAAAATTGATGATTCGTGAAAGAAAACTATCCTTACGTGTCACTGAAAATTTTTTTAAATAAATGTTTGTGTAGTGCTGTAAGAAGTGATAATTGTCTTGTCTTGTCCTTGCAATTGTGCTATACAGAATGCTGCTACTGCTGACAATTTGTTTACTTCATTCATGGTGCTACACTTGACTCATCCAGATGGACCAGATGCATAGATTCTTTACAATCTATGGCATGTGATTCCTACACTTGGCTCATTTATTGTAGACATTCACGCCTGAATGTGATTGTATGGCACTGTCAGATTACAACCAACATTCAATGTGTCACTAAATCTTTTGGAAAATGAGTACCCAGTACTGAAAGAAACCTGACAGTTGTCTTGTTACTGTTGCAACCACGAATATTGCTAGTTGCTACTTGACAAAATTCTTTTGTTTCACTGAACTTTTGACCCTGTTAATTGGATTCCAGGAGGCCCTGATGTGACGAACAACAAACTGTGGCACATAGTCGATGTCCGTGATGTGGCCGATGCCATACTTTTACTGTACGAAAAACCAGAATCATCTGGGAGATACATTTGCTCATCAGATCACATCTGCACAAGGGATTTGGTGAACTTGCTGAAGATGATGTGCCCAAAGTACAACTATCTGAATAAGTAGGTTAATTTCCCTCATGCCAGTTCCTGTCAGAACTTAGAACAACATGGAATAATCCTCATTGTTTCTTCAGTATTTGCATGACTTGAACAAATCTTTTGCTTCTACAGCATCCCCGATGTGGAGCAGAAAGCGTCATTGACATCGCAGAAGCTGATAAGCTTGGGCTGGACGCCAAGGAGGCTGGAGGAGACGCTCTCGGACAGCGTCGATTGCTACGAAAATGCAGGCATTCTGAAGGATTTGGATGGGCATCCTTGCCGACTTCCCCATCTCTTCAGGTTGTCTGCCGATAATTGAACCAGTGGCATATGTAGTGCTTCATCGTTATGGGGGGTGTTTGAATCTCATGAAGATAAAGATAAAGATATAGATTAAGTATTTTATGTAAAACGAGATGACAATAACATATGATTAATTGAGTTTGAATTATTACAAACTTAAAAAATAGATTAATCTGATATTTTAAAGCAACTTTCATATAAAAGGTTTTCGCACGAAACGTATCGTTTAGCAGTTTGAAAAAGTATGTCACGAGTATTTAAAGTTTTATCCAATTTTTGTTGGAGAAACGAACAGGCCATGGTCTCGCTCTCGCAGAGACTCAAAGTCCGGCAATAATTAATGAAGGATCATCATGTAGTGATGATGTTCATGGTTCCAACTCCCAGCTGTTCCATTGAATTCAGTAAGCAGCAGTTCATATTATATGTCTTTTAGTATGGAACCTTTGATTCTGTGTGCTTGTTAATGATCATCACGACCTTGTTGTGTCCTTGTGGATGCCATATTGCCATGACGGCTGCGCTTGTCTTTTCCTTCTCTTTTGGGGCCCTTATCTATTTCACTACCTGATACCCCGCGTTCGGAATTGATGGATAAATATATGTGAAATATTGTACAAATGTTGAATTTTTAAATGTTGTGAAAATGATGTGAAAGAAAAGATGATGTGTCATGCTTGTATGGAATTTAAGATGCTAATTCTAGTGGGTGATGAGGTGACATACTTGCATATTAAGTTTTAGCTCTTAATAATTGTTAGTGGATACCAACTATATAAAAAAGTATAGATAATGAGTTCTTCATGATGGGCTTATGATTCCTGTTACAGGCAACCAATACTAGGGGCTCCTAACGCGTGCAGCTGCGCCGAGTACGCAAGTAGCGTAACTTTTTATAATGAAATAATAAAAAGAAATAATTAAGTCTAATATTGTAAATTTAGAGTTAGAAGTTTTAAAAGTTGAATTGACAGATTCAGATTTGAGTTGAAATTACAATATTTTAAGTACAATGTTTATTCTAAATTTATAATTTTGTAATAAAATTTCAGTTGAAAAGACAATTTTATTTTTATTCAAATTTAAAAGTACATAAAAATGATTAAACATTGTTTTTAAAAATCAAAATATACAAAAAAATAACTTTCAAATAAAAATTTGGAACTAGTTCGGTTTTTGACAAAAGATTAGTTAAACTACAGAATTTGAATTCAATTTTTGGTTCATAAAATTTGTTCGAAATCTAACGGTTTTCAATCAAATTTCACGAAAACTGACATACTGCCAACACCGGCATGGGAGATTGTGATCCCTGAAGCCTACACGTGGTGTAGAGACAAGTGTTGAACCGTCTGCCATGCGATAGTATCCACATTTGGGCTTTACGACATGCAAATGCAAGCCACATCACGAATGTGTTGGGCCGTTACAGTTTCACGTGAGGCCATGTGAGGCCCAAGGGCCAGGATCTCATCAGATGATTCTTGGCTCCAAAAAAACATTGTATAAGTCTATTTTGTGTCCCTTATCTCTTGTCACTGGTTGAATAACCTCTCTCAATCACAAAACCGAAACCGAGTATAATGTCTCCCTCATCTTTGAAAATCGGTGCAAATTGATTCTTTTGGTGGTTTTGGAAGTGATTTTGTCCTACGAGGTGCTCATGAGACCCATATATCAGTCAAAAAAAACAACCCCACATAACAGTCATCCTAATCTCTTTTTTTTTCCTCACGTCTCTCTACCCCCTCTCTTTCCCGTTCTCTCTCTTGCCGGTGGAGAAGAAGCTCGAGCTCCGCAGCGGTGAGGGGCACCGCCGCAACAGCGGGAGGGGGGCGCGATGAAGAGCAGGCGGGTTTCGAGCTTGACCCTTCTTCCGCGGGTGCGGCCATGCCGGACACCTCCACGTTGAGCACCGACGATTCCGACGTGTCGAAGTTGCTCTGCGTCACCGTCTCCTGCTTCTTCGCCCTCCTTACGCCACGTTGTTCACATCCGGCTCCATCATCATGAAGCAAGGAAGCAGGCAAGCAATCATCGAACACCTTCACTAGAGCCAAACCAAATCAAACAACAAACCAAAATCACCGCAGCAGCAGCTAGCTCAGGTCACCACTCGCTAGATCCAACCGCAATCGATCTCAACGACGGCTACTTGGATTGGATTTTGCGCGTGGAGTTTATTTCAAGAAGAAGAACCGGAGGAGGAAGAGGTAGAAGCAGGACAGGACCGACTCGTTCCACGGCGTCATTGTGCCCGCGCCGCAGCCGGTTGCGCACGCGGAGAGGACCTGGGCAGCTACGGCGTGCACGGGAGGAGAATGCCAGCCGGCTACATGCAAGGGAAGGAGCCGCCTGCCGCGGCGCGCGCAGGAGGAGCTCGCCAACCACTACTCTATCGGCAAGAGAGAGAACGGAAGAGGTGAGGAAAAAAAAAAGATGAGATTAGAATGCCTGATACGTGGGGTTGTTAATTTTTTATTTTATTTTCACTGACATGTGGGTTCGTCGTGTAGGACAAAACCGCTTTCAAAACCACTGAAGAAGTCATTTTGCATCGGTTTTTAAAGATGAGGAAGACGTTATATCTAGTTTTACGATTAAGGCAAGTGATTCAACGAGGGGGTAAGAAATGAGAGAGGTGAAATAGACTTATTGTAAAAAAAAATACATTTCATTTGTTAGTACTAGCAGAGAGCCAGAGAAACATTTCATTGTACCGTTTTTTTTCTAAGAAACTGTTTTTTTAGAAACTTCATTGTACTGTTCTGATCACCAACGGTGGCTATCCTTTCAGGCTTAAGAGGAACTGCATCTATTCATGGCCAAATTGGCCATCACGTCCCGTTCGAATCAGTCAATCAAGGATTATCCTAAGCTTTTTAGTGACACCTAAAATAAGACAAATCATTAGCTCATAATTAATTAACCAAAAAATATAAATTTTATGTTAATTTCAATTTCCCTGCAAACCGGACGTCCTTGTCGATGATACAGTGTTTTACATCGTTATGGCCTTGTGGCTTTGGACTTATTGTGGAAAAATTCAGTGGCTGCCAAATGAGTCACCCTTGCCGATGATATCTTCGTCAAACCACCTTGTGGCAATGGACTTGTCGCAACCAAATTCAGTGCCTGCGTACGAAGTGATCTAGATTAGACATGGCAGGGCAGCAGGAGCAACCGGAGATGACGCCTCCGCCGCGGCGGCGCGTCGTGTGCGTGACCGGCGCCGGCGGGTTCGTCGGCTCGTGGCTCGTCAAGCTCCTCCTCTCCCGCGGCTACGCCGTCCACGCCACGGTCCGTGATCCAGGTATAAGCTGTTCATCCCTTGCACTTTTTTTTCCCAATCTTTGTACCGCATCTTCTCGTCGGATTCAGGGTTTCCTAGAGCGGTAACAGCGCAAAACGGAGAAAAAAAAAGACAAATTTTATCAAATGTCTTATTTTTTTAAATAAAATAGTTGATACATGTCTGGTCCTGTTTGGCTGCCATACTGCTGCAGTTGTTGGCTGTATTGCAGCCACATCTAGACCAACCGAACAGACCCTCTAGCGGTTATCATTACCGTACCGCAGCAACGGTAAATTAACCCAGTTACCGTGGATAACCGACGGTAAGAAAACTTATATTCAGGTGCTTTTTTTTTTTTACGGTTGTGTTTCCCTTTTTCTTGTTTCAGATGATCCCAAGAACGCGTTTCTGAAGAATCTGGAGAATGCTCCAGAGAATCTGCACCTGTTCAAGGCCGACGTACTCGACTGCGGCACACTGACGGCGGCGTTCGCCGGCTGCGAGGGTGTCTTCCATCTGGCCACTCCGGTTCTGGAAGAGAAGATCGTTGATCCAGAGGCAAGTAATCTATCTGAACAAACCCAAAACCTCTAGTGTTTTTAGCCTTCTGCGATCTGCATCTCAGCTGATCTTGTGTGCTAAACACGATTATATATTCAGAAGGAGATGATGGCTCCTACCGTGGAAGGCACCAGAAATGTACTCGAGGCTTGCTCAGCTGCGAGTGTTCAGAAACTCGTCGTGGTCTCCTCCATTGCTGCTGTTTGCCTTAACCCGATCTGGCCTCAAGATATGCCGAAAGATGAGACTTCCTGGTCAGACAAGAAGCTCTGCATGGAAAATGAGGTTAGAAATCGCCAAATTAAGCAGCAAGTATCCATGATCCATCCCAGAACACATGTCAACACATGAATGTGCACCTGAAATTCTTTAGACGCATCTAATCCTTTTATCCATGTAGTACTAATTAGTTCTTCAGCTTTTTTTTTGGTGATCGAGAAGCATTAATTAATTGAGTAGGACTAATATACTGTTACTCTTCACTTCGTATGTTGGCACTTGGCAGGATTGGTACTCTCTTGCCAAGATCGAAGCTGAAGAGATGGCCCTGGGATACGGAAACAAAAATGGGCTGCGTGTTGTTACGATTTGTCCTGGAATTGTTTTTGGCCCAATGTTGCAGACAGTGGAACTCAACACTAGCAGCAAAGCGCTCCTCTATATGATAAAGGGTTCACCATTTTAATCCTTTGTTCTTTACAGATGGTTGGACATATTATGGTCAAGTGTAAATAGGGATGGATTAAATTTTATATATTATAAACTAAAAATTAGCCGATATAGGAATTTTTGGAGAAATCATAGTTGGTACGTATAATCCATCACTCCATAAGCTCCATTGGACGGGTTCTAATACATGATAGTTTCTATAGTATTCCTCCCCTGTGCTAACTATTCATTCCGTTTCAAATTACTTATTTTACAAACTTTCTTCACTTAGAAATTTATATTGTGTAACGTAAATTTCAGAAAACTATAGATTTTCAAACAAAACTATCATTTTGCTACAATTTTAGCTTTGTATTTTACAAAAACTGCAACAATTGCAAATGATTTTATTAGAAAACTATAACTTTATCCTCTATGTGTGTATGACGAATGGGCCCAACTTAAAACAACATTAGTATTACAAATGTATATGACAGGTGGGCCTAATTTTGTTAGACAATCAAAAGTTGCAGTTTTCTAATAATATCGTATACTAATGTTGCAGTTGTCTGAAATGACAAGCTAAACGTGTAGCAAACCGATAGTTTTGATAAAACAGTTATAGCTTTCTATAAAACAGTTATAGCTTTCTGAAATTTATTCTACTTTTTATATATTTAGATTCACCGTGAGAAATACTTTCATAATACATAATTTACATGTTGTTAAACTATATGAATTTATAGAGAAATTAAATAATGATCAAAGTTATAAATAATTCACTTAGACAAAGCTAAAACAACGAGTAATTTAAAACGGGGGAGTACTAAGACTTTAAGAGCAAGTATAAAAGCTTCTGCCTAAAAATCCAAGTTGATTTTAAGTTTTGAACTTTGATTTTAAGAAGTTTTGAACTTTGATTTTAAGATTAATTAGGTTTGGTTGAATGCAGGAGGCGATGGCCCTTACGTTATGAACAACAAATTCTGGCCCATGATAGATGTCCGTGATGTTGCTGATGCTGTACTTCTAGCATACCACAAGGCAGGGCCATCTGAGCGGTACATATGCACACTAGAACAGATGGACCTGAAACATATGTTGGATTTGATGAAGAACCCTTACTACAGTTATGCAGACAAGTAGGTGAAATCTCCCTATCATTGTGTCAGCATCATCCTATAATACCAGAGTTAGTCTTAACTCTCAAGGGTGTTTTGTGCAATTGTGCTCACGACATGAACACGATTAGTTTGAGCAGCAGCTTTCTTGTTTGACAGGATGGTTGATGTGGATTACAAGGTTGAAGTGACATCAGATAAACTGAAGAATCTGGGCTGGAACCCAAGGAAACGGGAGGAGACACTTGCGGACAGCATTGAGTTCTTTGAGAAGGCAGGCCTTCTAGATGGGCGACCTTGCCGGCTTCCCTATTTCGCTGTCCAGGAATGAACCGAAAATGGCCTTGGTCCCAATTATCAGTCTCAGCCAAGATAATTAATCTCTGCTCCATTCAGTATGGATGCACCTTGTAAAGAAAAGTATAGATGCAGTATGGAATTAATGCACGTATTTTTTATGTATCTTGTAGTGATACTCGGGTCTCGGGAGGTCTTGTAGTGATACTCAGAAGGTATCATGTATATTTACTGTTAATACCGTTTCTCTCTTCTTTCGTACAGCCATGTCAAATTAAATTATGCCAACCGTTGGGTGTTATTTGTGCATCTAGATTAGCTCGTAATTGGCATGCACTAAATCACCAAGTTGCAGCCATCTTTAAGCCATATCCAGGACAACGATGACCACGGCGGCGTGGAAGGCTAGAGGTGGTGCGTCGACGACGGCCTACCATGCCGTCGGTGGCAAGGTTTGTGTCCCGGTGTCACGTCCTCCCTAGAGGCATAATTGCCTAATCCACCTCGAGATAGTTTGGGTGGCACTCTAGGATGATGGTTAGTATATGCGAGGGACAAGTGGATATTTCTTCTCTCGCCCTCTTACTCTACAACCCTTCGCCCTTATGATGTCTGGGAGCCCACGGGTGTTTAGCTGTTTGGAGACGGTGGTAGATTGTACGTTTGTGGATCCATTGTAGGTCTGGTGACGATCGGTCACACGTAGTAATGATTGACCTATCAGTTCCTTCCTCTGTAGCGTGTGTAGGTGTGCGTGGTGGTGAGGAATATATTCTAATTCTCAAAGATATGTCCTCTCGTTTCTTAAATGTCATTTAATAGTATGAAATTTTTTTAACAAGATAGATTAATATTTGATGTATTACTCCATAACATGCAAATTCAAATTAAACTCCAGCTAGTATGTGTACATTCACAATTATATTTTTTTAGTTAAATTTAAACGTGTATATTTTTTGTAACGCCTCGATTTTTGTGTGGCATTAAAAACTATTTTAATAAAAACTTAATTACGACAATTCTATTCTCTGAGTGTTGAGTCTAAGTTGTGCTGTAGATCTCAATTTAAATCTCTCCTTTGTCTCCAATCCCTAGTGTCAAAATCGCCTCCTTAAAATTTCCTGTTTCAAAAATAATATCAAAATTCTAAACTTCGTATTCGAATTCCCTTCCTAAACCCTATCGAGAAATTTTCCCTCAAATAATTCAGTTCAGATTTGAGCCCCCGCTCAAATCATCTCCGACTTCTCCCTGCAAAATTCCCAGGATTTCAAATTTCAAATTCGGCAAATTCTAATCTCTAATCTAACCTCCCAAAAATTCCTTTCGAAAAGAGTTTCGAAGCTCGAATCCTTATATTCGAATTTCGCTTCTAAAACCCTAACCGCAAATTTCATCGAATCCTTGAATTCAAGTTAGTCCAAGCATCCACATCGAGATCCTAACCTCTTCAATTGATTCACTGAAAACGACCCTCGGGAGTCGAATCCCCGCAACCACAATTCTCTCTTAAATCTTATTCAACCAATTTGTCCCAAAATTATTCTAGCTCCATAATCCCTCCGAATATTGAACCGATGCCCAAGTTATCCCTAAATTCTCGCTACAAAATAAGAATCCCTAAAATCAAATCTCAAACTCAAATTCAAACTCTTAAGTTTCATATCTCTCTCTCTCTTTCTTTCTCTCCCTATCTATCTATCTATCTATCATGTCCCCTTTGAATCCTTTCCCGAATATTCGTTCCAATTCCAAGATGTCAATCTAATCAAATCTCCCTGTAACCCTGACTGTCGAGATACACTTTCATTCCCTCCTTTAATCCTCTCTGAAATGCTCTTGCAAATCTAAACACAATTATATCCTAAGGAACATCGAAATTCCCGCTTTAAACTTCAACCTCCCAAGATTCCGCTCTCATCCAAAATCTCATCTAAATAATCCCTCAAGTCCATAAAACAAAGATCCATCCTAAAAATAATAAAATCTCGGGTTGGTACTCTCTCCTTGATCCCTTGCTTTCGCTTGGCTAAATTGTCAAATTTCGAATCCCGACTCCAAATCAAACCCTATTTCCTTCTAGCTTCTCCTCACAATAAATTCCTTGAATTCAAATCTTTAATTTGAAATCCAAATTTCGAATTCAATTTCTTGTCTCCTTGAAATCCCTCTCAAACCTTCCGAAAATCCCCAAATATAAAACCCCCCTATTCCAAAATATCAAATTTCCAATTTGTGCCCCTCCTAGACTCCTCCCTATTCCTCTTGAGTTCAAATATGAAATTTAAATTCAAATCCCACTTCAATTGCCCCTCAAATCCCTTAAAGAAAACTTTCATAAAAAGTCTAGGTGACGTCCTTCCTCCTGGCCCGCCATTTCTCTCCTCGGCCGGCCCATTCCCTCTCTTCCTCCTTTTTCCCGCCTGAGCCGCCTCCACTCTCCCGGCCCAGTCAAAGCGCGCCGTCCTCGGTCCATCACTCCGCCAGCCCATCTCCCTCACGCCGTTCTCCTTCTCCCTCGGGCCGTGCTGTCCCCGGCCCAGCTCCGCGCACGGCCCACTCCCCGGGCACGTGCGGCGCATGTGCCGCGGATGGCAGGAGCGCCTTCTCCCTCGCGCGGTCGCACCGCACTCCGCATCTTCTTCTTCTTCTTCTTCTTCTCTCTCTCTCTCTCCCCCCTACACGCCATTGCCGCCGCCGTTTTCCCGCCCGCTCGAGCGCGTGACCGACCAGGAGACGAGTCGACGTCGCCGCACCAGCCCACGCTGCCCTCGCTAGCTTTTCCGTCCCCCTCCTTTGTCGTCGCTCGCCGTCGTCATCCGCTGGTCCCCGCGGTCCCGCCGCAAGCCGCCAACGCCGTGACGCCGTAGCGCCAGCTCGCCGGCGCCCCACTTGGACCGCGCCGCGCAGCTCCCCGCCTCTCGCATTCAATTTCGGCCGCTTGATCCACCGCCCAACGCATCCTCGTCGTCCGTCGTTTTCGCGTCGCCCACGAAAACTCCGGCGCTATTCGCGCGTTCTTCAACCGAGCACCAGCTCGTCCACTCCCACCTCGAACGTACCACGAAGCCCCTCCTCCTCGCCTATAAAACTCACCACGGAGGTCCTCCCTTCCTCCTTTGCTTCGAGCTCCTGGAACGACCACTTCCCCCGCCCACCTTCATCTACCTCGTCTGCCGCCGGCGCTCGGCTATCGCGACGGCTTCCCGACGAACCGAGCCCGTCGCCGCGACCACCATGCTTCCCCGTCCTCGAACTACCAGCTCCTCAATTCCAATTCGCGTCGGACCCCGAATGTCCAAGTCCTCGCGCGCGCGCCTTCACCTCCTTCCCCGGCCACGCCCGTCTCGGTGCCACGCCGCCTCGGCATCGACCTCGCCCCGTCACCACCAAATCGTCGCCGACGCCATATCCCTCTCGTCGGTGAGCTCCCTACCTTCTTCTTCCTCTTGCCACACGCTGTGCTGTGTCCGCCGCCACGGCACACGGTCGCGCGCCGCCGTTGGCCTCTCCTTCCCCCACCGCTCACCATCACCTTCCCCGGGATCCCCTCGACCTCTTCGTTGCTGCTCCTTGGCCGTCGGACTCCTCACCTGTCTAGTCGCCGTGACGCCCCGTTCCGCCGCCGCCGAGCACAGCCTCGCGCCGCCGTCGGCTTTCCTCTCATTAATTCCAAGCGCCGCCGCCCTCCCTTCTCTCCTCCCGACGTGCCGCCCGCTCCGTCGCCGCCGCGCTCGGCCGCGCGGCTTCACGGGCCTCTCCCTCACCGCATCCTTCCGCCGCCAGCCACCGTCGTTCCCCTCCCGGCGAATCCGATCCGTTGAATCAATTACCCTTCTCCCCCTCTACCCGCCGGTGCCCGTCACTCCGTCCGGTTCGCTGCCGTTCGCCGGGAAGCGCCGCTCGCCGCCGGCCGTCCATGCCACGCTCGGCTCGCCCTCCCCCTCGGTCCGACGTGGCTGCCCACGTGGACAGCCACGCTCTGGACAAAGTCAAGCCGCAGCCCCGTCAGCCGCCTCTCCTCTCGTCGCCCGCGGGCTTGGCCTACCAGCCTGCTGGGCCGTGTAGCCGAGCCGGCCCGTTTCCCCGCCTCCGACGTCAACCAGGCCGCGCGCCCTCGCACCACCCGATTTGAGCCGTAGCCTCGCCTCTCAGCCCGATGAATTAAAGTCCATTTGTACCCCCTCTATAACCCGTGGCTCCTCCCTTGAGGCCCATGGACCAAAGTCCATTTATACGCCCTCACCCCGAACCAAGTGGCCCATGGACCAAGTCCATGGTGCACCCATGGCTTCTATCCCATTGACATGTGGACCCCACATTCGAAACAATATTCTTGAAAATATTTTTTTTCAGGAAATTTAATAAATCCTTTTTTCCTTTATTCCAAAAATTCAATTAATCTTCCAAAATTCATAACTCTCAATCCGTTCCAGGATTAACCCCGTTCCACTTCCAGTTCCAGTAAGTTCGTAAAATTGTGATCTATCTAATGGCACTATTAATTAGCCTAAATAGGATTTTTTTTGGTCTTTTGTTTAGGTTTTTTTTTGTTTGCGTCTAGTTGTGGTTCCTGGATTTTCGTCCAGTATGGATTTCTCGAAGATTCGAGAAGCTCAAGACCTTAAGCAAGGCAAGTCACCTTTGAACATATTGAACCTATATTTGAAATTAATTATGTTGCTTGCAAAATATTTATGCATTGATAGGATTGCACTAGGAACTGTTTGCCCCCTCTGCAAGGTAGATCGGTGGGCCTACCTAGTTGTTGCATTTGATCATTTCCTTGTTAATTGCTTATCATGTCCCTTTGTAACCATATGTGTGGCGCCTTGGTATTCATGCACCTTGTGCGAATATCGATGGTCGCCTTCAAACTTAAAATATGAGAATATCTTGGGTAAAACCTAATTTATGAAAGTTTTGGAAAACCCGACTGACGGAGGGTTAGCTCCTCAACGGGGGACAGAGAGGGCCCTTCTTTGTGAGTCCGGCCAGGGGCGCAGGGCGAAATCCGTTTCTCCTGATTGCAAGGCCCAAAGAGAGGGAGAGAGAGACGCAAGCGTTTATACAGGTTCGGGCCGCTGAGAAGCGTAACACCCTACTCCTGTGTGTGGGATATGTGGCTGAAAAAATCAGGGAATACAAGTGCTTGCTCTCCCTTTCTCCCCTGTCTATCTGTTCCTCCCCCTTCTACTCAGGCCTGGGCCTCCTTTTATATGTCAAGGGCTACCACATGGGCCACAAGCTGTCTAAGGTAGAAGAAAAACATTCTTTTATATTTAATGGCTGTCTTGTTGCTTGACTCGGAAGCCAACCGCACAAACGCTGCAACAGGGCCTTCGCTCGGTCAGACGGCTGACGCGGGGGATGCCCGTGTCAAGCTCCATTAAATGGAAGAAGATTTCTGTGTTCCATTCGCATCGGAAAACGGAAACCATCTGACCGGAGCTGGCATACCAACTCCGGCTAAGGGACGAGAGGCAAAAGACTCTCATCAATCCGATGGGGATGGGGCAAGGCGTGCCGCACGCCGCCTGTTGTGCGGGTGGCGTGCAGGTACTCTGCCGCCGTCTCACCCGTGATCTGACCGGTCTACGACCGGTCAATCATCATGACCGGTTGTAGACTGGCCACGCACGCGCCGCGCCGCATTAAATGCGGCGTGGTGCGTTTGCCTGAGCTGCCATTAATGCGGTTAGGTGAGCTCTGGCCACGCTCACCTAACCCTGCACACGCGGCACCAGCGCCGAGGGGGTCGGGGCGACCCAACCCTCGGGAAAGGTTTGGGAGTGGCCCGATCCTCGGGGGAAACAGGGAGGCCAGCCGCCACGTTACTGCCGGGCCCGACCCCTCCGGGGGACGCGCCACGTGGGCGCACGGGGCCACCCGTCCCTTTAATCTTGATACCCCGGGCCCGTATCACCGACACCGACGCCTAGGTCAGTGCCTTGTGACTGAAAAATGAGTTTTAAAGATAAAATTCGCGACACAAGGCCATCCCTGGGCGAGATGCTTGTGTGGTCACTTTTAAGGACCGATTCCTCTAGAATTACATCCGAGCATATAACAAGTGCGACCACATGGGTGAAGTGGGACACCCCTGGCCGAGTAATTAGCTATGCGAGAGAAATCTTGATGCCAATGGACAAGTGGATTCGCCGGGGTGGTGTCGGGAAGGATCCCTGGGCTTCTTGGCACAGTATGATCTGGGACCTAACCTGATGTTGGGTCCATCAGACCCCTTGTAACACCCTGAAAATTTCAACTTTGGAATACGGAATTAAAAATTCGGAATAACCAAAAATCTTTTTCAAAATACATTCATGCCTGAATTAATTTAATTCGATCTGTCGTTTTTCGTTTATACGTGGGCTAATAGACGACCACGGTCCGTGATCCAGGTATAAGCTGTTCATCCCTTGCACTTTTTTTTCCCAATCTTTGTACCGCATCTTCTCGTCGGATTCAGGGTTTCCTAGAGCGGTAACAGCGCAAAACGGAGAAAAAAAAAGACAAATTTTATCAAATGTCTTATTTTTTTAAATAAAATAGTTGATACATGTCTGGTCCTGTTTGGCTGCCATACTGCTGCAGTTGTTGGCTGTATTGCAGCCACATCTAGACCAACCGAACAGACCCTCTAGCGGTTATCATTACCGTACCGCAGCAACGGTAAATTAACCCAGTTACCGTGGATAACCGACGGTAAGAAAACTTATATTCAGGTGCTTTTTTTTTTTACGGTTTGTGTTTCCCTTTTTCTTGTTTCAGATGATCCCAAGAACGCGTTTCTGAAGAATCTGGAGAAATGCTCCAGAGAATCTGCACCTGTTCAAGGCCGACGTACTCGACTGCGGCACACTGACGGCGGCGTTCGCCGGCTGCGAGGGTGTCTTCCATCTGGCCACTCCGGTTCTGGAAGAGAAGATCGTTGATCCAGAGGCAAGTAATCTATCTGAACAAACCCAAAACCTCTAGTGTTTTTAGCCTTCTGCGATCTGCATCTCAGCTGATCTTGTGTGCTAAACACGATTATATATATTCAGAAGGAGATGATGGCTCCTACCGTGGAAGGCACCAGAAATGTACTCGAGGCTTGCTCAGCTGCGAGTGTTCAGAAACTCGTCGTGGTCTCCTCCATTGCTGCTGTTTGCCTTAACCCGATCTGGCCTCAAGATATGCCGAAAGATGAGACTTCCTGGTCAGACAAGAAGCTCTGCATGGAAAATGAGGTTAGAAATCGCCAAATTAAGCAGCAAGTATCCATGATCCATCCCAGAACACATGTCAACACATGAATGTGCACCTGAAATTCTTTAGACGCATCTAATCCTTTTATCCATGTAGTACTAATTAGTTCTTCAGCTTTTTTTTTTGGTGATCGAGAAGCATTAATTAATTGAGTAGGACTAATATACTGTTACTCTTCACTTCGTATGTTGGCACTTGGCAGGATTGGTACTCTCTTGCCAAGATCGAAGCTGAAGAGATGGCCCTGGGATACGGAAACAAAAATGGGCTGCGTGTTGTTACGATTTGTCCTGGAATTGTTTTTGGCCCAATGTTGCAGACAGTGGAACTCAACACTAGCAGCAAAGCGCTCCTCTATATGATAAAGGGTTCACCATTTTAATCCTTTGTTCTTTACAGATGGTTGGACATATTATGGTCAAGTGTAAATAGGGATGGATTAAATTTTATATATTATAAACTAAAAATTAGCCGATATAGGAATTTTTGGAGAAATCATAGTTGGTACGTATAATCCATCACTCCATAAGCTCCATTGGACGGGTTCTAATACATGATAGTTTCTATAGTATTCCTCCCCTGTGCTAACTATTCATTCCGTTTCAAATTACTTATTTTACAAACTTTCTTCACTTAGAAATTTATATTGTGTAACGTAAATTTCAGAAAACTATAGATTTTCAAACAAAACTATCATTTTGCTACAATTTTAGCTTTGTATTTTACAAAAACTGCAACAATTGCAAATGATTTTATTAGAAAACTATAACTTTATCCTCTATGTGTGTATGACGAATGGGCCCCAACTTAAAACAACATTAGTATTACAAATGTATATGACAGGTGGGCCTAATTTTGTTAGACAATCAAAAGTTGCAGTTTTCTAATAATATCGTATACTAATGTTGCAGTTGTCTGAAATGACAAGCTAAACGTGTAGCAAACCGATAGTTTTGATAAAACAGTTATAGCTTTCTATAAAACAGTTATAGCTTTCTGAAATTTATTCTACTTTTTATATATTTAGATTCACCGTGAGAAATACTTTCATAATACATAATTTACATGTTGTTAAACTATATGAATTTATAGAGAAATTAAATAATGATCAAAGTTATAAATAATTCACTTAGACAAAGCTAAAACAACGAGTAATTTAAAACGGGGGAGTACTAAGACTTTAAGAGCAAGTATAAAAGCTTCTGCCTAAAAATCCAAGTTGATTTTAAGTTTTGAACTTTGATTTTAAGAAGTTTTGAACTTTGATTTTAAGATTAATTAGGTTTGGTTGAATGCAGGAGGCGATGGCCCTTACGTTATGAACAACAAATTCTGGCCCATGATAGATGTCCGTGATGTTGCTGATGCTGTACTTCTAGCATACCACAAGGCAGGGCCATCTGAGCGGTACATATGCACACTAGAACAGATGGACCTGAAACATATGTTGGATTTGATGAAGAACCCTTACTACAGTTATGCAGACAAGTAGGTGAAATCTCCCTATCATTGTGTCAGCATCATCCTATAATACCAGAGTTAGTCTTAACTCTCAAGGGTGTTTTGTGCAATTGTGCTCACGACATGAACACGATTAGTTTGAGCAGCAGCTTTCTTGTTTGACAGGATGGTTGATGTGGATTACAAGGTTGAAGTGACATCAGATAAACTGAAGAATCTGGGCTGGAACCCAAGGAAACGGGAGGAGACACTTGCGGACAGCATTGAGTTCTTTGAGAAGGCAGGCCTTCTAGATGGGCGACCTTGCCGGCTTCCCTATTTCGCTGTCCAGGAATGAACCGAAAATGGCCTTGGTCCCAATTATCAGTCTCAGCCAAGATAATTAATCTCTGCTCCATTCAGTATGGATGCACCTTGTAAAGAAAAGTATAGATGCAGTATGGAATTAATGCACGTATTTTTTATGTATCTTGTAGTGATACTCGGGTCTCGGGAGGTCTTGTAGTGATACTCAGAAGGTATCATGTATATTTACTGTTAATACCGTTTCTCTCTTCTTTCGTACAGCCATGTCAAATTAAATTATGCCAACCGTTGGGTGTTATTTGTGCATCTAGATTAGCTCGTAATTGGCATGCACTAAATCACCAAGTTGCAGCCATCTTTAAGCCATATCCAGGACAACGATGACCACGGCGGCGTGGAAGGCTAGAGGTGGTGCGTCGACGACGGCCTACCATGCCGTCGGTGGCAAGGTTTGTGTCCCGGTGTCACGTCCTCCCTAGAGGCATAATTGCCTAATCCACCTCGAGATAGTTTTGGGTGGCACTCTAGGATGATGGTTAGTATATGCGAGGGACAAGTGGATATTTCTTCTCTCGCCCTCTTACTCTACAACCCTTCGCCCTTATGATGTCTGGGAGCCCACGGGTGTTTAGCTGTTTGGAGACGGTGGTAGATTGTACGTTTGTGGATCCATTGTAGGTCTGGTGACGATCGGTCACACGTAGTAATGATTGACCTATCAGTTCCTTCCTCTGTAGCGTGTGTAGGTGTGCGTGGTGGTGAGGAATATATTCTAATTCTCAAAGATATGTCCTCTCGTTTCTTAAATGTCATTTAATAGTATGAAATTTTTTTAACAAGATAGATTAATATTTGATGTATTACTCCATAACATGCAAATTCAAATTAAACTCCAGCTAGTATGTGTACATTCACAATTATATTTTTTTAGTTAAATTTAAACGTGTATATTTTTTGTAACGCCTCGATTTTTGTGTGGCATTAAAAACTATTTTAATAAAAACTTAATTACGACAATTCTATTCTCTGAGTGTTGAGTCTAAGTTGTGCTGTAGATCTCAATTTAAATCTCTCCTTTGTCTCCAATCCCTAGTGTCAAAATCGCCTCCTTAAAATTTCCTGTTTCAAAAATAATATCAAAATTCTAAACTTCGTATTCGAATTCCCTTCCTAAACCCTATCGAGAAATTTTCCCTCAAATAATTCAGTTCAGATTTGAGCCCCCGCTCAAATCATCTCCGACTTCTCCCTGCAAAATTCCCAGGATTTCAAATTTCAAATTCGGCAAATTCTAATCTCTAATCTAACCTCCCAAAAATTCCTTTCGAAAAGAGTTTCGAAGCTCGAATCCTTATATTCGAATTTCGCTTCTAAAACCCTAACCGCAAATTTCATCGAATCCTTGAATTCAAGTTAGTCCAAGCATCCACATCGAGATCCTAACCTCTTCAATTGATTCACTGAAAACGACCCTCGGGAGTCGAATCCCCGCAACCACAATTCTCTCTTAAATCTTATTCAACCAATTTGTCCCAAAATTATTCTAGCTCCATAATCCCTCCGAATATTGAACCGATGCCCAAGTTATCCCTAAATTCTCGCTACAAAATAAGAATCCCTAAAATCAAATCTCAAACTCAAATTCAAACTCTTAAGTTTCATATCTCTCTCTCTCTTTCTTTCTCTCCCTATCTATCTATCTATCTATCATGTCCCCTTTGAATCCTTTCCCGAATATTCGTTCCAATTCCAAGATGTCAATCTAATCAAATCTCCCTGTAACCCTGACTGTCGAGATACACTTTCATTCCCTCCTTTAATCCTCTCTGAAATGCTCTTGCAAATCTAAACACAATTATATCCTAAGGAACATCGAAATTCCCGCTTTAAACTTCAACCTCCCAAGATTCCGCTCTCATCCAAAATCTCATCTAAATAATCCCTCAAGTCCATAAAACAAAGATCCATCCTAAAAATAATAAAATCTCGGGTTGGTACTCTCTCCTTGATCCCTTGCTTTCGCTTGGCTAAATTGTCAAATTTCGAATCCCGACTCCAAATCAAACCCTATTTCCTTCTAGCTTCTCCTCACAATAAATTCCTTGAATTCAAATCTTTAATTTGAAATCCAAATTTCGAATTCAATTTCTTGTCTCCTTGAAATCCCTCTCAAACCTTCCGAAAATCCCCAAATATAAAACCCCCCTATTCCAAAATATCAAATTTCCAATTTGTGCCCCTCCTAGACTCCTCCCTATTCCTCTTGAGTTCAAATATGAAATTTAAATTCAAATCCCACTTCAATTGCCCCTCAAATCCCTTAAAGAAAACTTTCATAAAAAGTCTAGGTGACGTCCTTCCTCCTGGCCCGCCATTTCTCTCCTCGGCCGGCCCATTCCCTCTCTTCCTCCTTTTTCCCGCCTGAGCCGCCTCCACTCTCCCGGCCCAGTCAAAGCGCGCCGTCCTCGGTCCATCACTCCGCCAGCCCATCTCCCTCACGCCGTTCTCCTTCTCCCTCGGGCCGTGCTGTCCCCGGCCCAGCTCCGCGCACGGCCCACTCCCCGGGCACGTGCGGCGCATGTGCCGCGGATGGCAGGAGCGCCTTCTCCCTCGCGCGGTCGCACCGCACTCCGCATCTTCTTCTTCTTCTTCTTCTTCTCTCTCTCTCTCTCCCCCCTACACGCCATTGCCGCCGCCGTTTTCCCGCCCGCTCGAGCGCGTGACCGACCAGGAGACGAGTCGACGTCGCCGCACCAGCCCACGCTGCCCTCGCTAGCTTTTCCGTCCCCCTCCTTTGTCGTCGCTCGCCGTCGTCATCCGCTGGTCCCCGCGGTCCCGCCGCAAGCCGCCAACGCCGTGACGCCGTAGCGCCAGCTCGCCGGCGCCCCACTTGGACCGCGCCGCGCAGCTCCCGCCTCTCGCATTCAATTTCGGCCGCTTGATCCACCGCCCAACGCATCCTCGTCGTCCGTCGTTTTCGCGTCGCCCACGAAAACTCCGGCGCTATTCGCGCGTTCTTCAACCGAGCACCAGCTCGTCCACTCCCACCTCGAACGTACCACGAAGCCCCTCCTCCTCGCCTATAAAACTCACCACGGAGGTCCTCCCTTCCTCCTTTGCTTCGAGCTCCTGGAACGACCACTTCCCCCGCCCACCTTCATCTACCTCGTCTGCCGCCGGCGCTCGGCTATCGCGACGGCTTCCCGACGAACCGAGCCCGTCGCCGCGACCACCATGCTTCCCCGTCCTCGAACTACCAGCTCCTCAATTCCAATTCGCGTCGGACCCGAATGTCCAAGTCCTCGCGCGCGCGCCTTCACCTCCTTCCCCGGCCACGCCCGTCTCGGTGCCACGCCGCCTCGGCATCGACCTCGCCCCGTCACCACCAAATCGTCGCCGACGCCATATCCCTCTCGTCGGTGAGCTCCCTACCTTCTTCTTCCTCTTGCCACACGCTGTGCTGTGTCCGCCGCCACGGCACACGGTCGCGCGCCGCCGTTGGCCTCTCCTTCCCCCACCGCTCACCATCACCTTCCCCGGGATCCCCTCGACCTCTTCGTTGCTGCTCCTTGGCCGTCGGACTCCTCACCTGTCTAGTCGCCGTGACGCCCCGTTCCGCCGCCGCCGAGCACAGCCTCGCGCCGCCGTCGGCTTTCCTCTCATTAATTCCAAGCGCCGCCGCCCTCCCTTCTCTCCTCCCGACGTGCCGCCCGCTCCGTCGCCGCCGCGCTCGGCCGCGCGGCTTCACGGGCCTCTCCCTCACCGCATCCTTCCGCCGCCAGCCACCGTCGTTCCCCTCCCGGCGAATCCGATCCGTTGAATCAATTACCCTTCTCCCCCTCTACCCGCCGGTGCCCGTCACTCCGTCCGGTTCGCTGCCGTTCCTTGTCGATGTGTACATAGTTATGGCCACGTAGCATTGGACTTATTGGGAAAAAATTCTGTGGCTGCAAATTAGAGATATCCTTGTCGATGATATGTTTACGTTCATACTTCATATACCCCGTGGCGATGGATTTCATTGCATCCAAATTCTGTGGCTGCGTACGAAGGGGCTCGATTCCGATCTGACAGAGCGGCAAGTTCAACCGGAGATGCCGCCGCCGCCGTGTCGCGTGTGCGTGACCGGCGCCGGCGGGTTCATCGGCTCGTGGCTCGTCAAGCTCCTCCTCTCCCGCGGCTACTTCGTCCACGGCACCGTCCGCAACCCAGGTATCCAATGCGCTGCATCTTGCTTTTAACTTTAAAAAATCATCTTGGTGTGATTAATAAAAGAAAAAAAATCCAAAAAAGTCATTGATAAACATCCAATTTAAAAAAAATGTTATTGTATAAGTGTTTTTGTCCCAAAAATATTATCACCGTTAGGGTTTTGTTAATAGTCTTCTGTTAAATGCTATAAAATGAATCGTGCATTTAACGGCGTGGAACGGACAAAACCTAAACAACAATAGCATTTCTGGGACAAAATTATACAATGAGATTTTATGAAACTCGTACTCGTTGATGACATTTCTTAAATTTGAGTGTTTGTCAGTGATATTTCTTGAATTTTCTTTTAATCAGATATGTTTTTTTCCTTTTCTTTTGCTGTCCCAGATGATCCCAAGAACGCGTTTCTGAAGCAGCTGGAGAACGCTCTGGAGAATCTGCACCTGTTCAAGGCCGACGTGCTCGACGGCGGGTCGCTGACGGCGGCGTTCGCCGGCTGCGAGGGCGTCTTCCATCCGGCCACTCCGGTGCCGGAAGAACAGATGGTTGATCCAGAGGCAAGTAACCCATCTAATTAAACAACCAAAACCTCTCGTGATTTAGCTTTCTGCAAATCTGCGTATCTCTGCTGATGATGACAATGATGCTAAACACGATCATGAATTCAGAAGGAGATGATGGCTCCTGCTGTGAACGGCACCAGGAATGTGCTCGAGGCTTGCTCAGCTTCCGGTGTTCAGAAACTCGTCGTGGTCTCCTCCATTGCTGCTGTATGCGCTAACCCGAGCTGGCCTCAAGGTAGGCCAAAAGATGAGACTTCTTGGTCAGACAAGAAGCTCTGCATGGAAACTGAGGTCAGAAACTAATTGCCAAATTAAGCAACAAGCATCCATCATTGAACATATGTTAGCACATTAATGTCACCTGAGATTCTTTAATTAGACTGTCCAATCCTCTCCCCGTGTCACCTTCAGCATACTTTTTTTGTTTTATTGCGACGAGCATGAATTAATCAGTTCTTAGCACTAATACGACATGTCTACATGTGTTGGCAGAACTGGTACTCTCTTGCCAAAACTGAAGGTGAAGAGATGGCCCTGGAATACGGAAACAAAAATGGTCTGCATGTTGTTACGGTTTGCCCTGGAATTGTTTTTGGCCCAATGCTGCAGACTGTGCAACTCAACACTACCACCAAAGCGCTCCTCTATATCATCAAAGGTTCACCATCTAATGCATGATAAAAAATTTTTTACCGTATTTCCTGAAGTCTATGAATGATTTTTAGTTCAATATTTTTTTTCTAATGGTACTAGAACTCATAAACCAATGGTTAGGATCATTTTCGCTGATGATAATACTGGTAGTAGAATACTAAACTCGTAAATCAATGGTTAAGATCGTTTACACTGATGATAATATTGGTAGTAGAATACTAAACTCGTAAATCAATGGTTAAAATCATTTTTAATTGTGATAATACTGGTAGAGTGATATTAGAATAATGAACTCATAAACCAATGGTTAAGATTATTTTTACTGACGGTAATACTGGTAATGGAATAAAGAACTCCAGACATAATTAAAAACGATGCAGGGGGCCATGGTCCAGACATAATGAACAACAAATTCTGGTCCATGGTGGATGTCCGTGATGTCGCTGATGCTCTACTTCTAGCATATGAAAAGGCAGGGCCATCTGAACGATACATCTGCGCACTAGAACGAAAGGACCTGAAGGATTTGTTGGAATTGATGAAGAGCATGTATCCTAACTACAATTATGCAGACAGGTAAGTCATTCTAAAAAAAATGTAGAAAAAGTAGGTGCAATATTCCTATCGCTGTGTCAATATCATCCTGTTATGCAGAGCTTACCTTAATTTGTAGTGTTCTCTGCTACAAACATGAACACGATTAATTTGAACAGCTCCTCTCTTATTTGACAGAATGGTTGATTTGGATTTCAATGCCGAAGTGACATCGGAGAAACTGAAGAATCTGGGCTGGAACCCAAGGAAACGGGAGGAAACATTTGTCG
Organism: Oryza officinalis; assembly: GCA_008326285.1. Classification (NCBI taxonomy): domain Eukaryota; kingdom Viridiplantae; phylum Streptophyta; class Magnoliopsida; order Poales; family Poaceae; genus Oryza; species Oryza officinalis. The sequence goes on along the minus strand of BDMV01000009.1, from coordinate 30,132,038 downwards.
ACAGCATCGAGTTCTTCGAGAAGGCAGGCCTTCTAGATGGGCAGCCTTGCCGGCTTCCCTATCTTTACCGTATGGCTGCCTAGGAACGAACGGAAAATGTGTGCAACGACGATAAGTTGGTCATGACAGTATTTGCCATGCATTCAATCGTCATTCTCGATTTGAATATGAAAAGAATAACATGTAAAAAGGATAGGGAGGATCTGTCTGAATGTTATCCATGGAACGAGGGATAGGAAAATGTATCTTCAAAATTTTACATATACTAGAAAAACTGTTATGTGCGTTGCAACGGAGAGAAAAGACAAAAAAATTGAGAAAAAATTGAGAAAAAATTACATTATGTAATTAATTAAATTACAAAATTTTCGGAATACTTGGGTATTTTTAAGTAGGTAGGTGTAGAATTAAATTAATTTACAAATAAAATTATATGGCTGAATTTAATTTTGTTAAATTATCCATGATTAATTACACTCTTTGAAATTTTCTCGGAATTTTCATAGGTCAATTGCTAATTTTAATAATACAAACACCATTTCAATATTTATTTAAATAAAACTATAAATAAAATTCTTTCTTTCTTTTTGGACTAGGTTCGGCCCAGCAAGCTCAACCCGTAGCCCCTTCTCCTCTCCTCCACCTCAGCCCACAAGCACAGATTCAACCTAGCAAGCAACCAAAAATCTAATATACCTCTTCTTCCGGCCCACTTTCCTTCCTTCTCCTCTCCTTCGTCTCAGCCCGCAAGTGCACTTCGGCCCAATAAAAATCTGAAAGTCTAATTAGCTTCCCTGACGAAAAAAAAATGACGAAAAGTTACGAATTTTTTAAGTAGGTAAGATATAATTTATCTCGAAGAAAACTAAGAACAAAATCACCAACAATTAGAATGTGAGATGTGAAAGGGCATGTAGCCTAGTGGTTACAATGACTTGAATAGCACCTCAAAGTCTTATTGGGTTGTTTGAGGGGTCAAGTTCCCAATTTAAAAAGACTACGTATATCCGATTGGATGTAGAGGCCAAATAAAAAAATACCCTTCTCTAAATAAAAAAATTAGGATATGAGATTTCGAACGAATAGGACATAAGATAATACCCTTCTCTAAATAAAAAAAAATTAGGACGTGAGATTTCAGTGATGTAGCGATGTTCAATTCTGTGTTGGAACTTATACGGCATGCAAAAGAGATTATCTGAGTTATTGAATATCATACATAGTATCGGAGAAAATAAAATGGATTAGTATTTAAGTATAAAGTTGGATACAAAAGCAGGTACCCACACATTAACCCTAACCAGGCGATCCCTAGTGGCGGGGCAGCGGTCAGGGAGACGATCCCGGCCTGAATCGTTCAAGCGATGATTGCTAGGGTATAGAGGTATATCCCCCTCGAGTATTTCGTCCAAAAAAATATATATTCAGAAACAACCCGACTTCCCGAGAGTTAGTGACGAATGACAATTGACTTCATGCTCCACTCCACCAGCAATTTGTCCAAATCCGAACTAAAACCACAATGTATGTAGATAAATAAAAGTGAATTTTATAAAACTTCATCTATGGTTCAAGTTATATAAAGTTGTAAAGATTTTGACACATTGCAATCATAATATCTGAAATTATGTGTCACGTAACAAAAACATAATTTTATGTAACTTGGTATAATAGGTATCAGGTTTTATAAATTACTCATAAATAATTACGCTTTGCGACGATTTCCAAGGAGGAATCTTTCTAGGCTCCCTCCGTGTTTCTTTTTGAAAGACCTCCCAATTTGCTTCTTGTTCTTTTCTGCCTGGCCGGCCATGGTTATTGACGATTCGCGAATTGAAGACTAGTGGTGGTGGTGGTGGTTTTCTTGTCGATTTTTGTGCATTGGAGATCCGGTTGGCCGGCACGCCGTGGTGGTGGAGGCTCATATCTAGCGCCATGGAGGAGGACAGGGCGGCGATGGCGTCGCCGCCGCGAGTGTGCGTGACCGGAGGCGGCGGGTACATCGGCTCGTGGCTCGTCAAGCTGCTCCTCTCCCGTGGCTACGCCGTGCACGCCACTCTCCGCGACCCGTGTAATCAAAATCAAGCTGCTGTGCTCGATCGATCGCGTATCACGTTGCTGTTATTATTGGGAATTTTAGAATAATGCTGCCGTGTTGGTCTCAGGTGATCCGAAGAACGCTCATCTGAAGCAGCTGGAAGGGGCGTCGGCGAGGCTGAGCCTGTTCAAGGCCGACATGCTCGACTCCGGCGAGCTGTCCGCCGCCATTGCCGGCTGCGAGGGGGTTTTCCATGTCGCCTCTCCGGTGCCCGGAGCCAAAATCGTCGATCCGGAGGCAAGGTCCTATCGTTCATCACTTGGTTCCACACATTTGAAAGATCATCGATCCACTGTTAATACAATGTGCTTCAGTTCAGGGTGTGTTCGGGAGGGGCACCCTCCTCCCCGACACGCAAAACAAAGCATGTATTATTACATGATTAATTCAGTATTAATTATTTTTTTAAAAATAAATTAATATAATTTTTTAAAATAACTTTCGTATAGAAAAATTTTATAAAAAAACACATCGTTTAGCAGTTTGAAAAACGTACGCACGAGAAAAACGAAAGAGGTGAGTTGGGAAAGTTAGAGGAAAAACACAGCCTTAGTAGGATTAGTAGATTAGTGTGACAAGACTATTATTCTATTAATATGGATTTATAATGTCTTAATTTAAAATTAATTTGCTAAAAGATTTAAAATGGCATTAACTCCAAAGAATCAAAAGTACTGTCAAGACTTGTGTAGCCTGCTCACTTTCTTCAGAAGTTGACTGCTATAAAGCCACTGGCAAATTGGCACTGGGTCACTGTATATATTGATGTTCTGCTAACTATTTGAGCACCAGATATTCTTCATGGTTTACTCATAACATATCAATGCAAATATGCAATCATGCAGTTACAAGTAATGATTCCTGCGGTAAAGGGCACATTGAATGTCCTTGAAGTTTGTTCATCTAGGAAGGTTCAGAAAGTTGTAGTGGTGTCGTCTACTGCTGCTGTTCATTACAACCCCGATTGGCCTCCAGGTAAGCCCAAAGATGAGAGTTGCTGGTCGGACAGAAAGATATGCATGGAGAAGAAGGTTAGTAATGTTAGAAATTAGAGCTGAAATTAAGTTCATATGGCTGAACCTTTTTTTCCCTCTTATTTGACAGAGGGAAAACTAAAGTTCATCTTTTTACAATTTTTTTTAAAAAATTTCATTTTACAATTTCTGTATTCAGGAGTGGTATAGTGCTTCCAAGGTTATTGCTGAAAAGACGGCTTTGGAATATGCAGAGAAAAAAGGGATAAACGTTGTTACAGTCTGCCCTTGTTTGGTTTTTGGCCCACAGTTGCAACCAACTATCAATACCAGCAATGAACTCCTCATCTATATAACAAAAGGTTTCCTCATTTATCACCTAATCTTTCCATTTGTTACTGTTTACTCTAATGTTTACCACTTATCTGATGAAAAATGTTTCCCGGCAATTTTCTGTTTTTTGCACCACTTGATACAATTCATCCTTTTGACATTGCGTAATTTTATCATTTTGAGATGGTATCGGGAGGTACCATATTTTTTAGTGTAAATTTTGGTACTTCTAAATTCTAAGTACCTCGAGGTATCAAAAATTTTAGTGTAAAATTTAGGTAACTCGAGGTACTTTCTCAAGTACTGTAAAATTTCTCTTTGACAGCAGGTTCAGAATTCAGACTGAAACCTTTTCCCTGTCTCTGTTCAAACTGTAACAAATTTCATTGGTAGGAGGTCCAAACGTAATGAAAAACATCCTGTATCACATAGTAGATGTCCGTGATGTGGCTGAAGCTTTGCTTCTCGTATATGAGAAGCCAGAATCATCTGATAGATATCTCTGTGCACCGTATCACATTACCCCAAAGGCTACTGTAGAGCTTCTGAAGAATATTTACCCCAACTACAATTATGTGAAGTGGTGAGCCTTTGATCACTTCTGCTTGTATATATGCTGCATTGGCATGGTTGTTCTAACAGCTCTCTTTGCTTCTGCAGTAGCGCTGAATGGAATGGTAAGACTGAAACATTTACACCAATTTCATCAGAGAAATTGAAGAGTCTGGGCTGGAAGCCAAGGAAATTGGAGGAGACGCTCAAAGATAGCATCGAGTACTATGAAAAGACAGGAATTTTGCAGGATGCTGGTGGAAGACCTTGCGTTCTGCCTTACCTTTTTCACTTTCTTGTTGAGAACTAATAACTGAGAATTGCAGAAACTGTGTTTCTTTGTATGCTTTAGATATTAGCACTGTATATGGAAATAACAATGGCCATTCTTGGAACGACATAGCTTCCATCAATCCTTCAGTTCTGCAGTGACAATATATCTTTCAGGACAAAGTAATTTGTTGTCGCCAATGAAGCTTTTCCTGTTGTGCTCCTATGCATAAATATGCATATTCATCTAACATTGTCTACTGGTCGAGATTATCATTTTGTGTATAATTTTGACTGCAACAATGTTACTTCGGCAATCGGGCCTCTGTGATTCATCATGCTTTTATTGAAACAAATGATTGATCTCTACTAAATCTATCAAAATTCTTATTAAATAGACTATAGGCTCCTTTGAGACAAAGGATTTGTGGAGTAATCTTATAGGATTTATAGGATTCAAATCCTATAAGCATACTTTCTATTCAAATCCTATAAGAATTGAGGCTTTTCAAATCCTATGAAAAATTCATAAAGAATTGTTCAGTGCATATAGATATCAGAGAAAAATTAGCAAGAGCTCCAACCTTCTATGAAAATTTGTTTTGATTCTATATCTTTCAGCTGATTACTGTGCTTTTCCTACGGTCTATTCAAACGATCATTTCTGTATTTTCTCTATGTTTTGTAATTCTCTTTTTTTTCACTTATATTTCTGATAAAATCATGTGTTTTTCTATTGCTCTATTTTCTCAATCCCACATTTCAAAAGAACCCTTAAAAGAAATTTTAGAGAAAAATTTTCTTCTTCACGCGTCTTGAGTTCGTGTGTTTTTTCGGATAAGACATTTTGTTCCTACGTTTTCTCCAATGAACTATCTATACTACATATTTATTGACAAATTTTATACGTCATATACATTTCTATACATTCCTTGATAAATTTTCTCTCAGAAATTTATAATTATACTATATTTACATTTGATTAATTTTGAGAAAAAATTGTCATAAATGTAGAGCAACACCGTTCCCTAATTTTAAAGGAGGTTTGAGGTTAGTCCTGTAATTTTGATAATTTGATCCTTTTCAAAAACTATTAAAGATTGAACCGTCTTCAAAATTTATTTAAAAAATAAACCATGACCTTAGCGTCATCAGGATTGGTGCCGAAGTCCAACGGCTCAATGCTAGCGAACATGGCACTAACAGTTGCCACATCGGCATGGTGATTTTCACATGTGGCATGGGATCAGCGCCATGGTCTTTAGCGCTGACCTCATATACGTACTAAGTAAATTGTATGGTATCTTTTATCAATATCCTAATTGTGGTGTAGTGGTTTCATTGCTTGTTTGGTAATCATGAAGTCTTAGGTTTGATTCTCAAATGTGCACTACTTTTTTTTGCTTTTTATCCATTGCCCATGAAAAAGAAAAAAAACCCATGCTAACCTAAGAATCGAACCTGGATCACCAGCCATACAAGCTAAGGGCTTTATCACTACGCTACGTAGGACTAATCAAAAGTGAAAACTTGTTATTTACTTAATGGTTATACGAGGTCAGCGTCAAGGTGCATGGCACTGACCTCATGTTACCTGCACACACGGTCCTACCAACGTGGCAATGGTTAGCATCATGATCGTTGGTGCTGAGCCATTGGATCTTAGTGTCAATCTTTATGACATTAAGATCGTGATTTATTTTTAAAATAAGTTTTGAACATGATTTATTTTTTAAATAAGTTTTTTAAAAGAATCAAATTATCAAATTTTCGGAGGTTAGTAGGTCAGCACGCCACCAACCGCCCTTCAATTACGGTAATCTGGTCAATCTGCTCGTCGTGGCGGCTGCATTGCGAGTTTCGTAATCAAGTCGAATGCCGATTAAACAATGCTCTCTGGATGAGAGCAACACCAAGACCCTCGTTTTTGGCGTTTTTCTCGAACGGCTAAGCGAAATATGTTTTTTTAAAAAACTACTACTAAAAAGATATTTTAAAAATTATATTAATTTATTTTTAAAATTTAAAATAATTAATACTTAATTAATTATATATTAATGATTTATATCGTTTTACGTATCTTCTTAATTTTTTTAACACTATTTCATATTAATATAAGTTATTTGTTTTTTTTTCTTAATTAAACTTGTTTAGTTTAACTGAACTTATAGTAAAATATAGTAATATTTTTAATACAAAATAAACATTATATTAAAATATATTTAATGTTAAATTTAATAAAACTAGTTTAATGCTGTAGATGTTGTTAATTTTATTTTATAAATTGATTAAATCTAAAAAGGTTTAACTAAAAATTAAACGATTTATATATTATAAAACGAAAGGTGTAGCACAGTAACAAGCAGTGTACTTCTTTGCTGCATACGGAGGGGTGGTGGCCTGGTGGGGATCCTATTCGACAGGACGGAGGAGGAAAGCGTCAGGGGACATGCAACCGGAGATGCCGCCGCCGCCGCGGCGCGTCGTGTGCGTGACCGGCGCCGGCGGGTTCATCGGCTCGTGGCTCGTCAAGCTCCTCCTCTCCCGCGGCTACGCCGTCCACGGGACCGTCCGCGACCCAGGTAGTACACACATACACCTCTTCTGTTCATCTTTCTGCTGCATCTTTTCCTCTGTTATCTTGCTCGTCAGGTGTGATCAGATGTGGTTTTCTTTTCCATTCTGGCTGTTTCAGACGATCCCAAGAACGCGTTTCTGAAGCATCTGGAGAATGCTCCAGAGAATCTGCGCCTGTTCAAGGCCGACGTGCTCGACGGCGGCTCGCTGACGGCGGCGTTCGCCGGCTGCGAGGGGGTCTTCCATCCGGCCACTCCGGTGCCGGAAGACAAGACGGTTGATCCAGAGGCAAGTACTCCTTTTATATACAGAAACTATCTGATTATCTGAACAACAAGCCTTCTGCAATCTGCATCTCTGCTGATCCTATGTATGCTAAACACGATTATATATGTTCAGAAGGAGATGTTGGCTCCTGCAGTGAAAGGCACCAAGAATGTGCTCGAGGCTTGCTCTGCTGCGAGTGTTCAGAAACTCGTCGTGGTCTCCTCCATCGGTGCTGTTTGCTTTAACCCGAGCTTGCCTCGAGACAGGTTGATAGATGAGACTTGCTGGTCAGACAAGAAGTCATGCAAGGAAAACGAGGTCAGAAATTGCCATTTTTTTCTCTCTATCAGTAGTGTTTCCTTGACCATCAGTTAGTTCTTGGGGATGATGTCTACGAAGTATCTAGGAATAATTTATTTGTTTAGAAAATTGTTGCCAAACTTAATTGAAAATAGGCACATAGCAAGAGCAGAAGTAGAGTTCTACAGATAACAGAAAACGATGGTAAAAATACAGTCCGGTTACAGCTTAACACTTTAGAGTTCAGACAACTGCAAAAACCTCCAATCCTAGTAATTGTGTTCTGAATAGTGTTGAAAATAGCATCTGTACTACTACAAGACACTAGGATTAATTTATGAACCTCAAAATCTTGTGTTGGCAGAACTGGTACTGTCTTGCCAAGACCGAAGCTGAAGAGATTGCACTGGAATTTTCAGAGAAAAATGGGCTCCATGTCATTACAGTTTGCCCTGGCCTTGTCTTTGGACCACTGTTGCAGACTGGGCTACTCAACACCAGCAGCAAATTTCTCCTCTACATCATGAAAGGTTCACCTCACCCTCTAACCCATCATAGTTTCTCTGCAGTATTTGTTTGTTCTGGTGCACTGATTCCATCAGTTTTGGTTGCAATCCAGGAGGCCCTGATGCAATGAGCAACAAATTATTTCCCATAGTCGATGTCCGGGATGTCGCCGATGCTTTACTTCTGGTGTACGACGAGGCAGGGCCATCTGAGCGATACATATGTGCTCAAGAACAAATGGACACGAAGGAATTATTGGGTTTGATGAAGAGAATGTACCCTAACTACAGCTACACATTCAAGTAAGTTCCATCAACTAACCATCCTTTTCATGCCAGAGAAACTGAAATGCCATCAGGTTGTATCGGGATCACAACATGAACACAATTTTTTTTTTGGTTTTTTGCAGAGTGGTTGATGTGGATATGAGGGTTGAATTGACATCGGAGAAACTGAAGAATCTGGGCTGGAAACCTAGGAAACTTGAGGAGACGCTCGCCGACAGCGTCGAGTCCTACAAGAAGGCAGGCTTTGTAGACGACGAACCTTGCCGGCTTCCCCATATTTACCGTTTGCCTGATGCTCAGGAGTGAACAGGATTCCATTGTGCTGCCACTGTTCATGACCCAATTCGTCACTAAAAACATGTTTCAATAATAATATATCAAGGATCAGGTGTTCCTGTCCCCATTCTCATCTGCTCTGTTCCATTAAGGATGGATGCAGCTTGTGATCAATGACTCAATGTATGCCCCGCAAAAATTGAATACTACGTATTGTCTACTGGTTGAGATGGACATTGTGTGTGTAATTTTAATCTAGCCGCCGGCCGATTAAAGATTGTTTGATGCTAGTAGCACAGTAGCAGCAGTGGACGTTTGTGCTGCAGAAAAAGCGGCATATACATGGAGAGCATCTATCCGCGGCGGAATCAGATCCTCTCACTTAACTACATGTGCAGTTAAGTTACTGACATGTAGATCTCATTTTGTTATGGATCAAACGTCAATAGCTCAACTGTCCTGCAGTTAAATCGGAAGATCCCTTTCCATTCGCGGCATATATTCGGAGGAGGGAGACGAGACGACCACCGGAGATGACGCATCCACCGCAGCAGCGGCGAGTGTGCGTGACCGGCGCCGGCGGGTTCGTCGGCTCGTGGCTCGTCAAGCTCCTCCTCTCCCGCGGCTACGCTGTCCACGCCACCGTCGGCGACCCAGGCACCTGCAACTCTCGATCGATCTCTGCTTGCGTTTGTTCATCTTGTGCTGCATCTTTTCCATTGTTGTGCCTTGCTTGTGATCAGGGTCAGGTATGATCAGACCTACGTGCTCTGTGTTCTTTTGCGTTTTTGTTGTTTCAGATGATCCCAGGGACGCGTTTCTGAAGCAGCTGGAGAATGCTCCGGGGAATCTGCTCCTGTTCAAGGCCGACGTGCTCGACTGCGGCTCACTGACGGCGGCGTTTGCCGGCTGCGACGGGGTCTTCCATCCCGGCACTCCGGTGCCGGAACACAACACGGTTGATCCAGAGGTAAGTGGGGCCCATATGTCAGTCGCACCTTTCCGCACATGCAGAACCATGGGAGTGTAGAGAGTGTGTGTCCGGCAAGTATATATTTGTACACGCATTGTTAATTTGAACAATCTTCTTTTTTTTTTGAGTAAATTTAATTTGAACAATCACTCTTCGCATTCTCACACTCTTGCTGCTGATCCTACTATACATACAGAAGGAGATGATGGCTCCTGCTGTGGAAGGCACCAGAAATGTGCTCGACGCTTGCTCAGCTGCGGGTGTTCAGAAACTCCTCATGGTCTCCTCCATTGGTGCTGTTTGCTTTAACCCGAGCTGGCCTCAAGACAGGGTGAGAGATGAGACATGCTGGTCAGACAAGGAGTTCTGCAGAGAACTTAAGGTCAGGAATTGCCAATTGTTTCTCCGTGCAGCAATAATGTATCCTTCCGGGACAGGCCCTGTTCTTTTCTTCGACTCCGAACTTCAACTTTCTTTTTTTCGTTACCACGTTTTTCAAACTGTTAAATGATATGTTTTTTATAAAAAAATATATATAGAAGTTGTTTTAAAAAATAAATCTATTTTTTTAAGTTTATGATTGTTGATATTTAATTAATCATGTGCTAATGAGTTTTTTTGTTTTACGTGTATGAAAGTTTTTTCTCCAAACCGAGTCAAAGAACGCAGCCTAATTTAGTGACCTCCAAATACTCTTGTGTTGGCAGAACTGGTACTGCCTTGCCAAGACCGAAGTTGAAGAGATAGCCCTGGAATACGGAAACAAAAATGGGCTTCATGTCACCACAGTTTGCCCTGCCCTTGTCTTTGGACCACTGTTGCATACCATGCAACTCAACTCCAGCAGCAAAGTTCTCCTCTACATCATGAAAGGTTCATCACCCTCTAATGCAACCTAGCTAGTTTCTACCTTTCTGCAGTACGTTTTTCCTCTTGTACACTGACTCCATTAATTTTTGGTTGCAATAATCCAGGAGGCCCTGATGCAGTGAACAACAAATTCTGGCCCATAGTAGATGTTCGTGATGTCGCTGATGCTTTACTTCTAGTATACAACAAGGCAGGGCCATGTGAGCGATACATATGTGCTCAAGACCGAATGGACATGAAGGGTTTGGTGGATTTGATGAAGAGCATGTATCCTAACTACAGCTACTCATTTAAGTAAGTGTCGTCATATCCATCACTACATCAGTACCATCAACTAATCATCCTACTGTCTCCGTTTTTAATAGATGACATCATTAATTTTTAACATAATGTTTGACCATTTGTTTTATTTAAAAAATTTAATATAAATATGTATAAATATAAGTTGTGCTTAAAGTTCCTTTAATAATTGAACATGTAACAACAAAATAAATAGCACACATAATTTTTAAATAAGACGGATGTTCAATTCAACGCCATGTTTAAAGTCAACGACGTTATCTATTAAATCATAAATCATAAGGAGTACAATGTATGCCAAGAGCTTGCAGCTTGCTTGGCTTACAGAGTGTGTTTGTGATCATAACATGGACACGATTTGAGCAGCTCTTCTTTTTTTTTCTTTTCCTTGGTCAGAATGGTTGATGTGGACAACAAGGTCGAAATGACATCCGAGAAACTGAAGAAGCTGGGCTGGAAACCAAGGAAACTCGAGGAGACACTCGCAGACAGCGTTGAATCCTACAAGAAGGCAGGCCTTGTAGATGACGAACCTTGCCGGCTTCCCCATGTTTACCGTATGCCTGATCATCAGGATTGACACAGGGTTCCATCGTGCTGCCATTGTTCATGACCCAATTTGTCACTGAAAACATGCTTCAACAATGACAGATGAGGGATCATGTGTTTTCTGTCCCCGTTCTCAGCTGCTCCACTCCATTCAGGATACAGATGCAGCTTGTGATTCAGTGTGTGCCTTCCGTTTCAGGCTTTCATCTCAATTTGTTGATCTGTGGAAAACTGCTTCTGCTTATACCTCCATGGTCTTAAAGACGCCACTCGTTCGCCTTTCAGCTTATAAGCCGTTGTTTTTCTCTTTAAGAAAATTGAACTTTAGAGTTGATTTTAAGGGTTTTTCGCTGTAGTTTATTTCTAACATTGGTTTTCAAATCGTTAAAGATAAATATATAAAATTTTTATCAATAAATTATTTTTGGATCGTTAGTAAGCTGGTACGACTTACAATCAGCATATGCCAAACGACGAGGGTGTTACTAATGCAGATTCAGTCAGAGAAATTCAGCCACAGTGAGATGGATCACGGAATCTATGGGCCAACCGTTGAGCTGGGCCTAGGCGATTTAATGGGCTGCTTTTCCTTGAAATCTTTAAAGCAAGTCAAGAAATTTATCTGTCATTGGACAAATGTGATAGAATTGGAACTGTATGGAATTCGATTTGCCGAGAGAGCATCCAAAAAATGATTTAAAAAAAATATCAAATTTCTACCGATCTGATCCTAGACGGCTAGACCCGAATTTGGTATATATCCTGACCAATGGTATTCTTGCAGCTCAACCTAATATCTGTAGGATTGAAATCAAACTTCGCGAGATGCATTTGATTTGTTTTTGGACCCTTCAACATGAAAATCATCACCCGTATTCCTTCGCAAGAAAAAACAAATTCGACCAATTATTTTCACTTCGCCTCCTCCTGTCGAGATAAGATGCGGTCTAGAACCTTCTCTACACGTCCCCGGGCCCACTGTCAGCCACACAACCCGAGCCCACCGAAATGACGGAAATGCCCCTGGCCGCACCTTTCTTTCCCCTCCTGCAAGCCAAAGCCACAGCCCACGAGGGGTTTAAGAGCGAGCACTCGCCGCCACCCCGCTAGGGTTTTTCCGGATCTCGCCGCCGCCTCCTCCTCCTCCACCTCCGCCGCCGCCGCCATGGCCATCGGATCTCTCATCGCGTCGAGGCTAGCCAGGTCCACCGGCCACGCCCTCGCCTCCGCCGCCTCTCAGGTTCCACCCCTCTCTGTTCTTTTTCTTTTTTTTTTCTTTTGTTGTTTTCTTGGCGTAGTGGTAAGCTTTTTAGGTGCTCACGCACTATCTGTAGTGTTGGTTGCCTGCGTGCGATGGTTGAGGTGATCTGATGTATTTGTGTGTTGCAAATGTTTGATTGATCTGATCAGGCTCCGATGGCCCGTCACGCAGCGGCATCTCCTCTGCTCTCCAGGCTTGGATCAGTGGCTCGTGCGTTCAGGTAATTAGTAATCTTTTGTGTCCATCTCAAGTTCTCTTCTTGCGCGCTTGTTGGGTGTTTGATTGGATTCGCTGTGTGTACAGCTCAAAGCCTGCCGCTGCTGATGTTATTGGGATCGATTTGGGAACGACGAACTCGTGTGTCTCCGTTATGGAAGGAAAGGTGTGGTCTTTTTTTCCCCTGTTCCATTCGAAATTTGTCATCTTTTCTTGTTTGTAAAACAGTTGCTGCGTCCATTTGTTATTGATGACTGATTCAGTAGCATATCTTGAACAATATAGTTGTTGAATTGGATCAATTTGTGATTAATAGGATATTCTGACTAGTCATGAAATTCTTCTAATTGGATAGTGATACATTCAATTAGTAGTGAATTAGGGATGCTTTAGTATAGTAGTGATGAATATAGTTGTTGAGTGGAATCAATTTGTGATTAACAGGATATTCTGACTTACTGTTACATTCTTTTAGTTTGATATTGATATTGAGTTAATAGTGAACTAGTCATGCTTTGTTATAGAAGTAATGCATCTGTTTGTGCAGGCACCACGAGTGATTGAGAATGCGGAAGGCGCAAGGACGACACCCTCCATTGTTGCCAAGACCCAGAATGGTGATCTTTTGGTTGGCATAACTGCGAGTCGGCAGGCAGTGACCAATGCCCAGAACACGGTCCGGGGGTCAAAGCGCTTGATTGGTAGAACTTTTGATGACCCGCAGACTCAAAAGGAGATGAAGATGGTGCCTTACAAGATTGTCAGGGGACCGAATGGTGATGCCTGGGTGGAGATGGGTGGGCAGCAGTACTCCCCAAGCCAGATTGGTGCATTTGTTCTCACCAAGATGAAGGAAACTGCAGAGGCTTTTCTTGGCAAAACTGTCTCCAAGGCTGTTATCACTGTCCCAGCTTATTTCAATGATGCTCAGCGCCAGGCTACCAAGGATGCTGGTAGGATTGCTGGGCTAGAGGTGATGAGGATTATCAATGAACCCACTGCCGCAGCTCTGTCATATGGGATGAACAACAAGGAGGGTCTGATTGCTGTATTTGACTTGGGCGGTGGCACATTTGATGTATCAATCCTTGAGATTTCCAATGGAGTTTTTGAGGTAATTTTCTTTCTCATGGCATGTGCATATACTCAAACTGAACATATCCATTGAACATATGTGCTGATCATAACTTTCTTTTTACCATTTTCAGGTCAAAGCAACCAATGGAGATACTTTCCTTGGTGGTGAGGACTTTGATGGTGCATTGCTCGACTACCTGGTTAGTGAGTTTAAGAAGTCTGACAACATTGATCTGAGCAAGGATAAGTTGGCATTGCAAAGGCTCAGGGAAGCTGCAGAGAAGGCCAAGGTTGAGCTTTCTTCAACCATGCAGACTGAAATCAACCTCCCCTTTATTACTGCTGATGCCACTGGTGCAAAACACTTCAATATTACCTTGACCAGATCAAAGTTCGAGTCTCTTGTGCAGAGTCTCATTGAGAGAACTCGCATCCCCTGTGTGAACTGCCTCAAGGACGCAGGCATATCTGCAAAAGACATTGATGAGGTTCTACTGGTTGGTGGTATGACGAGGGTGCCAAAGGTCCAGGATATTGTTTCTCAGATATTCAACAAGACACCAAGCAAGGGTGTCAATCCTGATGAGGCTGTTGCCATGGGAGCTGCCATTCAGGGTGGCATCTTGAGGGGTGATGTGAAGGAGCTCCTGTTGCTGGATGTCACCCCCCTCTCCCTTGGTATTGAGACTCTTGGAGGCATCTTCACAAGGCTAATTAACCGGAACACTACCATTCCAACCAAGAAGAGTCAGGTCTTCTCCACTGCTGCAGACAACCAGACCCAGGTTGGAATCAAGGTGCTCCAGGGTGAGAGGGAGATGGCCACAGATAACAAGCTTCTTGGTGAATTCCAGCTTGAAGGTATTCCACCAGCCCCAAGAGGTATGCCTCAGATTGAGGTCACATTCGACATCGATGCCAATGGTATTGTCAAGGTGTCAGCCAAGGACAAGTGTACTGGCAAAGAGCAAGAAATCACTATCAAGTCTTCAGGCGGTTTGTCTGAAAGCGATATCGAGAAGATGGTGAGGGAGGCTGAGCTACATTCTCAGAAGGATCAGGAAAGGAAATCATTGATTGATCTGAAGAACTCTGCAGACACCACGATCTACAGCATTGAGAAGAGTGTTAGTGAGTACAAGGACAAGGTTCCTGCTGAAGTCACCAAGGAGATTGAGTCTGCCGTATCTGATCTAAGAGCAGCAATGGCTGAGGATGATTTGGAGAAGATCAAGCAGAAGCTTGAGGCTGCAAACAAGGCAGTTTCAAAGATTGGAGAGCACATGCAACAAGGTGGCGGTGGCAGCAGTGGCAGCGGCGGCAACAGCAGCAGTGGTGGTGACCAGACTCCTGAGGCTGAATACCAGGATGCTGCTAAGGAAGCTAAGATGTAGATTTGATCTACATCAAGTTTCTTCTACCTTTTTTGTTCATGTAATAGGAAGTTGACATCTTACCCACCCCTGGTTTCTTAGGTTTCTAAGAGGGTTGCTATACCTGTAGCTTTTTTGGGCGGAGAATCGCTGATAAATTGTGAGCGGGAACAAACTCATCGGTTAATTGAGCCATCCACGAAATATTTCATTATGTTTCGTCAGATGTCCAGCTTGCTCAGTATTTGCAGTGCTGTTCATCTGTTATTGTGCATGCTTGTGCTCCCTAATTTCTTCTCATATTTTTTTGTTCATGTGCCCTTTACCTTATCTGGTTTCAACTGCTAAACTAGTCTAGTCTGAGGCCATTTTTTTCATTTTCCTGCCATCTGTTATCGAGTTCTTTCGTTCAGGTGATGGCATATTTGCAGCAACTGTCATCTTTGTGAGTTCTTCGGTTGTCTCGTAGGTACGAGAAATAGGCAATATATATCCCTCAGTGGAACAATCAGGTATAGGAAACATACTAGTATCATGGACGAGGCAGCTGCTAGCTTTGCTCCTAGTCGCTGAAGATGTGGAGTTCGGCAGTGTATCATCACAATTCACAGGTGCTAAAAGATGCGAAACATAAGTTCAGAGAGTACTGAAATAAAAGATCCGAAACATCAGAAAGTTCAGAGAAATTACTGAAATTTGTCAAAATATAGGTAGCACGTCGCTTCTCCCACCTGCAAGCATACTGAAACGTCTGAATGATAACTACTAGTACATCTGAATGATAACTTAAGATGGTCTCACCTGTAACTCACTTCATCTCAGTAACTGCTGAGCCTCACTATATCAGTACTAACTGCTGTGAATCATGCAACATGCTGAAACCTCTGAATGACAAAAAAAACAACTGCAGCTAGGCCTGATCACATGCACAAGAACATATACTCCCTCCATCCTAAATGCATCTTTTTTAAAAAAAATCAAAGTCGATAACTTTTGATTAATAATTATATTAACCATATCTATAATAAATATTATACATGTTATATCACTAGATTTAAAATATTTTAAAATACTTTTATATGATATTTATTGAAAACATAATATAAAATAATAAGTTAATGGTTAAAGTATATCATTAAAAATTTTAATGGTGTAAACAAAATATAAGGACAGGAATTATGCTGAATGGGGGAATGGATTGTGGATTGTGATCCCTCGAGAATTACTCAACCATTCAGCTAGGCCTGACCACATGCACAAAAACATACCGAGTGTTTCCCCGAAAAAAAAAACATACTGAATGTTTAACAAACTGAAATCACACAACCATCAGTACAAATTTAACACCAAATAGGTCCAGTTAACACATGCATCTGACAGAAAATTCAAGTTCAGTAAGAACCACATTACATTAGGCATCCAAGCTCAGTTGAATAAGATCTGATGCTAATTTAATCTAGGGCTACCAATACAAGATGAGAAACATGGGGCATTGCAACCAGCAACTAATCCAGAGATCACACTTGTGCAGCCTCCCTTTCACGGTTCCACTGCTCAATCCGAGCTCTCCTCTCCTCGCTACCATCCCTGACAGGACTCCTAGTCCTGGACCTGTGCCGCCGCCTGCTGCCATCGCTGTCGTAGCTGCTGCGGTGCCTCTCGCTGCTCCTCCGGCTACCTCCACGGTAGTAATCGTCGTGGTCCCTGGACCGCGATGAGCTCCTCCTGTCATGGTCTATCCGGTAATGGTACGGGCTCGGGCTGCGGCTCCGGCCATGGCTATGGCTTCTCCGGGACCTATGCAGGTGCCCAAACAGCCTCTTCCTCAGGTCTCTGCCGATCTGCTTGACGTGCATGAAGTTGCAGTACCCACCACGGTTGCAGCTGTTCTCCTCAAATTGCCTGCAGGTGGCCTCCCGGAAGTCGGTCACCGGCGAGAACTCGACGATGATGGGGCGGCCGGAGTAGTACCGCCCGGTCAGCGCCTGCAGCGCCCTGGCAGCCTGATCCTCCTCCCTGAATTGCACATACACATTGCCGATCATGTGGTCAGCAAGGTTGTCGCACACGTGGAGGTTCTCGATCTCGCCGTACTTGCTGAGCTCATCGAAGATGTCCTCGTAGAAGTCCTCGAAGTCGGCCTGGATCTTCTCGGGGTCGATGGGGTTGCCCTGCACGTCAATTCCGGGGGTGATCATGTCCGGGCGCAGGTACATGTTGGAGAGCAGCAGCGTCGGCGAGACCGATGGCTTGTTGTGCAGGCGGGAGCATCGGTCACCATGGCGACACGCGCCGATCTTGAAGTAGAAGGGGCAGTTCACGCGGTCCTTCTCCGTGCCAAAGATGGACGCGAGGTGCTCGGCCATGGATTCGCTTCGCCGCTGAAAAAGAGATTTCTCTGTAGCATCAACAGTACACCACCACAAAAGGGTCAGAAATTGCACACGCAACAAGCAGCTAGGGATTAGGATTAGCCAAGAAACACATCGAGTATTTGAAGCAAGGGCAAAGAACTTGATTTATAACGGCATCCATTGCTACTGCGATTACGAATCGGATTCGAATTCCAGTTCCGAAACCTTCAAAATAACAGCACTTAAAATTTCGAATCCGGATCAATATAGCACAAGTGAGACAACAATAATAATAACAAATGAATTGGAAGGAAAGCTAATCCATATCTTCTTTTTCTTCTTTTTTTTTGCTTCGGTAGTTTTGATTTCGGCATGATTTTGTGTCAAGATGAACACCCTAACTTCCAACCTGATAAGAATCGATAGATAGATAAGACACGCAAATACAACATCAATCAATCCATCACAACCGAGAGAGGAACAGTCAATCCAATCAGAATCAAATCACTAATACGCTACAGGTAGAAACCTCTCGAGGCAGGCAACCGCCGTGACATGTGGAGGAGGAGGAGGAGGAGGCTTACCGGAGATCTGCGCCGCCGTCGCCGGAGGGGAAGCAGGAGGAGTACGGACGATTCGATGGTGGTTTCCTGCTTCGAGTAGCGTCTGGAAGCGCATATAAAGGCCTTCCAGGGACATCCAGCCGTCGGTGGTCGTATGGATGGTCCAGATTCGCTGGACGGGCGAATACTAGAAGGTTCCTGCGGTTGTGGGCTTTTTATGTTAAGCTCATGGGCTGGGCCTGATTCTGAAAGGCTCGGATTGAAGTTTGGGCTTTAGCATATTCAGGCTTTGTAGCCCATTAAAGGGCTATTAAGCGAAGTAGTTTTGGTGTTCATATCTAGTGTTTTTATTTTTTAGGCTGCGTTGGTTTGCTCGCACGGTTTTTTTTTCACGCGCAAGCTTTTCAAACTACTAAACGGTGTATTTTTTTTGTAAAAAATTTCTATACAAAAGTTGCTTAAAAAAATCAAATTAATCCATTTTTGAAAAAAAATTTAGCTAATACTTAATTAATCACGCGCTAATGTACCGCTCCGTTTTCCGTAGGTGCTGTGCGCGCAGCAGCCTTAATAAAACACTGTATTCTAAATAGTTTTATCTTTGATGCAACGTTTATACTAGTCTAGTTACTTACTTACTTTTCATACTTTCTCTTGTGAGTATTATTCAAACTTTCTCCATTGGAAATTCTATTTTCTTTTAGTTTAAAAGTTGTATTATTATATTTTGTACCCTAGCATGTATAATTCTATATCATAGTATTATACATTTTTACATATTCGACGATTTGTTGATGAAATAATATTTCCTTTGTTCGCATGAGTAGCTTTGTGATCCTGCTTAATGAATCTCTATTCGAAGATTCTTGTGTTTTCATGTTATGAATATGTATTCCTATCATATTTTTGAGTTTTTTTATATTTCTGTGTTTTTTTAACTTGCATTTCGAATGAGCCCTTAATCATTCATCTTATTAAAAAAATATATAATAAAAATGTAAGTCATATGTAAAATATTTTAATGATAAAACAAGTCACAACAAAATAGACGGTACTCTCTCTGTCCTAAAATTAACTTAACATTTATGCTTTGTCCCAAAATAAGTTTACTTTGATCCCTTTAATCTATCCTTGACCTGTAAATCGAAAATTTTATTCTTTCAGGACACCCTTACCTATAACTTTGCTACACACCCATCAATACTACTGTTTTTCTATTAATGAGACACTTGTTTTACTCTATCTTATTTTGAACACCTAAGATCAAAGATAAAGTTATTTTTAGGACAAATAGAGTATTTACATTGTTCTTTCATACTATTCTCTTCGTCTCTAAGTAAGTATAGTTTTAGTCTAATAATTTGTTCCTAAAAATCATAGTTTTAGAGTTTCTCGTTCTTTTCTCCGTATTGATGAATGACATAAAAGGATTTTAATATCTTTCTTAATATGTCTGTGACCAATCAAAACTATACTTATTTAGAGATAGAGGAAGTTAGACACATATGAATAAACTTCATATCGAAAAGTCAACAATATCATACCAAAAAACATGGCAAAGATATCAAGATAATCACCTGTATGAGAGATGCTGGACCCTCATTGAGTCACCGGCACGTTTCTGCGGAGTGCCCACACTTCGAGACATGCTACTACGACTTCGAAGTTCGAACGAGCAATATATATATTTTCAGTGAGAAAAGCTCAGACCACACCCTCGAGAGCCCGAGCCGAAGGAGAAGAGAAGAGAAGAAAAGGCGGCCACGGAATCTCAGCCGTCGTCGGCCGCCGCGCGAGGTCGCCGCCGCGCGCCGCCGCCACGTACGAGCTCCGCCTGTGTCGGCCAGGTGGTTTGAACCATCGAGGTGGCTTCTTCTTCTCTCGGAATCGAAGTCTATAAAACCCCGCGAGCGCTTTCATCTCCTCCATCTTCTTCATTGGCGGCGGCGGCGGTTTCCGGCGCATGCAGGCCAGCAAGGTACGCGTTCCAAACCTCCTCCCGTCGTCGTCCATCCAGGAGATCTCGATTCCGACGTGCAAAAGTAGTTGCCCGCGTTGCTATCTGAATCTGCTTCTTTCTTTTTTCTTTTTTTGAATTTGTCCTTCAGTCAGAGGCTCAGAGCTAGTACTCTCTCCATCGGACTGTGCTCCTCATGCATCTAATCAGTCAAAGCTAGATGATTTGTCGACGCAAGCTACAGGTTAATTTGTCAGTAAATTGTAGTACAGTGCATGCCCCGTCGTCGGCGACGATCAGATCAGGCTACTGATGCCATTTGCACAGCTGTGCGAATGAGCTGCATGCATATGCACTTGGAGTTGATGTTAGAGTTCGTTATTATTTCCATATGAATTCGGCTAGGAACTTAGGAACTCTAGAAAGTTGTTTTGATCTTGCACTTTGCATTGACTCGGTTGGAAAGTTGTTTTGATCTTGCACTTTGCATGGATGAGCATATCAATATAGGGGTGGAACCATGTGAAATCTGAAACTCTGAAGCTCATTTCACCTGCTCCTAGTGTTCTTCTCCTTTGAGAGAATCTCAGTTACCTGCTCTTTATAAAAGCTAATCTTGTGGTACTTCGCTGCATCAACTTCTTAGTTTATTTATCCTCTAGCTCTTAGTTTTTCTTCCTTGTGGTAGACTGGTAGTTCGCCTTCTTCTTCTTATTTGGTTTCGCATGTAGAATCATTGGAGTCAAGGAAGAAGTAAAACAGTTGTATAATTTGCACTCTCTGTACCATGGGCATGACACTTGGTCCAATAATGGTCCTTTCTCATCATTGTATAAAAAAAATCGTTTTTTATTTTTGAATTTTATCTTTTAGACGATCAAATACGCATGCTCGACATGAAACATGAGAACTATTATTAGTTGCGCTGCACTTAGCATGTTTGATGGTTACTTTTCAGGACAGTGAACAGTGACTGCTTGTTGAATTATCTAAAACAATCATGGGCCTCCTGGACCTCTTTATTACAGCGTGTGTGCCGGTTCTGAACATGCTTCTGGTTACTGGTGTTGGATCATTCCTTGCAACTGATTTTGCTGGCATACTGAACAAAGATGCAAGGAAGTATCTAAACAATGTAAGTTGGGGTGATTGGGGTAAACTTAATTTGCATAATGGTAGTAAAAATGTTGTCTTCCTAATTAGCATTTCTCCCATCTCTGATTTTTTTCCCCTGCAGATAGTATTTTATGTATTTAATCCATCACTCATTGCAACCTATTTAGCGCAAACAATCACATTGGAAAGCTTGGCTAAATTGTAAGTACTCCTCCATGTTTCTTTTACCAAACTATTATTTAACAACTGACATGATCATACGATTATTTTTTTTACCTATTATACAGATGGTTCATGCCTGTGAATATTCTTCTTGCTTGTACCTTTGGGTTAATCTTTGGATGGATCGTGGTACATATCACCAGAGCGCCGGCTAGGCTAAGAGGCCTCATTTTGGGTTGCTGTTCTGCTGGTAACTAGGAGTGCCTCTGTTCTTGTGAATGGACAGCACATGTCTATTAAAATTCATGCCCTTATAGTAGATAAACATAGTACAAAGCCTTCACATACATATTTATTGTGTGGATGTTTGGGCCCATGTATGTTAGTGTGGAAAACTCTTTGCTTTATGAAGTGCTTCTCATGCTTATGCAAAGCTCCACTTATGGTTATAGAACTCTTATATTTCTTTTCTGTTGGTTATTCCTCTGGAGTTCATAGTATAAGTCAATGTCAATCTGAGTATGCAACGCATCATGCAAGTGTCGTTGTCAAAAACATTACCTCTTCATGGATAACCAAATGGAAAAGCTGAGAATCAATTGTATGTATACAGTAAGTCATCATTACCAGTACCAATCCAATGATCCAATCTCAAGGTGTCCCAGTATCCCAGTAGGCCATGATTGACACAATTTAAATCAGCCAATATTAGTACAACAGACAAGGCTGCCTTTATATTTCAGATGGTATAGATCAGGTAGTTCTGTTGGACCATTGTACTAGCCATAATACTGATAACCAAGTACCAACCACCTCTGCTGGACTTGAACCGTACATGTAACAAAAAGGGGATCTTAGGACAAGATCATGATTGAACATGTTGAGGATTTATAACATTATTTGTACAATATTTTCTGCCAACATTGAATGGGACACTTTAGAGGACTAACTGAACCTGGACAATTACACCTTACTAGAGTCTGTAGTCAATTGATACTTGATAACATTGAATGGGACACTTTGGAGGACTAACCGAAATTGAATAATCACACCTTTGAATACTACAACCCTCGTTTTGTTTCTTCCTGTGCCTAACTTTGCTCATTTCCCTTGGTTGGCTGCAGGCAATTGGGGCAACATTTTTCTCATCATCATTCCTGCTCTTTGCAAAGAGAAAGGAAGCCCATTTGGAGCACCTGATGTTTGTCACACTTATGGATTAGCGTATTCTTCACTCTCAATGGCTGTCAGGCTATCTCTGTTTCTGTATCTAATATATTCTGCAGATAGTCGATGCAACTGTCTTATGTTCGTGAGCTGTAATTGTGATTAACAACACCGGTGTCTCAATCGTCAGTGATTTGCTGCAGCTTGGTGCTGTCTTTCTGTGGACTGTCGCGTATAACATTATGCGAGCCACTTCAAAAGTGGCTGATGAAGGCAATGCTCGAACAAATCATACAAAAGAATCCAATTCAGGGAGCAGTACAGGAACAGCGTCAGAAGAAAATTTCTCAATCCCGAACGATAACACGAATCAATGCACACTCCCTTTGATATCCAATTCAAGTGTACCTTCAACCAAAACTAAGGTTTCTTATAATGCTGGAAATATTTACTTTTTACAAGTCGTACACTGTTTTAATGCACAATGCTGTTATGACAGTTTGTTGAATTATAAACTTTAAATTTTCATAGGTCACATTGTCAGAGAGAGCGAAACGATTTGTATCATCAATGTTCGGAGCAATTGACTTCAAGAAGATCTTTGCTCCTTCAACCATTGCTGTGGTATGCTGGTTACAGAAACTAGTTTGTATGTAGAGTGTTACAAACTTTAACATTACCGGCTAGACTTGTGGCAATTTACTATCATTTTCATTTTGTAGATTATTGGGTTTATAATTGGAGGAACACCTCTAATTAGAAACGCTATAATCGGAGAAAACGCCCCTCTTCGTGTCATTCATGAGTCAGCTGATCTAATAGGGTAACATCTCCATATCATTACTATTGTTTTCTGAACATTCTTCATGGTGATGCAAATCCTATTGATCATTTTTTGCGTGTCATTTTCTGCAGTGGAGGAGCAATTCCGTCTGTCACACTGATAATGGGAGGGAACCTCCTCAATGGTAAACAAGCTACTATTCTCACACTGACATTCTGACAGAAATACCAGTGTTGTATCCTCCAATCCAATGTCACCACATTTTACTGACGAAAAGAACAATGCCATTAATTTTATAATCTGAAACATTAAACTTTCATTTCAGGATTGCGAGGAGGAGCAAGCGTCCAGCCTTCAGTCATAGCGAGCGTAATCGTCGTCAGATACATTCTTCTCCCCTCACTTGGCACCGTGCTCGTCAAATCAGCGGTTCGCCTGGGCCTCATCCACCCTGATCCCCTCTACCAGTTCATCCTCCTGCTGCAGTACGCCGTGCCGCCGGCGATGAACATTGGTAGGAAAGAACGGAAAACATCTTGGATCTTGCCAACTGGAGTACTGATGAATCTTTTGAATCTTCATGCCAACTGAACCAACTGGAGTACTGAATCTTTTATCAGGGACCATCACGCAGCTGTTCGGCGTGGGGGAGTGCGAGTGCTCCGTCATCTTCGTGTGGGTGTACGCCCTCGCCTCCGTCGCGGTGACGGTGTGGTCGGCGTTCTTCATGTGGACGCTGTCGTGATCGATCGATCGGACGCCGCCGGCGTGAGGAGGGTTCAGGGGTTCAGAGACGGCGAGCGGCCGTACGTACATACGTCCGGCGAGACAGGCTGAAGCAAACCGGACAAGATGCCGCCGGCGAGAGGGCGGCGGCGGCGGCTGCTGCATCGCATTTGCGTCGCTGGAGAAGATGCAACGTGACATCTAGCTAAGACAATTCAGGCGTTCGTGTTCGTTGTCTCATTCCGCGGCCTCATGTTGCTGCAAATAATAATGTTGTGTTTTGTATGACTATCTGTAATTCGGTGTGTGTGTGCCGCCACATTTTGGCTAAATTAGTCCATATTTGGGCCGGGCCGGGACGGCCCGGGATCCAGCCAGAAACGGTTATCTGCTAAGGAACAAGTCCACTTTGACACCCTTAGGTCCAATCCGATTCGTATTCTTGAACCACAATACTGGATAATTTAACCCCTCAACGATTATTAAAACTGGTGTATTTTGACTTCCTTAGTGCTCCCCACAAATCATTGCCCGACAACCGCGTTCTCCACCGCTGCGGTGGATCCCTTCGCCTTCTCCGACGGCGACGATGCTAGGGTGAGGCTGTTGGAGCTAGACCTGAGCGCAAGCCGACCATGGAGGAGAAATTGGAATGGTTGGGGAAAAGATAGAGGGGGAAAAGGATACTGACAAGTGGGTCCTATATTTTTAAAAATTTTCTTCTTTATCACTTACATGTGGGTCCCACTTCTGTTTTGTGGTTAGGTTGTTACGTAGCACAGGTTGGACTAGGTCAACGTGCCACATCAGCGAAAACCGCTTTTAAAACCATTGAGAAAGTTAAATTACATCAGTTTTAATAGTTAGAGGGATAAGATGTTTAGAGATACGAATCAGATTGGACCTTTATAATTAAGGGAGTCAAAGTGCACTTATTCCTATCTGCTAATGGTAAAGTGAGCAGAAATGGGCTACAGTTTCCTGTCTGAATGGGCTACACAAGTGCAGGTTTGCAGTGCAGCTTCCTCTATCCATCAGGCCATCTGCCCATTTCCTTTTTTTCTTTTAATCTTTTTTGCGTGGGATCAGTCTATTCCTTCCAGGCATGTTTTTTCTAAAGGTGAAATGAGGACAATGGCTAACAGATGATCGATCTTTTTATAAAATAGATAAATATTATACTTCCTTATTTTATTTATATATGACGTTGATTAGTTCAAAAATAATCTAACTAACATCGTGGAGTATATAAGTGGAAGGAGGGAGTAAATTATAAACCTACCAGGTACTACCTTTCATTTCAGATTATGTGTTGTTTTGGCAAGTATCACACCAAGTGGAAGGAGGGAGTAAATTATAAACCTACCAGGTACTACCTTTCGTTTCAGATTATGTGTTGTTTTGGCAAGTATCACACCAAATAAGAAGATGTGGCGATTTTATATTGTTACCCTCATTGCCTACATATCAATAATTTCCTAAAGCAATATTAACTCCAATTAACAATTATGCATTGCTGCATTGATGAAGGATGGAATAACCAACCCNAACCAACCCCCCCCCCCCCCCCACCCCCCCCAACACACACGCACACAAAAATGCTTTGGAATGTGATATTTTGATTAAAAAATTTTAAATGTTACGATGACAAATAATCTGAAGTGGACGAGTAGTTCAGAACTAAGAATCTAATCAATGTATTTCGTAAAAACATTTCTTTTTCAAAATTGTATTTTTAGAAACGTAACATGAATAAACGAATAGATCCGGCACGAACATTCGGAATTTGCACATTTCAGACAAATCCTCGATTAACATTCTAGTAGTAACATATACCCCGTTATTCCGTTCATTTCTAATTAAGATGTAGATTCTATCTTGATTTCTGTTAGTACGTATTTCGAACTGTTAAACGATGTGATTCATAAAAAACTAAAAAAATTGCTCTAAAATACCAAATAAATTTATTTTTAAGTTTGTAATGATTAAAAGTCAATTAATCATACTTTCTCGTTTGCATCCTCTTGCTTTATCTTAATCTTAATCTCTAATCTTCATCTATCTCGAGCTGGGCCTGCATCTGAAGCCTGAAACCTACTACGACGATCTTGCGGCGGCTTTGTGACTGTAACTGTAACTGTACTGTAATGTACTGTCTTCCCCGGATCGGAGGCGATGGAGCAGAAAACAGTTGGCGACTTGGAAAAAAAGGCTTGTTAAAAGGCATTCATTGACGATGGCCCTACGTTACTCATCTGATGAGTGATTGCATCCACGGGTTCGTCCTTTTCCTCTTGGAAACTCCTTACTCCTACATTACTGCTGCTACTTGCCACTGCCCTCTTCACTGCCGCTCTGATTTACTACTCTCTCTCTCTCTCTCTCAGATGTTCATTGATGTGGTGAACCTAGCTAGGAGTCTGGGACTAGGTTGGCTGCATTGAAAACACACTGGAGCAGACAATCAGAAAGGTTTTTTTTAAAACAACTTTCAGCTACTGTGTTAATGCATGATACTCTCTTGGCTTCTAAATATAAACTTGTATAGGTTATTTTGTAAAAATCAGTGAGCCAGGATTTTCGTCATGGGATTCAGACTCTGATTTAGATGGCATTGAGTAGAAAGTAGTGATATTTATCAATAAATATAGATTTGTGAAAGTTTAAATCTAATAATACAAATGACTTTTTTTAACTTTTTTGAACAGCTAGATTTCTTATTCGTATATGAATTTTATACATTTTTGTAGTATCAAAATTATATAGTTGGTGCTATTGTGTTAAACATTTTGGGAGTACAAACGTACCCTCATGTACCTAGCTGCCGCCGTCACTGTCAAAAGTTAAGATAAATAGAGAAGATTTCATTTCATTCATCTTATTGATTAAATTTTGAGTTTTGAGTTGTTCGGATTTCTCTACTAAGCACCTGATTGCCTTAAAAATATTTGGATTCCTGTATATTGGAATCAATGTCTCAGAAATATTTATATTATGTATTTGAATCCTGTAAATATTTATATTTAGTAACAGATAGAGTAGAGTCTAAACTCCATAGGTAAAATGGAGATTCTACCGTTTGTTGGGAGCTTTGTCGAAAGATGATGATCTTTACACCGACAAACTAATAAAAAGCAGGGAGCTCACGAGCAGAAAAGGCAGCAACACATCACAGTATGAGGTTAAAAGTAAAATCATAGATAAATTTACAGTTCATTAGCAAACAAAATTGCAGATGAAAAAACTGAAAGAGCTTTAATTTTGTGTCATGTGCAGAAATCGCATTTGAGCTTGTATCAATTTGGTCAAATGAGATGTAATAGCAGTCTACTGGTATTAAAATCAGGAACGGATTGTTAGGTTACAAGGCTCCAAAAGCCATCATGGATGGCCGGCTGTTGTGAAAAAAAAGGTGAGTGGAATTTATCAATTTCAGGGGGAAGTTCACATGGGGGGTGAGCCCTCCTTCCTTGCTGCTTTCCCTTTCTCTTTCCTTTTCTTTTCTTTTCCAGTAGTAATCATGCTTCTGTTTTTTCCCTTTCTCTTGTGATTTGACAATAACCCTCTACTTAAAAGAGTGTCCATTTCTTCTAAACATAAAAGACTGTTACATTTTTTTATTGCATTAATGTATTTTATTTTATTTTTATATGTGTAGAATTGACATGCCAATTGGCTCCACCATAAATCCCTACACCATTGGTGTGCTCAATTGAAGCAATAATATCATATCACTTTAATTGAGTATAGCGTTTTTTTTCCTTTACCTAATAGGACCAATCTCTTGATGAGGGTGTGACTCAATAGTGTGTCACCACACTAGTATTTGTCAATAAGTACATAGTTTCCAACAAATGTCTGCCTAACAGGAGAAAATGCTCTACTACCTAATTAGCATGTGCAATTGTGCATACCCCCTAGACACAAAAACACACCCTTCCTTTCTTTTCTTCAGAAAATAAAAATCAGAACATAAATAGGAGAAACAGTCAATATAAGTGGTCGATTTTTCTCCAACCTTTTCCAGTTTTCCCCACCAATAATTGATTTGCAAGGCAACAACAACACACCACAGTGGAGGAGGATTTGGAGCCACACATCTACATTGTGGTCTCTCACTTAGCATGTTAAAATAACAAAAAGATTCCATCCATTCTCTAGCATAAAGAAGATTTTTTTTCCTTGGAAATTTGTGGCTAAATCTTGTTCTTATCTCCTTCTCAATGCTTGCTTCAAGAAATGAAAATTTATTTTACAAGGGTTACTTTTGATAAAGATTTTCTTTCTCTCTCATGGATAAGCTTGGCCGCACTAAAACAAAAGAAAGTCAGAAGGTGAAGATACACGAAAATAGACGGCTTGTTTTTGTATTAAAGAGAAAAGGATGGCGTGTATGGCCATCAAGAAAAAATATAATGGAGCAAGTTACAATGCTCATTTGTTCTCACTTTGCTTTGCTGTTTATTGTGGGAAAAAAGTGGTCAATAAGTGCACGCAAACATCACAGTATGCAATGGTTGCACGCTTTCGGCAAGAGAAATATTTCACACTGGAAATTACAGTGAATTAATGTGTATGTATCTAAAGATGATTATGACACTTACAAATATTAATTCTGAGTGATCCTCTTCACCCAGATTTATTAAAAAACATTCTTTTTCGTTTGTTTCTTGTTGACCATTTTGTTAGTTTTACAGTTAGGTCAGGTTATGTTAGCTTGGGCTTAGCTAATCCCTGCAGTAGAAAATTAATATGAATTGTGTATCCAGCTAAATAAATTATCTGAATTTATTGGTATTTTTTGGAATATAAGTACTGACATGAATACTTTTTTATACATTGAATTGATCATAATAATCACGTCCATCTTGCTTCAAAGTTTATTTTGTTGTGAAATCCTTCTGTTTTTTCTCAAGAAAAACACAGATAAACACTGAGTATATTGATATATTCTTCTCACTTTTCACGGGAAAAGCTCAGTATATTCTTGCTGGCTCCAGCGATAAGGTGCCAGTAGGATGCAGAATTGCAGATGCATCCAGTACAATTTCATCGTTTTCTCCGTGTTTTGCTCCACGTAAATAAATTCGCCATCTTCATTTTCTGTACCAATGCAGTTAATACGTGCAAATGTGTAGCTGAAGTCACTGCTTGCAAAACTAAAAATAGTGAAGTCCCTCTGCTTTAATTTTCTCTGTACAGATGGAGCTCATTCTGTCACACTCACACCTCCTCAATGTACCATCCTACTGTTTGAATAAAATTATTTATTACATCTCAACTGCCTATTTATGTTGAAAAAAATATATTATAAGCCAAACAAATGCTTGTCATGTCAGACTGGTGTGATAATCCAAACCAATTTAGTACCTAAATTGCGATTTCTCATCATAGCACATCTCTATTCTGGTTTCAGTTAGTTAAGACTGTAAGAGTAATACTGTTATAATCTTTGGATGTATGTACCAAAATTATTTATTTATTCCCTGTAGACATATATGAAACTGTGACACTTGGATTTAACCATCATTTATTGGACTGATCAGTTTGGAGCTTTGGACGGCAAAAAATATATATAAGCAAGAACAATAACAGCCCATCTCACTACGTCAAGGCGTCAAACAGGGGTTAAATAGTTATCAAACAGTAAACAAATTAAAGGTTTTAGAATGATAAAAATCTAGAGACGGCGATAAGGACGATGCAAACGACACGTGGTGGAAAAGTTTGATAGAGTGGTGGTATATAAATAAAGTGCAGAACTTTATTCGATTTGCAGGCTAATTCTTGGTATGCACTCAATCTCTCCTGCTTAGGCTCTCCTATTCTTTTTCTTTTTTGCAATTATAAATAATAATTCTTGCTCTACTGACTGCAATTATTTCAAAGCATCATGGATATGAGAAAATTCATGCAAATATATTTACTTTGTCGTGAAGGATGGAGCATTGCATGGGACAAGAAAAGCTAGAAATTTTGGGGGGCAAAAATGGGCCATCCCTAGCTATTGGTACTGCTTGTGTTTGGATCTTTAGGGGAATAAAAGTGATCGACTTAATGATGCCGTGTCCTATTTCGATTTCGTTTCTTCATCAAAATTAAATCCGGATTTGTTGACCTGGTCCAGGGTTGTGGTGCCGACTTTTTCTTTCTTTTTCTTTTTTTTTTGTCACCTAGCAAAATACTAGAAAGGCTCATGCTAGAATTTCCTTGTAAATTCGTTACTGAAATGGTCTTTGTGGTCTACACACTATGATTATGCTATGTGTAAGGAGGAAACTACATCAATGATGTTTTTAGGACTGCATAACTTGGTTGGTGATTCATCTTCTTTAATTTGAAGAGCCTTGTTTGCTTTACAAAATTACAGATTTATTATGTCACAACAACTTTTTCAAAATGAAAAGAAAATGTGGTGATGCATTCGTAGGAATCTCAAGTGCCTTGTCCAGTTTATACAATTGCAGACTCTGATGGTTTCACTTTAATATTTTTGGAAAACAAAATGTATTGGTCACACGATTTTTTTTCTGTTTGAATTTTGAAATCGAGAGCGGAGGCTCAAACATGTGAATGCCTAACGAGAATATGAATGTGTAATGGTTGGACACATATGATTGGTATGAGCTAATATAATGGGTTTTGAGGTTCCTTCTTTGGTGGTGTGAATTGAACAGATTAAAATTGAAACTTTGAAATGATATCTAGCCATTTGCATCCTACTATTTTGAAATAGAGTGGAGACTAAAACATGTGAATACGGAACTGTTGGACATATATAATTGGTATAAGCTAATATGCTATGTGCTTCCTTCTTTCGTAGTATACATACAAATTTATAAAACTGAAATGATTTTTAGCTATTCACATCCTACTTTTTTGAAACAGAGAGCGGTTACTAAAACACGTGAATGCGTAATGACTGGACACATTTGGCTGGTACAACTAATGAGTTATGAGCTTCCTTCTTTGCTGTGAATTGATAAAATTAAAACATTCAGATAACATATATCCATTCACATACTACTATTTTGAAATAGAGAGAGGGTAATAAAACATGTAAATACATAACGGTTAGACATATCTAACTAATACAAAGCTTATGGGTTAAGAGCTTCCTTCTTTGGCTGCGTTAATCAACAAACTGAAATATTCAAATGACATATAGCCATTCTCATCCCACTATATTTCTTCACCATTCCACCCCTTCTTCATCTATCCCAGCAAATTCCATTTCAATCTATGTTACTACATATCTACTTTGTAATGCCCTAGAAACCTATGGTTTACTTTGTAGGGGATGTTATGGAGCAATCACGAATACAAAATCCATAGACTTTTTTAGGTATCTCTTATCTCGCCACTATGCAATATTATTGTATCTCATTGTTATAACCATGTTTTCGATCATGACTCTGTTGGTCAATAATGATGTTAGAATCATCTATGCTTTACAATTATTTTCGTAGGATCTAAGATTGAGATATGGTGGTTTCTAAGAAGGATATGTGTGACTATTGCTCCCTATTTTATTGTCATCATTAGTATTCTTGGATTTTTCTTTCTCATAGTCGTAACTTTTTCATGCCATATGATTTATAATTAAATGATAAAAATATTAAATCGTATGATGGTAAAAAAAATTAAATGTTACCTCTTGTATTTTTACAAGCATATAAAGTGTACAGGTGGAGGCATATATTTACATGTAATGACATAGTATCAGTTTAAAACATCAACTTATCATGTTTTCACCTCCATATGAATCTGTTCAAAACAAAACTACATAGGCCTGCTCTTTTGTTTATGATGTTGCAAGCCAGTTGGCATGTGCTTGGCTGGAGTTTGCGGGCAGATTGGAAATGGTTTTGGTTAGGTCCATGGGCACAGTGAAAACAAACAGAACAAAAGAGAAAAAAAAAAGGAAATACATAAGCAGATAAAGCCAAAAGCAAAGGAGGACACAAAGTAAATAAAATAAAGTCCCCTGGGGTCAAATAAGGTAGACTCTTACCAATGCAATCCTGACGTGCGTCACCTCACCTGCTCATTTTTAATTTCCCAAATTAAAACCTTTTCTTTTTCCCAAAGATTACGTGCTAGTAGGGGCGTTAAGAAAAGGAAAAGAAAGAGAGAGAAAAAAAAACAGAGAGAGAAAATTTGGAGAGGCGGGCGAGTTAGGGGAATTTACGTAGGAGACAAGCGAAATCCCTAAAATTTCTCTCCTCTCCTCGCCTTGTTTTGGAGTTGTTTTGAGTGGTTTCTGCGAGTGCTCTTGAGTTCCATCTTTCCGCACAAGCTTTGCAAGCTTCGCTCTAGCTTTTTTTTTCCTAGATTATTTTCTTGCGGTTTGTTCTTAAGTACTCGCTAGTGTCCCTAATTTTCTGGTAATTTCTTGGTAATTTCGGTGCTTACTTGCTCGAGCTGGGATCTGTGTTTCAGTGCTCACTTGCTAAATCCGAACCAAAAGCTTGGATTTTAAAACTCCTTCCAGCTATTTCCATTTTATTTGGGAAATTGTGGGTTTACCATTTCTTCCTCCGATTTTCTTTTCCATTTTCTCCCCTCATTTTCTCCGTCCTTTGAGCTTCATTCCCACCCGTTCCAAGAAATCACCATCCTTCCGCTGTAAAATCTGGGTTGTTCTCCGCTGTTCATCGTTGAAAAAATTGTTCCAGCTTTGAGCAGCGCGGGGTTTATGGGTTTTTGCAGCTCTTGTCTTCTTCCTCAGCTTGCCTTCCTCCGCAGTTGGTGAGCTCGTCGAAAGCTGAAATTTTTGGTCCAAGAAATCACTGAGCTAAGTGAGTTGCTGAGTTCTGCTTTTGCGAGGTGTGGGAATGATGGAGGTGACTCAGGTGAGGGCGTCGTCGGAGATGGCAGGAAGGGAGCCGTTCGGGCTGCCCAAGAGCCCGCCGCCGCCGCCGCCATCGTCCGGCGGCATGCAGAGCGTGCGCATGGCGTACACGGCGGACGGCACACCCGTCTTCACTCCGGTGAGCTCCGCCCCGGCCGCGGCCCCGGCGGCGACGTACCAGCCTGGCCCGAACGCCGGTGCCACAGGAGGCAATGGCGCGGCGGCTCTACAGGCGGCGGACGCCGGCGAGCCGGTGCTCAAGAAGAAGCGTGGCCGGCCAAGAAAGTACGGCCCTGACGGCTCCATGTCGCTGGCATTGGTGCCTGTATCCACCGCGACGGCGGCGGTGGCGGCGACGCCGGCCGCTTCTGGGCCTTTCTCACCTGCGGCCGCGAAGTCGCCGGACGCTGTGTCGTCGGCGCCGCCGGCGGGAGCGAAGAAGAGGGGGCGGCCAAAGGGCTCCACGAACAAGAAGCACGTGCCCTCTTTTGGAATTGGAGATATCGGTATATCACTATATCTCTAATCTATACCATTATTCCATTTTTGCTGAAGTTATTTTATTATGTTCAAGAGGAGGTGAAGTTTTTAGGAAACCTTTGGTTTTTCATTTTGTTATTGTTTGTTTAGAACATAGAAAGTTACTGTCAGGAGTACTTAACTCTGCACTTGCTCAGGTTTTTCTGGCTGTTTTTACTAGATCTGAGATGATTTACTGTGTGCAGATTGCTGGTTAAGTGGTTGGGAACCTTTTCTTTCGTTTCTAACAGGAAACCCTTCTTTAGTGAAAATTTTGAATAGGAAAGTTTGATTTGATTTTTCCAGTAATTTTTGTGGGGCTGCATGGTTACTGTTTAGCTGTTACATTACTGAACTATGATTTTTATTATGACTGGTATTTTGGAATGTGTCTTTTTCACTTCTTTTCGAGGTCTGTAAATGTGTTTGATCATTATTGGTTGAATTGCAATTTGCAGGGTCAGCAGGAGCTGGATTTAC
This sequence comes from Oryza officinalis, assembly GCA_008326285.1. NCBI lineage: Eukaryota > Viridiplantae > Streptophyta > Magnoliopsida > Poales > Poaceae > Oryza > Oryza officinalis. The sequence goes on along the minus strand of BDMV01000009.1, from coordinate 30,098,296 downwards.
ACCTCATGTTATTTTTGTTAAAGCTGGAGAGGTAAAGTAATGTTCAGTCTTTGCTTTCTGTTTTTTCTTTTCATCCATCTACTAGCTTTTGGATGCAACATATGACGTTCGGTTGTTTTTGATTGTGTTGCTGCCTTGATCAGATTATGGTTTTATTGTCATTCGAGCACATACTAACACCTGGGCATTTTATCTTGTAGCTATTAATTCCAATTAAATGTATGAAAAAATTATAGCCTCATGCTAACGTAGTTCCATTTTACATTTCTACAGCTGAGCTGTGTCATTATGCGTGGTGTATGAATGAAATTCTATCTTGCGAGATCTTCAGATTTTTTTAATTACAATACCCATTATCTTAGTTATTGTACTTTACATATCACAAGATTATGCTATAGAAGCACTTGGCAAGTTTTGGTTGTGTGTAGTCGTGTAGATGCAAGGATAAGGATGCAGAGATCAAATATGGTCTATGGACAGTCTTCTAATTGGAAATGACTTGAATTCTACATTTCAGGATGTATCTGCAAAGATCATGTCATTCTCCCAGCATGGAACTCGTGGAGTATGCGTTCTGTCAGCAAACGGCGCCATATCAAATGTCACACTTCGGCAAGCTGCTACTTCTGGTGGAACAGTAACATATGAGGTACGTACTTCTGACCGTCAGAAGTTATGAAGATAATCTATTTTCTCCATCAAATGCAACCACTGCATAAGCTGTAAATACTAAAGACAAGAGTTTGTATATGGTAAAACTGTGGATGTTAATGAATTATCTAGCTCGAGTTTTAGCTTTGTGTAGAATAACCACTGTGGAAATTCTTATACCACCGTTGAAGAATTAACCAGGAAACCTTCTTATTTCTGTGAACAGGGACGATTTGAGATACTGTCACTGTCCGGTTCATTCCTTCTATCAGAGAATGGAGGCCATCGTAGTCGAACTGGTGGGCTCAGTGTTTCTCTAGCAGGCCCTGATGGTCGCGTCTTGGGTGGTGGAGTTGCTGGACTTCTGACAGCTGCTTCACCAGTACAGGTATCCCCCCTTACATCAACCTTAAACTTCTAGAAAATCTCTCTGTATGTAAGTTTGTTCGTTACAGTTTTATGATCTCGTCTATTTTTACCAACTACTATAGTATATGGTTTGCTGAAATTCATTCATTGTCTTGGACTTCCTTTGAAGTTTTTTGGCTTCATGTAGTTTTCGAAAAGGAAATGATTGTCTGAATGATGCTAGGTGGACATCTTTGGAATTTTTTAAAAATATTTACTTTTGAAGCTGTAGCTTATGTCAGGTTGTTCTATCTTGTAAAATGTGTGACACACTACCAGAGAATGAACAATTATGTGTTACACATTATATATAATGAACAATTACCATTCCTGTGTCCACAGATTGTGGTGGGAAGCTTCAACACCGAAGGGAAAAAGGGGCCAAAGCTGCATGTTCCTTCAGACCCAATGTCTGCACCGCCAAAGATGGCACCGATGAGCGGGACGGGACCAAGCAGCCCGCCGTCGAGGGGCACATTGAGTGAATCATCAGGCGGCCCGGGGAGCCCGCTGAACCAAGGTGTCACGGCCAGCAACCATGGCCAGCCAGGGCTACCCAGCATGTCCTGGAAGTGAGCTCCTCCTCATGATCATCACCATCAGTGACCAGACCTTGGTCCCGTCTGACCGTCGTAGAACTTGCAAAAGGAAATGTCGCAGCGGTGGTACTCGGTACTGCGGTGCCATGACATGGATCCTAACTAGCCCCCATAGCTAGTGTAATGTCTGAACCTGAATCAGGGAAGAAAAATGTAGCCGTTGCATCTCTAGCTAGCTCTTTATGGTGTAGGGGCTGTTACTATTGGAGACTAGACTCAATGTGTTATTAGGTGGTTAAATTGTTTATTATCTTCCAGACACCGATGAAAAAGCTCATTGCTTCTATGTAGCTATGTTGGCATGTTGCGGTTAGCTTGTGGCTCAGTTCTTACCTTCTGGTATGCTCTGTGTGAAGCTGAAAATGTTCTGCACATTTTTCTTTTCCTGTGATGCTGATGCTAACCCATTTGTCACTGTATGTCTTGCATTGTGTGACTGTCTGTGAAGTTGGGAGATCATGTGTTTTCAGTTGGCAAGGACAGGTCAACAGAAGAGCCATCTCTTTTATGCCGCATCTCTGATGCTGATACCTTGGATTCATTGGAACATAGACAGAAATTAGCTCAATTTCTACGAAAACCCTAAAAGAAAGTCTTCAATCCAAAGGAGGCCGTAGGTAGGATGAAGACAGTCACGGAAATTCCCAACCGACTTAAGCTCGTTTTCGATCTCTACCGACTGAACCATCTGAATGGTAAAAAAGATGTGAAAATAAATTTATTTGGTTATATTATATAGATATGTTAAGTTAAATATGTGATTTTTGCATATCAATGTTTTCGATACTAATTACGGGTTCCGATCGATTTCAGTATGTTTTTATTCCTATAGTTTCGTTTTCCGATATTTTTGTATCATTTTTATTTTCTGCGCTACCGTTTTCGATTCCGTTTTCAATAAAATGGTCACAGATATGGTTGAAGGTGTTCCGTTGGCTTGTTGCAAGTATACAATGAGTACGTGTTCACGGGACGATTACGGCTTTCTAGGAATACGTCTTCTGTGGGAAGTGGGATCTCGCAGGCGTACGGACCCTGGAGAGTTGCTGACTCAGCAGGCTGGGCTCTCTCTTTCCTTCCAGAGAGGCGCCCACGACGAAACCAACGGCCCAAAAAAACTCCGCCGCCCGCGGCCGCATCGGAGCCCTAGCCAGCACGCCGGAGTCCGGCGCCAGCGGCGGCGAAGTGGGGGGAGGGAGATGTCGGTGCGGATCAAGGCGGTGGTGGACAGGTTCGTGAAGGAGCTGCAGGAGGCGCTGGACGCGGACATCCAGGACCGCATCATGAAGGAGCGGGAGATGCAGAGCTACATCCAGGAGCGGGAGCGCGAGGTCGCCGAGCGGGAGGCCGCCTGGAAGGCCGAGCTCTCCCGCCGCGAGGTGGGGTGATGAACCATGATGATCCCTTCCTTGCTTGAGTTCCCCATCACTTCAAAATCCGCCCCTGTTCCTTTTTTTTTGGTTTCTTTTCTCAGTTTTTGGCATAGAAACAACTAAGGAGTCAAACAACTAATCGGATATGGCTGTAATGCCTTGTTAGATTTTTCAGTAGTTAAGCTTGTAGTATGCCGTATAGAGTGAGGTTACTAGTTTGTGATGGGAATCGGACTACCTCTGGCCATGTCACGATTTTCAGATCGACAGTTAGTACACTGCTAATGGTGATGAATTTGATTTGGTGAAACTGATGCCAAATGTGAAGAATATGCATATGTAGACTAGAGTGTAGGAGTAGGATTGCCCTATTATTTATGAGTACCGTCTCAAGATTTCAGTTTTTTCGGATGAATAGGTTTGAACCATGTTGTGAGAGAACAAAATCTTTCCTAGATAATCTAGACTTGTTGGTTAGTTCATGGATAATCTAGACTTGTTGGTTAGTTCATTGATAATCTACACTTGTTGGTTAGTTCATTGATAATCTACACTTGTTGGTTAATTAATAATCATACCTGCTTCATCGCATGACATGTGCAGTTACATGAATTATATTATGTCAACTGAAGTTTATTGCACCCATTTGGCTTGTTTCTTCTTTACATGTTTGGTTGGCATTCCTATTATCATGTCGTTTTGTCTCAGTAGTCAGTATGTTACCCTCCTATCCATCGATTATGGTATGTCAGCAAGTCCAAAAAAGTATGAATCCTATCATAGCTCCAGTTAGAGACTTCTGTTGAGATATAAGCAATATGGCTGTCATGGCGGATTCTGATCTTAATTCAATTGTATAAATGCTACCCATATGAAAGTGTATCTTGTTGGTTAGGCTGTGTTTGGCATTTGTGGTTGGGAACTAATCCCTCACGCACGCAAAACGGCACGACTCATTAGCACATAATTAATTAAGTATTAGCTTTTTTTTTTGAAAAATGAATTAATATGATTTTTTAGAGAAACTTTCTAATAGAAACTTTTGCAAAAAAACACATTGTTTAGTAGTTTGAAAAGCATACATGTGAAAAACGAGGGAGATGAGTTGGGAAAGGAGGGGGAAGAACACAGAGATTTGTTAAATGTTGTTGTCCTGACTGTAATAAGGTATTTGATAAGGACCTTTAAATGCTCAGTCACTTGATTCTTGCCTATCTAAAAAAATCATTTGGTTCCATTTTGGTTAGTAGTCAATTTTGTCATGCCAGTGATTTTAGACCCTATGTTAGTGCAGAGTGACCTGTTACCATTACATCTTTGCCAGATTAGTAGCAAGAATAAGTTGGGAACACATTCCTTTTTCAGATTGTTTAAAGCTTGAACAAACTTTTTTTACAGACAGAGTGAAGTGAACTATGCTTGATGGCTTTACTCATATTTCTTTCTTCGCAATGAAATGATGATATGTAATACTATCAGCAGTAACTTCCTGGCCTGCAGGCTGACCTGATCATATTGCATGTTTCTCACAGGCTGAGATTGCACGGCAAGAGGCAAGGCTGAAGATGGAAAAAGAGAACTTGGAGAAGGAAAAGAGCGTGCTCATGGGCACTGCTTCCAATCAGGACAACCAAGACGGTGCCCTCGAGATCACGGTTAGCGGTGAAAAGTACAGGTGCCTTCGTTTCTCTAAGGCAAAGAAATGAGATATGAAGTAGGGCATCGAGAAGCTAGTTGTGTACTGAAAAGACAGATTCATTAGCAATGGCAATCCTTGTTTTGTTTCAAATTGGATTCTTTTGTACAGGAATTCTCAAACGTGCGTAAACTCAGCAAAATATCTATAGAACTTTGGCTACATGCCTTTCATATTTGTATTATTGTATATGCATTTTGGGGTAGCTCCTTTAACAGCTGCAATCAGGTTAAGATCATGGAAGCTTGCTTTGCCAGTTATGATGCCTACTACTAAATCCCAGCTATGTTGTTAACAGGTGATTACCAATTAGAGCAGCTATATATCCGTTTATGGGTACTAATTGTCTGATTGGCCAGAACATAGAACTATTCTTGTGATATTGTGTCGGTATTCCAGCACTCTGGAGTCTGGAATTCTGGCTGCTGTTAAGAAGTTGTCGTGGCCCCTCATTACCAGATGCCAACTTCTACTCTCTCTTTTTTGACAAACAAATGCCAACTTCTGAAATCCAAAGCTTTGCCATCCATAACTAATGATTTGGAAGAACTTGTTGATACTATATTACTCCCTTCATCCCAATATAATTATAAGATATATTTTAGGATTACGAAAAATTGCATTTATATTGAAACGGAGGGAGTATTATTCATCTCACAGCCATTTTTATTCCAAACAAAGCTTTAGCCCAGCAACTAGCACACTAATAAGTTTGATTTGATCAGGTCACCAAATGCAATCAAACAGCCTGTACTTCTGTTCTTCCCAGCTTAATTATACGCATCCGGAAACGATGCCATTATGCCAATATATGCCTCCATCTCGGATAACAATCTTTTGTTTAGCATGGTGATGCCCACTAATAAGCAGTACTAATACGGATTAGAGCTCATAATAAAATTAAACAGCCTCTGGTGGTGGGCCCATATGGCAGCTGGAGTAGCAGCGAACAGGTCCCTCCTTCCCGACGGGTGGGCCCAACTCCCAGCTGGTCCGAGTCCGAACAGGTCCTACACTCCTACTCCCCGACGGGTGGGCCCCACATGCCAGCTGTTCCAGAAAATACATTTATGACGAGTTTATAAAAGGAAAATACACGCGTACGAGCCAGAAGAGGAGAGGGAGGCCAATCATCTCGCGCGCAACGCAAGCGAGCGGCTTCCGAGATGGGTGTCGCGTACCGGAGGCTGACGGCGTGCGAGAGCCGGCGGGGAGGAGGCGGCGCGGCGGCGGCGGCGTCCGCCGCGAGGGCGTGGNTGTACTGCGCGTCGGGGCGGCGGCGGTGCGCGGCGAGGAGGAGGCTCGCCGCGCCGGCGCGGTACGAGTACGATTCGGCGAGCTACGCGCGCAACTTCGACGACGGGGTGTGGAAGGCGGAGGAGGGCGTGGTCTGGAGCGCCGGGGCGGCGGTGGCGTCGTCGTCGTTGGCGGCGTGCAGGCACGCTGCGATCGTGCCATGCCCAGTGAACTCTGAATTGTTGATTCCTCTGTAATAACTCTAATAACTTAGGGTGCGTTTAGATTCAGGGATGTAAAATTTTGGCGTGTCACATCGGATATACGGACACATATTTGAAGTATTAAACGTACTCTAATAACAAAACAAATTACAGAATCCGCCTGTAAACAGCGAGACGAATTTATTAAGCCTAATTAATCTGTCATTAGCAAATGTTTACTGTAGCACCACATTGTCAAAACAGGAAGCAATTAGGCTTAAAAGATTCGTCTCGTAAATTAGTCGCAATCTGTGTAATTAGTTATTTTTTTCATTTATATTTAGTACTTCATACATGTGTCCAAATATTCGATATGACGGGGTGTAAAAATTTGGCGGAGAATCTAAACAGGCCCTTAGCAATTGGATAACTTGCTTAGGATTGATTTCCTGGAGGATGCCAGTTTTGACTGCACCATGTATGCGTTTTCAGTTTTTCACCCATGAAATTTGTTTTTCAGTTGGATGGCCAAGGTTTGCAAAATGGATGGTTTATAGGGAAAATAATAATAATGAGATTTAGATTTGACTATTTGAGAGTACAATTTTGGGCCTAAAGGCCATATTAGGAATTGATGACTTGGCCTGTCATTAGGCCTTTCTTAGACCATCATGGAGGGACGTACTTTTTCCGTCTCATAATAAATTTATTTTTAGTTCATTTCATTTGTTATAAAATAAATTTATTTTTAAAGTAATCATTGAATCGGAGTTTGTAAAAGTAAAAAATAATTGTATTGAAAATAGATAAAGTGAAAAATAATTATAGTATTTTAGTTTTTTTTATTTGTATTGGTATGTATAAGATGGATGAAAAATAAACTTTATTTTGGGACTCATGAACTAAGATGGTGATGTGCACGGTGGAGTCCAAAACAGCAAACTAAACAATTAACTTATTATGCACATGTAGATTATTACGAAAATAATCCTCTGAGCAGACAGATTTTGCTTCGCAAACGGTGGATTATGAACATACATGTTTATAAAATAAAAAAATTCTATATTTTTTATAAGTCAAACTATTACGAGTGCGACCAAGTTTTGTTGAGAAAAATATTAACATTTTCCATATAAAAGAAGTAAACTATGAAATATATTTCACAATGAGTTTAATGGTTTCTTTTTACAAATACAGTACAATCACAACATGCGCTCACTCACCTCTATAAACGCACATCCTATCATATGAGAATCTTTGAAATTAGGTCAGCATATCTTGATATTGACGAAGTCACCACAGATGTCTCACTGTTTCGAGAAACACAATACAATCATAGGCGCTCACAACACGCGAGCACTCATCCCTATAAATACACACGCACATCCTATCCCTACGAGCACCTTCGAAAGATTGAACCCACGTATCTTGAGATTGAATCCCTATGAACACACATGTACATCATATTCCTATAAGCATCTCTGAAAGACTGAACCGACATATCGACGAGTATGTCATCTACCATTGAAAAAATTAACCATAAATACAAGCATATGTGTCAAATCTAAAACTTAAACCCGAATAGACTGGTTCCACTACAAGAAACCTAATGCTCTATCGGTTGGCCTAATAAGCCAAAACAAAAGCCAAAATTTGAATTTGCAAATTTGATTTTAAAGTTAATTTTAAGATATTTTCAACGTAGCTTTTTTTTTTGGATATTGTCTTTTAAGTCGCTAAAAACACGTGTAAGAAAGTTTTGTCTATAAACTAATTTTTATTCCCTAATAAGTTGTTTTGGTTTATTAGAAAACGTGGGCAACCGATGAGACTCCTAACCAGTTGAGTTACGCTCACTTCACAATGAGTTTAATGATTTTCATTTAATATCATAAATATTATTGTTCTTTTCTAAATTTAATTAAATCTAAAATAGTTTGACTTAAACAAACATAAAATCCATACGGACGAATTATATTCTAATAAACCTACACTCGAGTAACAGATTCAGACCATCCAGCAGTGCCCCGATGTGTCGATTTTCTCCAGTACTCTAGTAGCACGGGGTGTCTGATCTGAAATCCTAAAATAAACAAAGAAAATTACCTATAACATCAGTAAAAAGTGGAAACAAAAACAGTAATAAAGGAGAGTAAACGTGGTCCTTCCAGCTAGAGAGCCGTCCAATCCAATCCCGTCCCCTTCCATTTCCGCTTCAATCCCTTCCCCCATCATCCCCAATTCAATCCCACCCACGGCCGCCGCCGACTCCCCGGCCTCCGAAATGGCGTGACCTCCGCACCCCCAAATCCCTCACCTCCGCACTTCAAAATCCCCTCCCCTCCCCCAACCTCACCAAATCCGACGAATTCCCCCATCGCGGGAGACGGCGAAACCCTAACCCTAAGCGGCCAGCCATGAAGGCGTCGATCAAGTTCCGGGACGACGACCGGCCGCTGGTGCGCGCCAAGGTGCCCGTCGGCGTCCTCGGGCTGCCGTTCCTCTCCGGCGTCTCGGCCGGCGGCGACACCAGGGATCTCCGCTTCGACCTCTCCACCGCCTTCGCCTCCGGCCCGGCGCTCCGCCTCTCGTACCGCCCCAACGACCCGCTCCAGCCCTTCGCCCTCTCCGTCCGCACCGGCCTCGGCCCGCTCGGATCCCCGGCCCGCGCGCCGTTCGCCATCTCCGCCGAGTTCAACCTCCTCTCCTCCAACCCGCCGGCTTTCTCCCTCCTCTTCAAGCCCCGCATCGGCGACTTCTCGCTCGCCAATTCCGTCCTGTCCCCGCCCGCCTCCGTGCCCCCAGCTCCGCCGCTGCCGCCACCGCCGCCGCCGCACAAGCTGACCGACCTGGCCAACGGCGACGACCACGACGGCCACAAGGCGTTCTCGTTCAGCGGGAACGGGTTCGCGGCGAACGTGGCCGCCGCGGGGAAGAGCGGCGGCGGTGTTGGTGCATTGCTGTCTGGGATGCGTCTCACGACCAGGAGTGTGCTGCCGCTGTGGAGCAAGGCGAGCCTGCGGTTCCAGTGGGGGCTGCGTGTGCCGCCAGAGCTGAAGGCCGCCCTCGCCGACGACGGGTACGGCCGCAAGGCAGGTAACCTGGCCATCAACAAGCTACCGCTGCTGGTCATGAACAAGATCACAATTGAGCACACGCCGCAGACTCGTCCACATTTCGATGCCAACAAGAAGGGGAAGAAGAAGGATGCACCGGAATTTCAGACTGAAGGGTTCTCACTGGTCAAGAGGCAGCTTGAGGTGCTCAATGCAGAGAGCATCATGCTGCGGCGTGCCGTGGAGGACCTGCGTGCCGAGATTGGTGGCAATAGAGCCGCCTCAATGCCCGGTAAAGGCGACGTCCGAAGGATGCCGTCGTCACTGGCACAACCACCACCACAACCATTCCTGGCAAAGCCAGATCGCCATGGGAACGGCAAGGAGATGGTGGACAGTGGACCGAAGCCGGTGTCGAATGAGGCGAGCGAGGAGTTGAAGAAGGCACTGGAGGCACGCCGGAAGTGAAGAAGCATCAGAACTTGCTGACATTACAACCCCTGCAAGACTGCAACTTGACATGGCTGCTTGGTTAAATTTTTGCGCTCAATAATACATTTGGTAGGTGCAGTTTGCTTCCCCAGGGAAGCAAATGGAATTCTCATGAGGTGATGTAATAATCTCGCCTTATTTTCCATTCCGTTGCTTGTGCTAGACTACTAGTATTTATCTCCAATTCGCCATGTATAAACCCGCGCTTTTGTTAGTACAAGTTTCAGCTCCATCGAGATGTATGAAACGCTTTAGTTTTCCAGGTCATCTTCATTTCAGCCAACCTTTCAATTTCAATGCCTATGATCATTATCAATGTGCTATTGTACTTTTGTTCAAAGTCCCTGAATCAAAATTTGAAGGTACTTTCTCCGTTATGAAGGATTTTGACTGGATGTGACATATTACTACGAATTTGAACATGCGTTTTGTTTAGATTTGTAATAAGGATGTGTCATCTTCAATTAAAATCTTTTATATTTTGGAACAGAGGTAATATATAACATGCCAGCTTTTGCGTTCGGTATGTATGAATTTGGGGAAATTCAGACGACTGATATCTTGAAACCAGGATTCACTATTTGTAACCGCACAGTGAAGAACTGAAGACATGGGTTCAGCACGGAAGCAAGGACAGGTTCATTGGCGAATCATCAAGCTGGCCCAGTCAAACTGTTCACCCGTACCAATCCAACACAGCCGATAATCCGGGCCAAAATTATTCAGATCCCACGTGTCAGCTCACGGGCTAGTCCGAATCTTGCTGAATTCTCCGTGATGTAATTAACCTTTTGGATCATGCACCTTCAAGATCAAGCATTTTGTTGCGTCGCCATAGCTGCACGGTCTGACTTTGCTTAGCTCGCTTATACGTTTACTGTGAATTTTTTTTCAAAAAAAAAACTTACTGCGAATCAAATTTGCGGTTTGGATTTGGAGCAAGAAATGAACACGGTTTGTTGTCACACTTGCGCCTCATATAGTACGGGGTAATAGTATGCGCAATCAGGGGCAATTTGGGAATCGTACAATAAAAAAGGAGGAAGGTGGGGCCCAGTTTGAAAACAGCACACTCGTCTTCTCCAAAACACCCCCCTGAGAACCGCAAAATTTGTCTTTTGGGTGCGCGAGGCCGCGCGCTCGAATCACAGGGGCAGAGGCTATCTATCCATCTCTTCGATAAAAATCCAAGGAAGAAGCGTGGGCGAGCGAGCGAACGAGAGAGAAAAAGTGACGAGAAAAAGGAACGGAGAAGCCGCCGGAGACGACGACACGAGGGAGCTCAGATGGCGGACGGCCCCGACGTGTCGCCGGCGGCGGCGGCTGGAGGAGGAGGAGGTGAGATCTGGGGGACGTTGGAGGAGCTGCTCTTGGCTTGCGCCGTGAGCAGGCACGGCACGGGGAGTTGGGACTCCGTGGCCATGGAGGTGCAGACGCGGAGTCCCCTCGCCGCCCGCCCCGGCCTCACGCCCACCAGCTGCCGCCTCCGGTTCCGCCAGCTCCACCGCCGCTTCTCCGTCGGCGACGGCGGCGCGGCGGAGGAGGAAGAGGAGGCGGAGGGGGGGCCCGACGCCTCCGCCGCCGACGGGTGGATGGACGAGCTCCGCCGCCTCCGCGTCGCCGAGCTCCGCCGCGAGGTCGAGCGATGCGATCTCTCCATCGGGTAAAAAAAACTAAAACACCAGAAGAAGAAAAAAAATCTAATCAACGAATTCCATCTTTCAAAAAGCCTTTAACCGCGCGTTTCGTGAGCCGTTTGATGCTGATCTCTCGGTCTCCAATTATTGAATTATTAAATAAAAAATTATTTTATTATTCTTTTTTTTCTTGTCTCAGGACGCTGCAGACGAAAGTGAAACGGCTGAGAGAGGAGAGAGAACAAAGCATCCACGGCGGCGAGGGGGAGCCAGAGACGGCGAACGGCGACGAGCGGCTCTCCAGCGAGGAGCCCGGCCGGTCGTGCAGGGAGTCCAACTCCACAGATCTGAAACCCGCGGCGCGCGCCGGGGACCACAGCGTCAAGGCGGAGGAGGAGGACGAGGCCGCGGCGGCGAAGCAGGAGGCCTCCGGCGAGTCGGTGGCCGCTTCGAAGGAGAGCAGCGACCTGCGGAGCTCGGCCAGCCTGTGCCGCCGCCGCCGTAAGCCCGGCGCCGACGAGGACGCCGACGGCGAGGAGGCCTCCGCGCCGCGGCCGCCCGCCCAGTCGTCGTCGCAGCCGCTCGCCGCGCTGCTCGACACGTTCGCCGCCAGGTTCGGTTCCCTGCTCGAGCGGCTGCACCAAAGCCAGGTAAAAGAATTTACCGCTGTCATAATTTACCCTTTTTACCCTTTGTTTTTACCGCTGCCAGGCTGTCATCAGCGGGTCAAAAGTTAGGGGAGGGGTAAAGCGGGAATTTCAAATGATTTGTCAGAGGCTGGGTCCCACCCGTAATTAACGGGTCCTCTAGATTATCGATTAGATTAGAGCCACGCATGTGGCATGATGACATAGCACTAATCCGAATTACGCGAACAGAAAAATCGTGTGTGTCATCGCTTGCTTATGAATTCGGGTTGGTTTGTTGTGTGGTTGGTAGGTGAGACGCATGTGCACCTCTTGTTTTTTGTATCCTTCGAACGAACGCGAAAGTTTCAAATCGGATTAGAGAAAACTGCGAGGAGAAATAGCTCATGGTGATTTTGAAAATTCCAATTTTTTGGTCGATTTTTGGTTGAATCATTCTGCGTGGCTGGTTGGGTGCAGCGTAGCAATCAGTTGGGCGGGTGGGGTGCCTTCCAGCCAGATGCCCCCACAGATATTTTCTCCTTTTTTCTCTTTTCTTTTTCCTTTTTTTTCATTTTTTTATGGGCAAGTTAATCCACTTGCAGGAGAGCGACGCGTACCGTGGCGCGATCAGGCGCCACGTGGACATCGAGATGGTGCGGCGGAGGCTGGACGCGTCGCCGGCGGGAGGCGGCGGCGCCGCTGAGTTCTACCGCGACCTCCTGCTGCTCTGCACCAACGCGCTCGTCTTCTTCCCGCGCGCCGGGCCGGAGCACGGCGCCGCCGGCGAGGCCCGCGCGCTCGTGTCCGCGTCGCTCCGGCTCCGCGAGCCGAAGCAGGAGCCTGGCGCCGCCGCCGCGGCGGTGGCGGTGGCGGCCGTGTCTCCTCCGGCGGAGGATGCGCGGAGGGCGGAGGGCGTCTCCGGCGGCGGCGCTGGCATCGTTGGGTCGCTGATCGAGAAGGGAGGGAAGCCGCTCATCGTTTGCCGGAAGCGGAGCTCCATCGCGAAGGCCGCGGCGGCGGCGAAGAAAGAGGAGAGCGCGGAGAAGGGTGAGGTCGCCGACGAAGGGGAGGGGAGCGACGACGGCGAGAAGAAGGTCTCCGTGTCGGCGGCGGCGAGCAAGGACAAGGCGTGGGGGTTGAGGACGAAGAAGGGCCGCGGCCCCGGCGAGAACTCGGCCAGCGGCGGCCACAGCCGGAAGATGGCCAAGCTCTCGGAAGCGACGGAGGCGGCGAGCGACGGAGGCAAGAAGGCCGACAAGAAGGGCGCCGACGCAGCCGGGCCCGCCAAGAAGCGGAACGCCGTGGACTTCCTCAAACGGCTAAACCAGGGCTCGTCGCCGTCGAAGAAGAAGAAGAAAGGCTCGCCGATGGGGACGCGGAAGCGTGCGGCGGCGGCGTCGCCGGAGCAGCCGCAGAAGACACGTAAAGGGCCCGGCAGGAAGGAGGCCGGCCGCGGTGGCTCCAAGAAGGGCGGCAAGACCTCGACGCCGAAGAGAAGCGTTGGGCGGCCACCGTCGAAGCGAGGTGCCGCCGCTGCAACGACGCCGCCGCCGTCGAAGAGGGCCAAGGTGAACAGGTCGGAGAAGACGACGACGACGGCGACGAAGCGGGGTGGGAGGAGGTAGAAATTTGCCAATTTGGGCAAGCGTAGTGTAGCTAGAACAGATGTAGCAACCGGTAGCAAGGTGATAGTTCAAGCTATCAGTAAATTACGTAGTATTGCGTCTGCAGCATTTGGAGGCTAATGTATTCCGTAGTCGACTAACAGATCGTCTGTGTTTGTAGCAACACCATTGATCACTTGCAAATTGCTGTTTGAATTTATCGTTCCCCATCACCATGTGTTTGTAGCAACACCATTGATCACTTGCAAATTGATGTTTGAATTAATCGTTCCCCATCTCCAGGGTCTCACTCTTACATCGTTTGGTTAATTCCATTCTTTTTAGTTTTTATTAGATTAAAGGGGAGTAGCATGCCCAACAGAATCCCAAAATATAACCCAATCTCAAAATTTTGCGTTTTTTTATTAAAAAAATCGGCTTCAACAGTTCCATATGCCCAAAATTGAAATCCACAACCACATATTCATATTTCTCGCATGGTTGCTCGCTCTCAATCCGTCAATCTCAAGGTGCTAAAATTTTATAATTTCTTTTTAAATATTGGCTCCAACAGTTCCCCTATGAATTGATATTTCTCACTCAACGAGTTTAGGTGTGCCCGCTTGCTCCCAATCCATCTATCCGAGAGTGTTGACGTGATCGGGGACTCATGCCGCGTAGGAGGAGGGCATCAATTACGCCGCACAGAAGGATGGGAGCAGGCCAATTATTTTGTTGGTGTGGAAGTCAACCAATTTTTTTTATATATAATCGGGAGTCAATTTTTAATTATCGAAAGAAGAATCTATTGACACCTAGAGAATGTAATTCGTTATCCTTCTTTAAATGAGAGAAGGAAAAAAATGGTGCATTGAAAGAACGCAATTCAGAAAAAAAAATGCAACGCTGAAATCAAGATGAGAGAAAAGAGAAGGGAAAAGGTGAGAAGAAAAAAAACAAAATGGTGCATTGAAAGAACATAATTCAGAAAAAAAATGCAATACTGAAAATGAAGATGGGAGGAAAACAGAACAAAAAAGTTTAATGCGGTGAGCGTGGATCGAACACGCGACCTTCAGATCTTCAGTCTGACGCTCTCCCAACTGAGCTATCCCCGCATTGTGTTTTCAAGGAGTAGATAAACTATGTATACTTGTTTATCACAAACAGTTCCGGCTTATCACAACCTGATCACTATATAGGAAGACAATGTCTTCGCTTTCAAGTTACAAGTCCTGCACTAGAGAGACAAGCAGATTGGAGATGGCGACCAAGGGTTTAACGGTTTTGGAATGTTAATAATCATTTCTAGATGATTAGAGTTCCTTCAAGTCTGTTAGTGGGCAAATACAGCCACCATTATCATTGAAGGAAAGGGCGAAAGGCGCCCTGTGCCTTGTGACCTAAACTTTTCGCAGCCTAAGAGGAGGCCATTCTCAGGGACATGTTCAGTACATCCACTTTTGGCATGCCAATGTCCCATCGATGATTTCTATTGACCTCTTTTGACCGGTGATCTACACAGGCGCTTCACAAACACAATCTTCAAAATCCAACACCTTGCCAGTTGTTCCTAACAAGCAACGCCGTTCCTGCCCATGTGATCACCAGCAGAAACCATTTGGGCCCCGACGGCCATATCTTCTGTTATATTCAATGACTAGTTAGAATAATAGACGAAGAGATGTACTGTAACAAATTTGAAGCATCAGATAAGGACTATACAAGTGGGTGGCCAGTACTACAAAGACTGACAAATTTTCGACCAAAACATACTGAGTCACATCCAAAATTTCTCAATGTTTGGGCAGAATTCGAAGTTCCAGGTTTCACTCTTTCTAATTATTAGGTTGTGTATAAAAAAACCAAATATACTAATGTGGCTAATACTCATCATCTTCAAAGATACTATTTAAAAGTGAAAGTAGAGTCTGCCAGTAACTTACCACTTTCACTATCTGATGCGTCGTCAAGTCTGGCTATAGCATCGAGTAATGACTGCTCCTGGTCCTACAAGGACAACCATTTGACCTCACAACTCTCAGACGAAGGATATAAGAATATCTATAAGGAGCTTTTCTCCATCATACATAATTCTGTAGAAAATTGCATGACAGCAGACCCAACTCACTTGCAAAAGTTTCCTGGCCTTTTCAATCTCACCCATATTTGGATTGGACAAAACCCTCTCCACCTGTGTTGGGAACATACAATCGTGAGGTAAAAAACTAATATCTGAATGCATAATATCTGATCTCATGAGATAATTTACCTCTATGACAACACTTCGAGTGTTAGGTACATCAATGTGACCAATATTCCTGTTAATTCCATTTTGGGGAGGAGCACAATCCTTAGTAGGCTCATTTCGAGAAAACCTTCCTCCTCCCCTACTTGCAATTGCCATTGTACCGTTGTTGCCTGGGTGCCTCCTCATCCCAGGATGAGGACCCCAACCATCTCGATTTGAGATGCCTTGATCATCAAGGTCCCATATTATATCTTCAGGTGCCAACTGAGAAATGATTTATCATCTTCTTTTGATTAAATGTTAAATAAATAGTGGCAATTAGCCAGGACAATTCAACAGTTTTCATGTTCTAGCTAAAAACAAGTAAAACTTAATAAATTTATAACAGATATGAGTCAACAAATTCGATACTCTAATAACTAACCAAATTTTAATACTTCTACCGATTACACTACAATTCAGCTTCAGAAACCTAGATAACTGAAGATTCTAAAATTTAGGAAAAATTACGTTTGACTTCTAAAACTGCCCCGCCGGACAAAACCATTAAAACCCACTACACTGGAAAAAATAACCCATCTAAACATCCCCTCAAGGTGGCCCTGACGGTGGTTTTGCCACCAAGGCGAATAATATGGCCCATCACATGGCAATGTCTTGGTGAATGAAAAATACAAACTCATCACAAAATGGGTGTAAGGTGTCATAAAAACCCTCTTTTACATCCAGCTATAACCATGACTACTCAGGCACTAGCCATGCTGCTCAATTCCAAAGTCCTTTCTAATTTTTACTCTCCCAAATCTTTTCTAGCTTCTACTCAACTCACATGACCCTCAATTTGTTGAATAATTGCCATATCATCAGCTGCAGTGGTAAGATACTAAGATTATATTCCAAGTTGCTCCAGGGGAGTTACTTAGAAGGTACTCCCTCCGTTTCATATTATAAGTTGTTTGACTTTTTCCTTAGTCAAAGTTTCTTTAGTTTGACCAAGTTTATAGAAAAAATCAGCAATATCTACAATACAAAATTAGTTTCATTAAATTTAACATTGAATATATTTTAATAACATGTTTGTTTTGTATTGAAAATGTAAGTATATTTTCTACAAACTTGGTCAAACTTAAAGAAGTTTGACTAAGGAAAAAGTCAAACAACTTATAATATGAAATGGAGGGAGTAGCACATAGTTTTGGTAGGCCATCTAAACAGTTGTACCCTAATAGAGACTACAGAACTGCTATCAACATAATTATGACAGTAAATCTGCACCAACAGAAAAATGTTTCCTGTTTAATTTCTATGTTATTGGGCATGTGAGCATTGCAACAAATCAAATCTAACATAAAAATATGAATATCCCACAGCCACAGATTAAGAAAGAAAAACTTTATTATGGATTAGTAAAAACATCTACAGATAGAAACAAGGCAATGGTTGACTGCTTACATCACTAAGTCTGACCGACTCCCAAGTCTGGGCTACTGTGCCCATGTCATAGACGAGAGCATGTTTACCCTGAAAAGTATCAGGGGTGTCCATAAGCTTATTTGACAAAAATGCAAATCCACAGCAAGTAGCAAATAATAGTGAAATTAAACAACAAACCGTAGCAGGATTATAGTCAGTTATAGTAGCCTCATAGAAGTTATTGTCATCTGGCCATCTTGTATAAATTTTTCGGTTAATCAATGAAGTTGGATCCGCGGATGGCAGAGCAAGTGGTGTATTCTGTAATGCATAAAAAAACTCATGATATTACTACTATGGGAATGCAACAAACATGACTCATCGTATTCAAAACACACCGTCCTAGTCTTCTTGCCCTTTGTTCCTGAAAATGGTCCCCACTTTGCAGATGAAGGAACTGAGGGAGAAGGCATCGCAGGGGACTGGAGGCCAGCAGAATGTGAAGGAATTGAAAGGGGCGTCCTTTGCCTCTTTGCAGCTGGGCCAGGTTCTGTATCAGGAAGAATTCTGCTGCCACGATGCTGTGCACTCAGGGATCCACCTCCCTGTCTCAACTCCCTGCAAAATATTGCAAAGTATAAAATACTAACAAAAGAATAAAATGATTGGTTAAACATGTGCATGAACAAAAATTGAATGATTGTATGTGAAGACCTCATTCTACGGATGGCCACATCTTCATTAACCTTGTTTAATAGTTCCCTGTGTTCGTCATCAGAGACTCTTAATTCTTTCCTGAGTTCGGTGATCAAACTTTCTTTTTCCTGGACAAAAAGATATACATTTTTTATTCTCAACACAAAAAGGCATGGGCACAGAATGGCTACTAAAACTGTTAGCACAAGATTCTTTTTTTATATACACATACCCAGGATATAGCATCAGATTGCACTTTAAATGCTCTAAGAACACCAGTGTACGCCTCTTGCTCAACCTGATGTATTTCACTCTCCAAATCATTGTGCGGCCTAATGTAAGAAAATGGCATAACAGATGCCCTGCCATTCGCACTAAAAGATCGCCCTCTTAGTCCTCTATTTTGTGTTGGAGGGAGATCATCGTCAGTCCCTGAAATTTTGATAGAATGAACAGACAAGTCACTATACCATGAAATTCACTGATGTATGAGAAAAAGGATGTAAATATTTTGTGGACTACAGGGTTCAATAACTGCCCACAACAATTGGGCTTAACAATTTGGCAAGATGAGCCAGAAGCTAGAGCTGGCCAACGTCATGCCATCAGTCTGCACCAAGGGTTTGGCAACAGGATCTTTCTCTATTTGATCAGGAATGCGTAAACAGTAGTGGTTTCCTTAAAACTTCACATAATATCAGAAAGATAAAAAAAATGGTCCATCTTTATTAGAAACAGTAAGCGGATCCACTTCAGAAGCAACTATTGCCAACCTCGTCTCGAGGCTTTCATCCAGAGTGGCAGAGTCTGAGGCCATGGTTCATAAAATGCATAGTAAAACTATGAAACAAATATCTTTCACTGCATTGACCGCCTCAATTACAAATTCAAAATAACCAATAATCTGCCAACAAAACATCTTTTTTTCTTACAATACCTACGCACCTAATCAACCAATATTATTGAAGCAATAATTTTGGAAAAAAAACATATATTATCGAAACGAGGTAGGGAGGCAGCAGACAACCAATCTGACGGAAACAAAAAAAAAAGATTACAAACTACAAATCCTGGAGAGGGCTTAACCGCGCGTGCCCAAAACCTACCAGCGCAAAAATCCATCTAACCCGACGCAACTCACCGCTGGTATCGTAGGGGTTATTGTACCCCATGGCCTTCATGGACCCCGCCGGGACGCGCGACGGTGGAACCCTAGAAAACCCGCCGCGCGCGATTCCTCCGGATCCGGGCACCGCGGCAACGCCCCCGCTCGAATCCGGAGATATAGCGGCCGGATCGAGCACCGCCTCGACCGATTCGAGAGGTTTAGGGCTTGGAATCGGATGGGGATTTGGGGGGCGATGGGAATCGCTCGGGTCGGGGAGAGGGGGAGAGGACGACTAGGTTTAGCCACGCGCTGCTCTGCTCGGCTCGAGCCGGTCCCGCTCGGCTCCCACGCGCGCAACGTCGGCTCGAGTTTTGCGAGAGCCGGGCCGGATAGCTGAGCCGTCGTCCGATGTACGAGCTCATTGGCCGGCCCGAAGGGAATCTGAACCGTTAGATTCTACTCTCCTGTTTCAAATTAGAGTGAGTACCAGGAACATCTAAACACAAATCCAACTAAACGATGAGATGAAGAAAAAAAGAATGAAGAGAAAGAAAGTGTCACCTCTCTTGTAAGGGGCAACCTCTATACAAACTCTAATAAAAATGTGAGTGATAGAGTTATTGGGGATTGTATGTTAGAGACAACATATAATATATGTGACCTCTTAATTTACTATTATATATATATGTATAAAATTAGAGGTAGTGTGCACCTCTACTATAAAACTTGCTCTTATAAAACCTATAAATTTTTTACACGGTTTTCAATGACATACTTTGATCACTAATATATTTTATATTATGTCATCAATAACTATAAAATTAACTTATTGTTAGTATAATCATTAGTTAAAAATTATGAAGTTTGATTTTCTTTAAAACAATGACGTCCTCTAATTTGGGAGGGAGGGAGTAGAATATTCCCTTCCGTATCTCTCTCTGACTCCTTTTGTGTTCTTGTACTGCTGCTGTCTGAATCCAATTGATCTCTGGATGGTAGTACTACTAGTAACTGACTGCTAAGTGCTAACTGAATTCTGGCTTGTGTACCTAGAGGCACATGTTCAGGCATCTCTGAAGAATCCTGCACGGATTTGAGCAGTTTTATTGCTGCTAACATGCATGTTGAATGCAGAACACAAAAAACGTCCTTTATATAAAGTGAAGAAACGAGAATTTGATGCAGAAGCTAGCACACGAATTTCATGGCGATTTGTATACGTAGGTGGTCAAGTTCAGTGCAGATCACAGTCGCTTGCATTGCTGCCAATTCGTCGTAGATAAAAAAAAACCAAAAACCCAAGAAAATGGCCAATGCAACAGTAGTAGCGTCGTGGTGGATTGCTCTGCTCTGCCTCGTCGTCTTGTCCGCTTGCACCGCCGTCTCGTCGGCGGTGGAGTGCAACGGCGACGACCGCGCCGCGCTGCTCAGGGTGAAGGCGCAGCTCGGCGACCCCGTCAGGCTGTCGTCGTGGCGGCCGTCGACCAACTGCTGCGCCTGGGAGCCCGCCGTCTTCTGCTCCGGGGAGTCCGGCCGCGTCACCGGGCTGGCGCTCTTCTCCCTCGCCGACGTCGCCGCGCCCGTGCCGCCGGCGCTCGGCGAGCTGACGGAGCTCGCCATCCTCCAGATCGAGTCCGTCCCGGGCATGTCGGGACCCATCCCGTCCTCCTTCGCCAACCTCTCCCGCCTCGAGGACCTCGACATCACCGGCACCTCCATCTCTGGCCCGGTGCCGGCGACCTTCCTCGCCGGCGCCACCAACCTCCGAACCCTCGTCATCGCGGACAGCAGGCTCGCCGGGCCGATTCCGCCGTCGCTCGCACACCTCCCCAACCTCCGATACGTCGACCTCAGCGGCAACTTCCTCACAGGCGCCATCCCGCCGGGGCTGCTCCACGGCAGCTTCAGGTTCTTGATCCTGTCTCGCAACCGGCTCACCGGCGAGATACCGAGCTGCTACGGCGGCGGCGACGTGGACACCGTCGACCTCTCGCACAACCGCCTCACCGGCGACCCGTCGCCGTTCATGTTCGGGATCGCGCGGCCGACGACCAAGATCGACCTGTCGTGGAACGAGCTGGCGTTCGACATGACCGAGGTGAGGTTCCCGCACCACCTCAGGTTCCTCGACCTCAGCCACAACCGGATCACCGGGAAGGTGGCCAAGTCGCTCATGGACGTCAGGCTGGAGCACTTCAACGTCAGCGACAACGAGCTCTGCGGCGAGATACCGGCGAGGAGGTTCATGGCGGCGCACGGTGCGGATTGCTACGCTCGTAACAGGTGCCTGTGTGGTGCTCCTCTGCCTCCCTGCGACGACGGCGGACTTTAGTGCCTTGTTAGGTTAATTCCTCTAAAAAATTAAAGAGGATTCAAAGAGAATTTATTTTACACATCCTCTCTAACCTTTTCTTTTTAACGATTAACCGAACGAACAAGATCTGAGTTTTAGAGTTTTAGTTTAAGAGAGTAGAGAGATTGTAGCGCTCGATCTACAGTGTGACAGACATTGTCCATTGCTGACTGGCTGTTGTTATATCTGAACTTGTCAACTGCTTTTCTTTGTACGCATTTGCAACATCAATTAGGACAGGAAGCCCAACGTGGAGGCCCTTTCAGTCTCTCTAAAAAACTATGCGAATATCTTAAAAAACGACCGTAAAAAAACTTTCAAATGTAATTATTAAAAAATAAATTTCATAAAACTATAGGTATTTTGCATAATCTATCATAAAACGAGCTTATCTCACAAAACTTATCACTAGATTATATGTTTTAGCCTCTTGCCTGCTAGATGCACTTTGGGACCCACCTGCAGTCTGGGATTTGTGCTCTCCTTTTTATTACTCAGCTTGGTAGTGTTTATTTGTTTTACTCTGGTTTTTTTCGAACGCGTAAAAGGATTGCACGTCAGTATATTAGAAGAAAATAAAGTTTTTGTTACACAACGCAACTGGCCGGACGGCCATTGCCTGAGGACAAGGAACAAAGAGAAAACAAAAAGGACTGCTAAGAAAAGAACTACTAAAAAATGTTGCTCCCTAAAGAGAGGGAAGGTGGAGCTGGAGTCCCACTAAAATCCTAACAAGCCCCCGAAAGTTACGACGCCAGCGAAAGACCACAAACGGCATTCTTGAAGGATGGACTCTAGAATAGCAGAGGGTGTCAGGGCGACAAGAGAAGGGAGTCAAAAACCCTGAAGTTTCGCTCCTTTCACAGCTGCCAAGAAATTAGGACGACTAAGGAATCAAAGCCCGTCCTAAGATGCTCAGGCAGGCGCCCCTAGAGGTCGGCCACAAATCCTGGAGCGAGCCGCCACAGGGCGGAGTGAGGATAGCCCAGCCAGGAGGAGATAGCACGCTGTGCCAGATCTGATGAGAAAACACACAATCAAGCAGGATGTGGTTCGCCGTCTCCATATCCTAAGCACAAAAGGGACAGACCGAGTAGCTATCAATACCACACTTCTGCAGAAGATCAGTCGTCCAACAACGCTGTTGAAGCGCAAGCCAGAGAAAAAGCTTGCATTTGGCCAGACATTTTGTCGGCCAGAGCAGATCGGCGCACGCAAGAGAGTGTTGGCCAATAAAGAACACCTAGTAGGCCGAGCCGGCCGAGTAGCGCTGGTAACTCTGGCTTAGGAATTAGCATGTTACTTACAGAAAAATGCAAAGATACTCATTGTTTGATAGTGGTGGATTTAGATTATATATGTGTAAATTTATCCATGTGCTTACATACGTACAATTTGTATTTAATTAGTGGCTTGGTGCAGAAGTAACATATATATATATGAAATCCAATACCACCTCAAAGTCAAAGCTCAATGTAAAATACCCATGAGAAAATCCTAGTTCCTCTTAAAAAATGGGGGAAATTGCACAAACAACCCTCAATTGTCACTCTAGTTTTGAGATCCTACCCCATAACCTATTTTGTTGTAAAAGTTCACCCACCCAACATATGTGAATAGTTGATTTGTCCCAGTTCTCTCTAAGTAAATTCGCAACAAACCATATCAACCAAGTTTGGCTCATCTCGAGTTTGACTTGATCTCAATCTCAGGTTAATTAGTTCGAAGTGGGAAGACCACTTTGAATGGCAAGAGGGCAGAGTGTGGAGGCGATCGACAACTAGTGAGTCCACATTGGAAGAAATGTGACGAATCAACTAGTCATGTGCACGGTGGGAGCAAGTTTGGCCCGGTAGTGTTGGGTGGGTGGGCTTTTACAACAAAATGGGTTATGAGGTGGAATTTCAAAACTAGAGTGACAATTGTGGTAGTTTATAGGTAAAATTCACTTGAGGTCCCTCATCTTGTCGGTAAGTTTCAAAATCATCCCTGAACCGGAATACTAGATATAACGCATCCCTGATCTTTGCAAAATCGGGTCACATTAGGTCCCAAGGCAGTATTAAAAAGTGGTTTTGGCTGACATGGTATCTGAGTCAGCGTGGGACCCACATATCAGTGGCCCAATCTTCTTCCACCTCTCTCCCCCTCTCTTCCTATCTCTCTCCTCGTCGTAATTGAGATGATGGTGGTCTTGCTGGAACGGTCATGGCCATTCACCGGTGTCGGCGCCTCCTTCATGGACGTTAACCCGCACTTATCCTTCCACGCCGCCTCTTCCCTGCGAAGCATAATGCGTTAGCCATGGCGGGTGCCATGGATGGATGCATGGAGGAAGAAGAAGAACGCCTCGCCACCAGTCAATCAGCAAAGGGGAATGGGACGAACCGAATCGACGCTAGGAACAGGAGACGACGACGGTACAGATCCCTCGGCTCCTGACGGCGACAGCTGGTCAGCCGCCACATCTAAGCGCAAGGCGGTGACGCCCAAGCGGAGAGGTCAGCCAGAGGCAGACCAAGTGCTCGCAAGGCTACAGTAGCACGTTGTGATCTCTAGTGGTGACGACCTCGACGGGATGGCCATGACTGGAACAAACTACGAGGAGGAATATTTCCGCTGGTGAGCTCCACATTGCATCCCGCTCCCGCCTCATCGACTCCCCCGTTTTCGCCGCCACCACCACAACCCAAGAAGATGTGGACATAGCTGGAGCACCATCGCCGCCACTGTCGCCGCCCTGAGTTCTCATGTCCTCTGTCTTCCCGCGTCTTCCTACACTGCCGTAGCCTCTTTCTCCCTCTCTCCACCACGCTGCTGCCACGTCAATCTGGCCCTTGAAGCCGGTGGTCGGCGGTTTCCGCCTTGGTGATGGTGACTTGGGCAAAGAGGCGTTTGACAGTGGCGCTCCCCTCCCTATGACCCCCTCCCCAACCGCATTTGCGGAAAAAGGAAGGAAACAGAGGGACCGCCTCCCTTCTCCCCGCTCGTCACCGGCCGCCACCCTTCTCCCCGCTCGTCGTTGGTTGGAGGCATGGTTTGAGATGGGAAGAGAGGGGAGAGAGGTGGAAGAAGATTTTGCTGCTGACATGTGGTGCCCACGTGGGTCCTACGTTGACTTAGTCGTCACTTCAGCCAAAACCGCTTTCAATACTGCCTTGAGTCCCAATGTGACTCAATTTTGCAAGACTAGGGATACGTTATATCTGGTATTTTTTTTGTTTAGGAGCGATTTTGAAACTGATAAGATAAGAGACCTACAGTGAACTTTTTACTAGTTTATAACATAGAAAAGGAACGTGCTTCCCCTACATGGAGGCCCATGGGGGCATTGTAGCCCGGAAGCCCAATAAGAATGCCATTTCAGCTTTGGCGGACGCCCCTCATGGGCTTTATCAATCATCCCCAGTTCACCGCTAAGGCTCCTGTGATCCTGTCCTTCCTTCACTTCACCCCCTGCATGTGACCGTGACGACGATGACGACGACGACTGCAAAAGAAACGAGAGCTCTTCCGTGATTTCCCTCGTGCCGGCCGCGGCCCACCGTTCGTGCCGACCAAACTGACAGATCATTGGAGCCCTCCTCCCCCTCCTCCACTGTTCGAACACGGGCGCGGCCACGCGCTGCCGCAGCAGCAGCAAACCCACCACTTCACCAGCCGCAGCAGCCGGGTGCGCGTACATGATGGTTTGGTTTGAAACCGTGGAAAACGATCGGTGCGCGGCGGGGCGGGGGCACGAGCGTTTCTGCAGGCGTTGGCACGAGGCTGTCGGCCGGCCCGGCGCCAGCCGCGGCAGGCAGACACACACCACCAACGCTGCCGCTTCCTGCCTGCTTGCCACTCTCTCGCTGTGTACCTACGTAGAGTCGTACGTGCCGCCCTCGATATCTCTCATGCGAGAAAGCCGAAAGGGAAAGCACGTCGCAGCAGCCAGCCAGCGCCGCCCACCACATCCACACGAGCTGAAGCTGCTGCCTGCCCCTGTACCTCTCGCTGCAGCATGTTTCAATTGGCATGTCACGGTGGCAGGCAGCGGCGTAAATGAATGAGTGCATCTTCTGCTCCGCGGCATGGGCAGCGCAGCGCACGGCTGAGTGAGGAGGAAGCCACCGCCCACCGCCGGCGTCTTTCCGTGCGCCGGACGCGACCGTCGCACCACCAGCAGCAGCAGCAGCAGCAGCATCGCATGATGCGTTGGTGCGGTGCGCGCCTTCGCTGCTGCCGGCCGCTTCCTTTTTCTCTCCAAAAGAGAACGTTTTTTTTTTTGACTCGCATGCGAGAGGGAATCGCGTTTGGTCGGGTGTTGGAGAGAAGTGGTTAGTTTCGTGGAGATTTTCTGATTTCTCCAAAAAAAAAAAAAACGTGCATCTTCCGTGACATGACCATCAACTAACCACACCGTATCACTGCACTGCACATCTGTACAGTAGCACATCACAGAGAAAATCACCAAGAAATAGCCAAACAAGTGGCCCATAATTAGCCAGTGTACCAGGGCATTATTACACAGTACACTGGTGTTTCTGTGTGGCTGCACAAGGTAGCCCACAGGTCTGTGGTACATATAAACCCGGTTTTGTAGCAGCACCCGGTATTGCTCGAAACCATCACCGATTCGATTCGTCCTCCGTGCAGACGGTAACTGGCTTCTTACGGCACATTCATTTGGTGATGTGTACCACCAAAGATGCCAGGTTAGTTACTGTTTCTTCCCCGTTTCATCGATCTCGCCCTTTCACCAAACAAGAAACCAGCAGGTGTATCAGTGTACATATGTACTGAGCCAGGGGGGGCATTTCATAATTTCTGTCTGTATATCTCGTCCCCATCTTAGAACTCACCATTGTACACACACTTGTACTCTTATTACATCTCGCAGTAAATCATCAATAGTTTAATAGGGCCAGAAACTGGAGCTCTACGAATTTCATCCTGGTTGTAACAGTAAAAAACCTGAAACAGAGATTCCCCTCAAAAAAAAAGAGAAAAAAAGTAAGCGAGCAGCAGAAATGCTTTCACTGTGCTATTGCTGTACCTGAGGCCCGTACATTCCTGCTGCACGTTGTTACCACGGTTTCGTGGGTATATCACCGGCAGCCAAACCAAGCAAGCAAGCAAACTCCCATCTCTATCTTTTCTACTTCTCCTATCTCTTTACAGTCTCTCCCTCTCTCTCTCTCTATCTGCAGAAATGGTGTAGCCAGTTCTTCCTGCTGCCCTCTTGGTTTCTCTCTTTTCTGTGTGCACAAACTCTTGTAGTCTTTGTGCACGATCTCAATCTCTCGACTCGATCTCGCCGCCCTGTTCTTGATATCTGAATCTTCTCTGTTCTTTCTCTCTTGTTCATGTCCTGGTTGGTGGTTCTTGCCTGATACCAATCGTAGCATAGCTCAGCTCGCTAGTCTCTGAAGATCTCGTGCTGCAAACTGAAACCACTTATTAATCCCGGAGGAAAAGGCTTGTCGAGGGAAGTTTTCGATTGCCAGACATCATAACAGGTCAGTTACATGCTTTTGTTCTTGTTCTTGATCGTTCTTCTGATTTTCAATCTCTACTTACCTAGTTAGTACTCGGGATGCTCATGCTCTTGAGGTAGTTATGACTTTGGATTGAAGTTCTAGACAGTGGATAGAAGATTACAGGACATGAATGAGTCTGTTCACATGTTTCTTGCCTTTGAGTTAGGCTGTTCCAAACTTCCAATAGTCTTCTGTGGTTGGTTCTCCTTTTGTATCCATCAAACAGACTTCTTTTCCCACTGTAATAACTGGCTCAAATCTTTCACCCCACAAGCCTCAAACATGTGGTGCTTGTAGGCTCTTGCAGCTTTTAGCTGTAAGAATCAGTTCTTCATATCCTTTCACAAGCATTGATGCATATCTAGTGAGTTGTGACTGTTTTTTCAAGTAGAAAGTAGCAGCCCACAGATTACAGATATGTAGAGAAAAATCCTAGCTTTGATTTGTTTATCATATTTTTTGCAGTTACCAACTTAACATCACCACCTCATCCCCTGTTTGTTTGGTTCGCCTGTTTCGCCATCCTGTGTCCTGGATGGGAAGGCCGAGAGGTGGGAAAGGCAGGAAATCCACCGAAGCTGCGAAAACCGAGGATGGCAGCAGCGGCGGCGAGGAGGTGATCCCTGCATACAAGAGGAGGGGAAGGCCACAACAGAAGCAGCATCACCTCAAGGACGATCACGCCGCCGACGACGAGGAGGAAGACGATGACAGCGTCGCCAAGACCGAGGAGGAGGAAGAACACGACGACATTGCCAAGCTCGACGCAGCGAAAACGACGGCGCCACCAGTCAGCAAGGCGGGGTCGTCCAAGGCCGCAGCTCAGAACCCGGCCGGGAGGAAGAGGAGGAGGCAGCTGAAGCGCGGCTCCGACAACAACGCCTCCGCCATGGAGCGGGAGAAGGAGCCGTCGTCGCGGCAGCAGAACGGGTTCCGGCAACACGGGAGCCGGCGGAAGAACTCCACGCCGCGGAGAGCCGCCGAGGCGGGAGTGGAGTGCAAGTCATTGTGAGAAGGCTGATTTCTGCCGGTTTCAGTTTCTGAATCTTTGATCACCCTTTGTTACATATAGATGAAGTTGTCCATGGTGACATCTCTCCATTAGCAGTTTAGCACACACCAACATGCTATGTATGTATGGCTTGTGAGAATGTGTGCTAATGATAAGCTGCCTAATGGCAGTAGGTAGTTATATAGTATAGTACCTAGTTTGTTTAGCCTAAAATTCTGTAGCTAGTCCTAGTGTTTAAGATTTTTGACAGTATGAATCAAAGGGACTTGATGTCAGACAATACTATATTAAATGGTACTAAGTACTAGTGTACTCCGTATCAGTTAATCTTTATGCACGGATCTGTGTGACTGTGTTTAAGAAATGAAAACCACAACTCCAGTTACTTAAAATGTTTCATATGGATAAAACAGTAACAACATTATAAGACTACGGTCCTTGCAAGCTATAATCAGCAAAAGATAAGCAAAACCACCACCACATACCAGCGAAGCTCACACACACACGGACACACCAAGGAGCTAGCCTCGCTATGTGGGATAGGACACAGACCTACAACGAAGTCCTCACTGAACTGTCCGCAATATCTCCAAACAATTGAAAATTGATCTTCCAAACACCACCTGCAAGAAGAGGGGCAGAGGACGAGAGCTAAAGAAAAGAAGATCCACTTATCCTTAGGATGTGTTTGTTGGTATGAGTTGGAAAGAAATTCATTCCGCACGAAAAACGAAGCGACTCATTAACACATGATTAATTAAGTATTTACTAAATTTTTTTTGAAAAATGAATTAATATGATTTTTTAAAGCAACTTTCATTTAGAAACTTTTTGCAAAAAAACACACCGTTTAGCAGTTTGAAAAACGTGCGTGCGAAAAACGAGTGGGGTGAGTTGGGAACTCACCCCAACGAACAGAGCTAACCCGCCGCCATACAAAAGTGTTGGCCCAATTGTCTGAAGGCGGGAGAGGTAGAAATGAGACTTCTTAGACGATGCCTCCAGGAAAAACACAATGCCGAAATGCTGATGCCGCTTGTCTAGGAAACTCAACAAGGTTTTCACTCCGAGTGCCCTGCCAAGAAGAGAGTGAGGCTCTTCAAGAACGCTCTCAAGAGTCATGGCACTCTAAGGTGTCGCTATTGCCGGCCCAGAAAGCCTCTGAGTTAGGCTTTCGTTTGTCGACTGCCGCCTAGCCACCCCTTATAGACACAACCACATTGCTTCGCTAGCATGCACCACTGCTGGCGTGAAGACACCGCTGCACCTACACCCCTCCGCTAGCTAGCCTCCACCTATCTTTGCATGTCAGGCATCCCCTACATGCCACCGCCGTTGTTGCTTGTCCAACCGCCATGGGGGTGCGTTGATATGTCATCCCACCTCAACCTCAAATCATGGCAACGCCGAGCACACTGCTCTTCCCGCGCGTGGATCTGGTCCATCACTGTTGACGTCGTAGACCATGGCCACCTAAGCCACTGTAATCTAGATTGTCTTAGGGGCCGGGCACACCCGCCCTTCCCCGGCAAGGATTTGGCTCACGCGTCTTCGTTGGCCCGTCTCCTCCTCCACCAATCCCCTCCACTGTCACGCCCAGAAATTCACTACCAGAATTTTCAAAGCAAATTGTGTATTAAAATCCCTGTCCAGGACCAGCCAGGGTACACAAATGACAAAGTTGCCATACAGATCCACGTCTTACAAAACAATATAAATCTCTTACAAAACTGCAGCGGAAAAAGGAAACAACTAATCTAATAAACTAAACACTCGCAACGTAGCGACTCCAAACCACAGGTATTCCTCGACGGTAGCAACAAGCCTACTCTTCTGAAAAGTCTTCCTCTGAAACAACCTCCAACTCTGGTGTGGGGAAAAATAAAGCAAGACTGAGTACTACCCACTGTACTCAACAAGTCATACCGGAAAGGAAAATAATGATGCAAGTAATAACAAAGGAGAGCTGCAATGGTTATTTTGCATAAAATACGCATTTAAAAACAATAGTTGAAAACAGTAAAACAGTTGAATTAATTAGTCATAATTAAACCATCACTGTCCAACGCTACACCACGTTGCGACAGGCCCAACCATCCACCTGAGCTAAACCATTTCCATTAAGTCAAATTATTTAAGAGTTCAACTAATCACGGTGAATCTGGTTGATCGCCCATAACCGCGGGCACGGCTATTCGAATAGTTTTACTCTGATCAGAGGTGTACAACTGTACCCACAAGACACAGTCCTACAACACATTACTGTGCGCCAACATACCACCACGGTACACTGGAAAAGGAGCTGTGACAGGACCCTTCGCATAACCCTTCCTAACCAATCGCACCACACCTCAGGTTTCGCCCCCGCTCCGCTTCCCGGCAACGGGCAGCCCCCTCTCGTGCCTTGGTGAATCCGGCAGCCAAGCAACCGGTATATCCCCGGCCGACTCAACTCCATCACGCCCACCCTTTCCGGGGAACGTCGGCTAGGAAAAAGCTATACTCCGAATCCAGCCATTACCCACGCTGGCTTGTGGAAAGTACGGTAATTCTTCCAGGGTTTCCCGCGAACCGGTCCTTAATCGTCATGAGCACGACCATCAAAACCATGTGCTCACAACCCACCATTAATCAATATTTCAATTGAAACATTTAATTAAATCACCCACGATTAACCATCGCGAGCCAACATGAAATAACCATCATTAAGTATTAATGAAGCTTTAAATAACCCATTTGTGAGCTAATGTTTCTAAGCAGGGCTAAGCAAGTTCTATTATAGCAACTATTCAAATTATTTCCCAAGCTATCAAAGGAATAAGGTAATCCCAATACAAGGCTGAGTACAATAGGTAAACTATCCCATAAATGACACTATAAAACAATGCAGTATTTAGAGAAAAATAAGACTGTTTCGCAATTTAGGTACAACATGATCAAATGAATAAGTATGACTTGCCTTGCTCTTGCGCTGGGTCGACTTCGGCAACGACTTCGAAGTAAACCGGAGAATCGGAATTACCGGAATCTACACGACAAACAAAGCAAACAACAATACATGCTATAAGTCTACTGAAACAAAGAACAAAACTATTTTTAATGGATTCTCTGCATTTTTATGAATTTTCTGAGACTTGAACGGACTAAAACGGAGTCCGGATGAATTAGTTATGAATTTTTGAAGTTATCTGTGTTTTTACTAAAACAGAAAAATCCTTAATTAATTATTGCGCAATAAACCCTTAGGGCTGACGTCACTGCTGACGTCA